>CM038144.1:463030986-463474823 GCA_021437245.1 Aegilops speltoides
CGGCGAATTCCCGTAACTCTCGGTACTCGAAAAATACCGAATCACTCGGAACCTTTCCGAACTCCGAATATAGTCGTCCAATATATCGATTTTACGTCTCGACCATTTCAAGACTCCTCGTCATATCCCCGATCTCATCCGGACTCGAACTCCTTGGTACATCAAAACTCATAAACTCATAATATAAGCATCATCGAAACCTTAAGCGTGCGGACCCTACGGGTTCGAGAACTATGTAGACATGACCTAGAACTATTCTCGGTCAATAACCAATAGCGGGACCTGGATGCCCATATTGGCTCCTACATATTCTACTGAATATCTTTATCGGTCAAACCGCATAACAACATACGTTGTTCCTTTGTCATCGGTATGTTACTTGCGAGATTCGATCGTCGGTATCCAATACCTAGTTCAATCTCGTCACCGGCAAGTCTCTTTACTCGTTCTGTAATGCATCATCCCGTAACCAACTCATTGGTCACATTGCTTGCAAGGCTTATAATGATGTGCATTACCGAGAGGGCCCAGAGATACCTCTCCGACAATCGGAGTGACAAAACCTAATCTCGAAATACGCCAACCCAACATGTACCTTTGGAGACACCTGTAGTACTCTTTTATAATCACCCAGTTACGTTGTGACGTTTGGTAGCACCCAAAGTGTTCCTCCGGCAAACGGGAGTTGCATAATCTCATAGTAAGAGGAACATGTATAAGTCATGAAGAAAGCAATAGCAACATACTAAACAATCAAGTGCTAGGCTAACGGAATGGGTCATGTCAATCACATCATTCTCCTAATGATGTGATCCCATTAATCAAATGACAACTCTTTTGTCCATGGCTAGGAAACATAACCATCTTTGATAAACGAGCTAGTCAAGTAGAGGCATACTAGTGACGTTATGTTTTGTCTATGTATTCACACATGTATTATGTTTCCGGTTAATACAATTCTAGCATGAATAATAAACATTTATCATGAAATAAGGAAATAAATAATAACTTTATTATTGCCTCTAGGGCATATTTCCTTCAGTCTCCCACTTGCACTAGAGTTAATAATCTAGTTCACATCGCCATGTGATTTAACACCAATATTCATATCTGTATATGATTAACACCCATAGTTCACATCATCATGTGACCAACATCCAAAGGGTTTACTAGAGTCAATAATCTAGTTCACATCGCTATGTGATTACCGCCCAAAGAGTACTAAGGTGTGATCATGTTTTGCTCGTGAGAGAAGTTTAGTTAACGGGTCTGTCACATTCAGAGCCGTATGTATTCTGCAAATATTTTATGTCCACAATGCTCTGGACGGAGCTACTCTAGCTAATTGCTCCCACTTTCAATATGTATCCAGATTTAGAGTCATCTGGATCAGTGTAAAAGTTTGCACTGATGTAACTTTTACAACAAACTCTTTTATCACCTCCATAATCGAGAAACATCTCCTTAGTCCTTACTAAGGATATTCTTGACCAATGTCCGATGATCTACTCCTAGATCACTATTGTACCTCCTTGCCAAATTTGAGCAAGGTATACAATAGGTCCGGTACATAGCATACTTTATAGAACCTATGGTGAGGCATAGGGAATGAGTTTTCATTCTCTTTCTATTTTCTGCTGTGGTCGGGATTTGAGTCTTACTCAATTTCATACCTTTGCAACACAGGCAAGAACTCTTTCTTTGACTGTTCCATTTTGAACTATTTCAAAATCTTGCCAAGGTATGTACTCATTGAAAATCTTATCAAGCGTCTTGATCTATCTCAATAGATCTTGATGCTCAATATGTAAGCAGCTTCACCGAGGTCTTGCTTTGAAAAACTCTTTTCAAAACACTCCTTTAAGCTTTGCAGAATAATTCTACATTATTTCCGATCAACAATATACTTATCAGAAATGTTGTAGTGCTCCCACTCACTTTATTGTAAATACAAAGCTTCTCCAAAAGTCTCAGATAAAATCATATGCTTTGATCAACTCATCAAAGCGTATATTCCAACTCCGAGATGCTTGCACCAGTCCATAGATGGATCGCTGGAGCTTGCACACTTTGTTAGCACCTTTAGGATTGACAAAACCTTCTGGTTGCATCATATACAACTCTTCTTTAATAAATTCATTAGGAATGCAGTTTTGACATCCATTTGCCAGATTTCATAAAATGTGGCAATTGCTAACATGATTCGGACAGACTTGAGCATCGATACGAGTGAGAAAATCTCATCGTATTCAACCCCTTGAACTTGTTGAAAAACTTTTTGCAATAAGTCGAGCTAGGATAGTAACACTACTATCAGTGTCCGTCTTCCTCTTGATGATCCATTTATTTAACATGGCTTGCTGATCATCGAGCAAGTCAATCAAAGTCCATACTTTGTTCTCATACATGGATCATATCTCAGATTTTATGGCCCCAAGCCATTTCCCGGAATTTGGGCTCATCATCGCTTCCTCATAGTTCGTAGGTTCATCATGGTCTAGTAACATGACTTCTAGAACAGTATTACCGTACTACTCTGGTGTGGACTGTACTTTGGAAGACCTACGAGGTTTTGTAGTAACTTGATCTGAAGTTTCATGATCATCATCATTAGCTTCCTCACTAATTGGTGTAGGAATCACTGGAACTGATTTTCGTGGTGAACTACTTTCCAATTCGGGAGAAGGTACAAATTACCTTATCAAGCTCTACTTTCCTCCCACTCACTTCTTTCGAGAGAAACTCCTTCTCTAGAAAGGATCCATTTTAGCAACGAATATCTTGCCTTCGGATCTGTGATAGAAGGTGTACCCAACAATTTCCTTTGGGTATTCTATGAAGACGCACTTCTCCGATTTGGGTTCGAGCTTATCAGGATGAAACTTTTTCACATAAGCATCGCAACCCCAAACTTTAAGAAACGACAACTTGGGTTTCTTGCTAAACCACAGTTCATATGCTATCGTCTCAACAGATTTAGATGGTGCCCTTTTAAACGTGAATGCAGCTGTCTCTAATGCATAATCACAAAACAATAGTGGTAAATCAGTAAGAGACATCATAGATTGCACCATATCTAATAAAGTGCGGTTACGACGTTCGGACACACCATAACATTGTGGTGTTCCAGGTGGCGTGAGCTGTGAAGCTATTTCACATTGTTTTAATTGAAGACCAAACTCGTAACCCAAATATTCGTCTCCGCGATCAGATCGCAGAAACTTTATTTTCTTGTTACGATGATTTTTCCACTTCACTCTGAAATTCTTTGAACCTTTCAACTATTTCAGACTTATGTTTCATCAAGTAGATATACCCATATCTGCTCAAATCATCTTGTGAAGGTCAGAAAATAACGATACTTGCCACGAGCATCAATACTCATTGGATCATATACATCGGTATGTATTATTTCCAATAAGTCAGTAGCTCATTCCATTGTTCCGGAGAACAGAGTTTTAGTCATCTTGCCCAAAAAGCACGGTTCGCAAGCATCAAATGATTCATAACCAAGTGATTCCAAAAATCTATCTTTATGGAGTTTCTTCATGCGCTTTACACCGATATAACCCAAACGGCAGTGCCACAAATAAGTTGCACTATCATTATTAACTTTTCATCTTTTGGCATCAATATTATTAATATGTGTATCACTACGATCGAGATCCAACAAACTATGTTCATTGGGTGTATGACCATCGAAGGTCTTATTCATGTAAACAGAATAACAATTTATTCTGTAACTTTAAATGAATAACCGTATCGCAATAAACATGATCAAATCATATCCATGTTCAACGCAAACGCCAAATAACATTTATTTAGGTTTTAACACTAATCCCGAAAGTATAGGGAGTGTGCGATGATGATCATATCAATCTTGGAACTACTTCCAACATTCATCGTCACTTCCCCTTCAACTAGTCTCTGTTTATTCTGTAACTCCTGTTTCGAGTTACTAATCTTAGCAACCGAACAAGTATCAAAAACTCAGGGGCTACTATAAACACTAGCAAGGCACACATCAATAACCTGTATATCAAATATACCCTTGTTCACTTTGCCATCCTTCTTATCTACCAAATATTCGTGGCATTTCCGCCCAAAGGACTATTTCCTTTGCAGTGTAAGCACTTAGTTTCAGGCTATGGTCCAGCTTTGGGCTTCTTCGCAGGAGTGACAACTTGCTTGTCCTTCCACTTGAAGTTCCCTTTCTTTCCCTTTGCCCTTTTTCTTGAAACTAGTGGTCTTGTCAATCATCAACACTTGATGCTCTTTCTTGATTTCTACCTTCGTCGATTTCAACATCACGAAGAGCTCGGGAATCATTTTCGTCATCCTTGCATACTATAGTTCATCACGAAGTTCTACTAACTTGGTGATGGTGACTAGAGAATTCGTCAATCACTATCTTATCCGGAAGATTAACTCCCACTTGATTCAAGAGATTGAAGTACCTGGACAATCTGAGCACATGCTCACTAGTTGAGCAATTCTCCTCCATCTTTTAGCTATAGAACTTGTTGGAGACTTCATATCTCTCAACTCGGTATTTGCTTGAAATATCAACTTCAATTTGGAACATCTCATATGGTCCATGACGCTCAAAACGTCCTTGAAGTCCCGATTCTAAGCCGTTAAGCATGGTGCACTAAACTATCAAGTAGTCATCATATTGAGCTAGCCAAACGTTAATAACGTCTGCATCTGCTCCTGCAATAGGTCTGTCA
The DNA here is from genome assembly GCA_021437245.1 of Aegilops speltoides. Lineage (NCBI taxonomy): Eukaryota > Viridiplantae > Streptophyta > Magnoliopsida > Poales > Poaceae > Aegilops > Aegilops speltoides. The sequence continues at coordinate 463,035,717 of CM038144.1, forward strand.
CCTAGCGGTGCATCAAGGACATAATTCTTCTGCAAACAATGAGGATAAACCTCAGATCACGGATCCAATCCGCATCATTGCTACTAACATCTTTCAACACAGTTTCTCTAGGAACATATCAAAATAAACATATGAAAGCAACAACACAAGCTATTGATCTTACAACATAATTTGCAAAATAATACCAGGACTAAGTTCATGATAAATTTAAGTTCAATTAATCATATTACTTAAGAACTCCCACTTAGACAGACATCTCTCTAGTCATCTAAGTGATCACGTGATCCAAATCAACTAAACCATGTCCGATCATCACGTGAGATGGAGTAGTTTCAATGGTGAACATCACTATGTTGATCATATCTACTATATGATTCACGCTCGACCTTTCGGTCTCCGTGTTTCGAGGCCATATCTGTATATGCTAGGCTCGTCAAGTATAACCTGAGTATTCCGCGTGTGCAAAACTGGCTTGCACCCGTTGTAGATGGACGTAGAGCTTATCACACCCGATCATCACGTGGTGTCTGGGCACGATGAACTTTGGCAATGGTGCATACTCAGGGAGAACACTTCTTGATAATTAGTGAGAGATCATCTTAAAATGCTACCGTCAATCAAAACAGAATAAGATGTATAACAGATAAACATCATATGCAATCAAAATATGTGACATGATATGGCCATGATCATCTTGCGCCTTTGATCTCCATCTCTAAAGTACTGTCATGATCTTTATCATCACCGGCATGACACCATGATCTTCATCATCTTGATCTATATCAATGTGTCATCACATGGTCGTCTCACCAACTATTGCTTTTGCAACTATTGCTATCGCATAACGATAAAGTAAAGCAATTATTTGGCACTTGCATCTTATGCAACAAAGAGACAATCATAGGGCTTCTGCCAGTTGCCGATAACTTCAACAAAACATGATCATCTCATACAACAACTTATATCTCATCATGTCTTGACCATATCACATCACAACATGCCCTGCAAAAACAAGTTAGACGTCCTCTACTTTGTTGTTGCAAATTTTACGTGGCTGCTACGGGCTTAGCAAGAACCGTTCTCACCTACGCATCAAAACCACAACGATAGTTTGTCAAATAGACTCCGTTTTAACCTTCGCAAGGACCGGGCGTAGCCACACTTGGTTCAACTAAAGTTGGAGAAACTGACACCCGCCAGCCACCTGTGTGCAAATCACGTCGGTAGAACTAGTCTCGCGTAAGCGTACGCGTAATGTCGGTCCGGGCCGCTTCATCCAACAATACTGCTGAACCAAATTATGACATGCTGGTAGGCAGTATGACTTATATCGTCCACAACTCACTTGTGTTCTACTCGTGCATATAACATCAACGATAAAACCTAGGCTCGATACCTTTGTTGGGGAACGAGTAATTTCAAAAATTTCCTACGCACACGCAAGATCATGGTGATGGCATAGCAACGAGAGAGGAGAGTGTATGTCCACGCACTCGTGAGACCATAAGCGGAAGCGTTATCACAACGCGGTTGATGTAGTCGTACGTCTTCACGATCCGACCGATCCAAGCACCGAACGTACGGAGCCTCCGAGTTCAGCACACGTTCAGCTCGATGACGTTCTCCGGTCTCCGATCCAGCCGAGCTCCAGAGATGAGTTCCGTCAGCACGACGGCATGGTGACGATGTGATGTTCTACCGGCGCAGGGCTTCGCCTAAACTCCGCGACGATATGACCGAGGTGGAATATGGTGGAAGGGGGCACCGCACACGGCTAAGGAATGATCCGTAGATCAACTTGTGTGTCATGGGGTGCCCCCCTGCCCCCGTATATAAAGGATCAAGGGAGGAGGAGGCCGGCCCTAGGAGGAGGGTGCGCCAAGGGAGTCCTACTCCCATCGGGAGTAGGATTTCTTCTTTCCTAGTCCAACTAGGAGTCCTTCCATGTATTAGGAGTAGGAGACAAGGAAGGAGAAGAGAGAAGGGAAGGAAGGAGGGGGTGCGGCCCCTGCCCCTAGTCCAATTCGGACTAGGCCTTGGGGGGGCGCGCGGCCTGCCCTAGGCAGCCCCTCTCTCTTTCCCGCAGGCCCAATAAGGCCCAATACTTCTCCCGGCGAATTCCGTAACTCTCCCAGTACTCAAAAATACCGAATCACTCGGAACCTTTTCGAACTCCGAATATAGTCGTCCAATATATCGATCTTTACGCCTCGACCATTTCGAGACTCCTCATATCCCCGATCTCATCCGGGACTCGAACTCCTTCGGTACATCAAAACTCATAAACTTATAATATAATTGTCATCGAAACCTTAAGCGTGCGGACCCTACGGGTTCGAGAACTATGTAGACATGACCTAGAACTATTCTCGGTCAATAACCAATAGCGGACCTGGATGCCCATATTGGCTCCTACATATTCTACTTAATATCTTTATCGGTCAAACCGTATAACAACATACGTTGTTCCCTTTGTCATCGGTATGTTACTTGCCCGAGATTCGATCGTCGGTATCCAATACCTAGTTCAATCTCGCCACCGCAAGTCTCTTTACTCGCTCGTAATGCATCATCCCGTAACCAACTCATTGGTCACATTGCTTGCAAGGCTTATAATGATGTGCATTACCGAGAGGGCCCAGAGATACCTCTCCGACAATCGGAGTGACAAAACCTAATCTCGAAATACGCCAACCCAACATGTACCTTTGGAGACACCTGTAGTACTCTTTTATAATCACCCAGTTACGTTGTGACGTTTGGTAGCACCCAAAGTGTTCCTCCGGCAAACGGGAGTTGCATAATCTCATAGTAAGAGGAACATGTATAAGTCATGAAGAAAGCAATAGCAACATACTAAACAATCAAGTGCTAGGCTAACGGAATGGGTCATGTCAATCACATCATTCTCCTAATGATGTGATCCCATTAATCAAATGACAACTCTTTTGTCCATGGCTAGGAAACATAACCATCTTTGATAAATGAGCTAGTCAAGTAGAGGCATACTAGTGACGTTATGTTTTGTCTATGTATTCACACATGTATTATGTTTCCGGTTAATACAATTCTAGCATGAATAATAAACATTTATCATGAAATAAGGAAATAAATAATAACTTTATTATTGCCTCTAGGGCATATTTCCTTCACTAACAACCCTGGGAAATCTCCACCATGACGCGACCATGCATGCACCAACAGCACGTCGGGCCATGCAGCCACGAAACACAGCACCCACGCATATCCGTCCTGGTGATCCGGTCTTGTCACATGGTGAGCAACCTACTCCTCCGCTATACCTGGTCACCATCATGCATCCGCTGCGCTCGCTGCAACTAACCAGCATCGCCGCACGACCAAGCCACTTGATGGACACGGACATGAGCTCGGATTCACACGCAATCCAGGCACACACGCACGTGACTGACACACTCGTGGTTTATTTCCTAACAGAGGTTGGAGACGGGAAGCACGGCACCGGGCCGCGTGATGGAGGCCTTGACGGTGCTCCTACGAATCACTCGGGCGCGCGAAGAATCGTATGCCATTTCTGTTTGTCGCTTACTACAAACTGACCTGCTCTGAGATCATCTCCAACAGACACGCCAAAAGACGCGCGCGCGTGGTAAACTAGGGTTTTAGCGCGCGCGGCAACTTTTCGCGCGCTCCAGCGGTGGCGGGAAACTACCGCGCGCGGGAAGCGATTGCGTGCGCGCGGAAGATAGCGGCAGCACGCGCGGTAGATTTGGCGCGCCGCTTCGTGCGCGCCTATAAAATGCGGCGCTCGCCACGCGCTCCACCACACTGCCACGCGCCCTTTCCCTCGCCACCTCGCCGCTTCCACTCTTTCTCGTCGTTTCCAGCGCCCCGCCACCACCTCGCCACCATACCGCCGCGCCGCCGGGGATCTTCGGGCTACCGCGACGTCCGCGAGTGCCCCAACGACTGGTATTCCGCACCTTAGTTTTAGCTGCACCTTAGTTCTAGCTGCACCTTAGTTTTATCTAGTTTCACCGTAGTTTAATTTTATGTAGTTGCACCGTAGTTTGATTTTATCTATCTATGCTATGAACTTGTTTATCTATTTGTACCGTCTATGCTATGAACTATGTAAAATATATTTGTATCGTTTTTTGATCTATGTGAAATTTATTTTGTGTCCAAAATGCAACAATTATGGACTTGCGCACGCTGCATTTTAGCGCGCTGCTGGAGCTGCACGCGCGCTGTATTTTAGTGCGGCTGCTGGAGCCAGCACTGTGTGCCGCGCCAAACCTGGCGATGGGGGCGCTGCAAACTACTTTTTAGCGCGCCGCGTGTTGCGCGGCTAGTGGAGATGCTCTGAGAATGAGATACGCTTTCCCTTCCCTGCCCTGAAGTATATACAAGTATGCGTTGCAGTAGAAGTTGACCTTGAAAACTCCAAAGTCAGCGTGGATTCTTTTGTACTGGCCAGGCCAGGATTGGATGCCAAAATGATAATATACACAAATATGTTTGGATCGAAGATGCATTTTTTTAACATAGTACAGATGCATTGAATCCTATGATTACCTCCGAGATACTAAGCCTACACAACATTTTAAGATTGTCGCAGAATTAAAATGCATATTCTTTTAATAATTTTACAGTCATCAACGTGAAATCTTTTTTTAGTGCAGCTATGGATAACATGATTCCACGCTGACATGTATGTATATGTCAACAATGAGATAGAAACTCTCGTCCCTCTCGCGTCGCCTCCCACGAGGGCGGCTCGGGAGGGCTCAGCCGCCGCCACCGCCTAGTTTTCCTCCAACGCCCTTCTCCCCCTCCGCCGCTGCCAATGGTCGGCGCCGGGCAAAGCCCGTGCGTGCGACGGCGGTGGCGGAGGGTCTCTCCTCCCTCTCCTGGATCCGTGGCAGCACGAGCGTCCTGAGCCACAGGGTGCGGCCCTCCCGGCGGTGTGGCAGATCCCGGAGGCGGCGGGCTCGCGGCGGTGCACGGGTGCCCAGATCCATGGGTGTGGGATTCCCGGCAGCGTGCAGGCTCCCGGCGGCGGCGGGATCGGTCGACGGTGGGCTTGGGCGGTGGCGTCGGCCGCGCGGTGCCGGATCTCGTCACTGGTGGCGGATCTTGACACTCTGGCCATTGTGGAGGAACCTGGACCTGGGGCGGCGGCCTCGTTAGGCATGGCCACGGCTCGGCTGGCGACGTTTGCGAGGGGTGGATGGACGACATCTTGACCGCATGGGCGGTGAGTTGTCGGTGGAACTCCTTCGCGCTGCAGGCCTTCTCCCGCTGCACTTGGTGGCCTACGATCGCGGTCGTTGGCCCTAGTACGTTCGTAGGGGCTGGTAGAGGTGACATTGGACCAGAGGAAACTGTGGATGACTCGTTCATCCCGACGGTGGCGACGACCAGGGTCGCCGTTCTCCTATTTGCAGGCGCCGTCGAGGTCCCTGCCCTCTACCCTGACCCCATGCCCGGGTGAAACCCAAAATCTCCTTAGATTGGGCGGCGGGGGCCTGCGTGTGTCGTACCCTTCTTGGAGGCGCCGCCTGGGGCGTTTGGATGCTCGGTTAGAGGAACTGCAGGCGGAGGGGATGGGACCAGTGGCAGCATGTGGTGTTCGCGACGGAGGGGCGGCGTGGCATCTGGCATGTCGACATCGGCGGGTTTCAGTGGCATGGAGCATCGGGGTCTCGCTGGTGGGCGTGTGATGATGGACGAGCGGATGATGATGGCATTGTCTGGCGTGATGGTGGCGTCAACGGCAGCTAGACCGAGCAAGGTAGATGCAGTAGTATAACACTGAAGATGGATTGGTGGCAGGTGGCTGCGGCGACCTCATACCCGGCAGGCGTCCTAGCAGGCGTCCTGGTTGGGACCTCGGCTCTTAGATGTTAGGTTTGGTTGCGAGGTCTGTTTGGTATTAGGCCCAGACTATTAGCATCCCTTCATCAACTGGATAGGGGTAGCGCACTAGTAGAAAAGGGGGCAACGGTCCAGGCCGGTCCAGCCCATTAGTCCCGGTTCAATCGAACCGGGACCAATGGGGCATCGGACCAGTTCAAGAGCCCGGGCCGGCAGGCCACGTGGGCCATTGGTCCGGTTCAGATGGACCTTTTGGTCCCGGTTGGTCGGCTGAACCGGGACACAACGGCCTCGCCTGGCCCACCACCATTGGTCCCGGTTCGTGGCTCGAACCGGGACCAAAGGCTAACCTTTAGTCGGTTCATGCTACCAACGGGACCAATGGTAGCGCCTATAGATACCCCTCTCGCGCAAGAGCGAGCACTTTGCTGCTCTTTTTCCGCCGAGGGGAGAGGGCTGGTGGTGCTCTAGCTCACCTCATATGCACACAAGGTGTTCGATGGAATGCCCGAGCCACACTACTTAAGATTTCTCCTCTCCAAGCTCGACCGCCAAGCTCCATTTTCCTCCATATTTGTCTAGGTTTAGCGGTCCGTCATGCCCCGTCCCCGTCTTCAACGTCGTCGATCACCCGCACCGATCTCATCGGCGGCACCACCGTGGTGAGCCTCTTGTTCTTATCTTCTTTCGGAAAGGAAAAATATTCTTATTTGTATGTTTAGATAGATATATACTTGTATAATTTTCTTACTTTTATTATTGCATCTTATATAGTGCGATGGTTTTGGTATCCGCCCCCGTCGGCCCTCGTCCTGTCTATGATTCGGATGTGGTATATATTATCTTTTCATAACTATTGGTTCATTTATTATTTATCACAATTATGCCGACCAACGTGACATAGATTTTATTCATCTAGGAGGTTGTTGAACCGGAAATTCCAACCGACCCTATTGTCGAGAGGTTAAATTTAGTTGAAGAAGAAAACAATTTGTTGAAGGAAAAAATTAGAAAAATTGAGGAGGAGAAGATGATATTGGAGTTGCATGTTGCGGATGTAAATCGATGATCACAAGATCAAGATGGATGCAATGCGCTTGAAGATTAGAAAGATTAGAAAATATGCCATTCATACCGAGGCTTGGTATCATTATGCCGTTGGATCAGTTGTTACATTGGTTGCGATTATGATCGCATTTGTTTTCGCATTGAAATGTTTTACATAGTTTCAGGTGTATGGTTTAATTAATTTAGATGCTCTGCAGAGCTTTATGTTGTTAGATGAGAACTATGTATGTACTTTGGTTTTAATGTGATGATGAACTTCTATTAATTTGGTCACTTAATTAGTTATCTATTCATGATGTTCTCTAATGATTTTTGACACACTTAATTATATATAATGCACACATATGAACCGGCAATGGATGTACGGTTCAAGACACACCTCCGAGTACATTAAGGGCGTGCATAATTTTCTTGAAGTGGCTGAGGCAAACAAGCATAATGGTTTTATGTGTTGTCCATGCCCTATATGTGGGAATACTGAAGTCTTACTCGACCGGAAAATCCTGCACACCCACCGCTTTACAAGGGTTTCATGCCACACTATAATGTTTGGACGAGGCACGAGAAATAGGGGTTATGATGGAAGACGGCGAAGAAGAAGAGTACGATGACAACTATGTGCCCCCGAATACGGTGATGCTCCGGAAGATCAAGAGGAACCGCACGATGTGCACGATGATCTTTGAACGGAGAAGCTCTTTGAAGATCAAGAGGAACCAGATGATGTGCCCGATGATGATGATCTCCGCCGGGTCATTGTCGATGCAAGGGACGCAATGCGAAAGTCAAAAGAGAAGCTGAAGTTCGATCGCATGCTAGAGGACCACAAAAAGGGTTGTACCCCAATTGCGAAGATGGCAACACAAAGCTCGGTACCGTCTTTGGAATTGCTGCGGTGGAAGGCGAGAGAATCTTGTGCTCGATAAAGGATTTGAGAAGCTACTTAAAATATTGAAGAAGAAGCTTCCAAAGGATAACGAATTGCCCGACAGTACATACGCAAAGAAAGAAGGTCGTATGCCCTCTAGGATTGGAGGTGCGAGAAGATACATGCATGCCCTAATGATCTGCATCCTCTACATGGTGCGTATAAGGATCTGAACGCATGCGGTATATGCGGTGCATTACGGTATAAGATCGCACGACATGACCTGGTGATGTTGAAGGCAAGCCCCAGGACTTTCAGCGAGTTGGTTGGAAGCACGTGTCGAGGTGACAAGACTGCTTGTGAGGAGCTGTACTTGTTATCCGAGGACCATCTTTGACCGTATTGATTTGGAAAGGATACGAGATAAATGGGAATACATTTTACACGATTGACCAAGATCAAAAGAGCACCAACCAAAACAGCGGTGTCGCTTTGATGCAACAACCGAGAGGGAAAGGACACATATTATGGTTACATAGTGGACATATGGGAACTTGACTACGGACATGATTTTAAGGTCCCTTTGTTTAAGTGCAAATGGGTCAATCTGTCAGAGGCGGAATGCATGTAGACCCACGAAGACGGAATGACAACAGTGGATCTGAAAAATCTTGGGTACACCGACGAACCGTTCGTCCTAGCCAATGATGTGGCACAGGTTATCTATGTGAAGGACATGTCCGAGAGACCGAGAAAGAGAAAAGATAAGGAAGCAAATACATCATATGATGAGCCAAAGCGCCACATAGTTCTTTCGGGAAAAAGGGACATCGTGGGAGTGGAGGACAAGATGACATGTCGAAGATTATGAAAAGTTTCATGAAATTCCTCCCTTTAAAGTCAAGGCTGACCCCAAAGATCCCGATAAACGATGAAGATTATCCATGGTTACGGCAAGCAATAAGCAAATGACGCAAGCGAAGAAAAAGTGAAGACTTTCTCCGCAACTATTGTTCGCTTATGATACCATTGTAATCGATGAGTATGATACCATTATTCGTTTTGTACATGCACATGCTATCGTGGGTCAATTTATGATACCATGCCAACTTTCAACTTTTTCAGAGTTCATTTGAAATGTCTTATGGTTCGCCCTCGTAATAATTAAAAATAGCAACAATAAGTATTTTGTTGTAAGTAGAAACAAAATAAAATAAATAAAGCAAGAAAGAAAACAAAAAAAAGTGTGTTCAAATTTGAAAAGTAATGGCACTAACAGAAAGTTTATAATTTTCTTAAAACTAAAAGCAAAAAGAATTAAAAAATAAAGCAAAAAATAAAAGAAAATAAATAATGCAGAAAACAAAACAAAAAACAACAATAAGTATTTTTTGTAAGTAGATACAAAATAAAATAAATAAAGCAAGAAAGAAAACAAAAAAAGTGTTTTCAAATTTGAAAATTAGTAATGGCACTAACAGAAAGTTTATAATTTTCCTAAAACTAGAAGCAAAAAGATTTAAAAAATAGAGCAAAAAACAAAAGAAAATAAATAATGCAGAAAACAAAACAAAAAAACAACAATAAGTATTTTGTTGTAAGTAGAAACAAAATAAATTAAATAAAGCAAGAAAAAAATGCCACCTACTGGGCCCCCACGGCCTGAATACGACTTGTATCCCTAATTTGGGCCAGGATTCAGGCCCGCAGAAGGCCCAGAAGGCCCAACAGGCAAAGAAGGAGCAAGTAGGCCCATAAGCCTGCAGTACGAAGGAGTTCAAGAGGGGAGCGGCAGTGGGGCTTATAAACCACTGCGCTCCCCTCTCAACTAGCGAGGTGGGACTAAACTTTGGCCCCGATGCGGGCAGCGCAGGGGCCTTTGGTCCCGGTTGGTGGCACCAACCGGGACTAAAGGGGGCTTTAGTCCCGGTTGGAGCCACCAACCGGGACCAAAGGCCGCAGCTTCCCGCCCTTTGGGCTGCCGAAAAAGAGGCCTTTGGTCCGGTTGGTGGCTCCAACGGGACTAAAGGGGCAGATTAGTCCGGTTGGTGCCACCAACCGTGACCAATGCTCCTTGTATATAAGTGGCACTTTGCAGTTTTGCGATTCATCGCCACTTTTGCTCTCCGACGACGCCGAACGATCGACGCCGCCAGCTGCCCGACGCCGCCCGCCGCCCGCCGTCGCCGTCGCCGTCGCCGTCGCCGCGCCCGTCGTCGTCGCCGTCCCCCGAGCCGCTTGCTTCGCCGTCATCGCCGCTTGAGCTCTGCCTTGTCGCCGTCGAGCTCCGCCAGCGTCGCCGCCCCGCGCTTCAGCCCAGCGCCGTCGCCGTCGCCGTCGCCCGCCCCGCCTCCATTGTGAGCCAGCCAGCACACACCGGCTTTTTTTCTTTCATTTTATTAGTTTTATTTTTTGTTCAATGTATATATATATATATGTGTGTATGTATATATGTGGCTATATATATATATATGGCTCTGTTTTTTTCATTTTATTAGTTTAGTTTTTTTCTGTTCATATGAACAATGCATATATGTGTATGTGTATGTATATGTTCATATATGTTCATATATGTATATGTTTCATTTTATTAGTTTTTTTCTGTTCATATATGTGTATGTATATATGCGGCTCTGTTCATATGTGGCTATATATATGCAAAAGATAGATTTTAGAAAAGTTCGGTTTTTTCTGTTCATAGATTTTTTGTTGATATTAATTATTGTAGAATATGCAAATGTTGGTATATTCATATGAACAATGCATTAGGCAAAACCTTTGTTTTTTTTTGGAATTTTCTATTTGAACATTTTTTAAAACAAGCAATACTAAAAGAATGAGAGGAAAAGGAAAATAAGAAGAGGAAGAAAGGAGAAAAGAGGAGAGGAAGAAGAGGAGAAATAAATAAGAAGAGGAAAAAGAAAGAAGAAGAGGAGAAGAAGAAAGGAATAGAGGAGAAAGGAGAAATTCTATTTTTCTTCTTCTCCTCTATTCCTTTCTTCTTCTCCTCTTTTTTCTTCTTTTACTTCTTCTTCTTCCTTCTTCCTTCTTCCTCTTTTCTTCCTTTTCCTTAATTATTTTCCTTTCTCGAGGGAGAAGAAGAAAAGAAGAGGAGAAGAAAAAGAAAGGAAAGGAGAAAGAAGAAACTTCAACACGAGGGGTGGTACCGATACCCCTCCCCGATATGTATATGTATGTCGCGCCGTTGTCGATATAATTAACCCCTCTAGATACAACTGCAGCACCCCCTCGGCCCTCTCGCTCGACCAAAACTCTCGAGGACACCCAAACCCTAGAGAGAAAGCGATGTTGCAGGTCTCCCACGCACCCCCCTCCCCCCGCGCTCCTACCCGACAAATTAACTCTCTCGTCGAGGCCACCCAAATTTATCAAGTTAAAAGAGCGTTATCGCCGAGGCCACCCCAAACCCTTGAAGCTTTGTGTCGAGGCGACCCCAAACCCTAGAGAAGCAGCGTCGAGGCCACTAACATGATTCCTTATTGTGATTAGCTAGCTGGTTCTCGTTTGCCAATATGTACCATGTTTGAATAATAATTGACATGTTGTCAATATTTGCGTAAACTATGGAGCACTCCGAGACGAAGAAAGCGAAGCGATGTTGGGAAATAATCGCAAATGGAAGTGATGATGTTGCGTCATTTCTCATCGACACCGTTGGTCAAATGGATGAAGAAGAGGGCTATGATTATGATGGCTTCGACCCATTAATGCCGGTACAAGAGGAGGACTATGTTCATGATGGCTCGGTGACACAATGGAGGTACAAGACGAAGGAGACCGTGCCGAGCCGAGTTACCGAACCGAGTCCGCCAGGTATATATATATTAGTTAAGCCCGTACGACAAGTTAATTGATGCATCCATTGTTTTGGTATATGTGCACATATTAAATAATCGCGTCTTTCTTCCTTATAATTTCTAGCCCTCCGGATCGAGCACAACTTCGTAAGGAGACAAGGCCCAAGAAAAGTTGAGCTCGGATGAAAAGTTTGAGATCATAGAAATCGCTACCGACGGCGAACCGATTGAACCCATCCGGACAAAGAAGGCATTTTACGCTCGGTCAAGGGGTTCTTGTTAGGGACAGATCCCGATCAAGATCCAGCAATGGTATAAGCTGCTAAGGATGAAGACGCCGAGGTGTCTTATGTCAATGATATGCGTAAAGAAGATCTTTGGAATGAGCTGAAGGCAAATTTCACCCTACCGCCAGAGGAGGATCCGGAGAAGCAGCTAAAGAGCAATTAATCAAGTCTTGTGCTCTTAAGAAGATGGCTGGCCTAATGAGGAGGTGGAGGAAAGAGCTGAACCAGTTTGTCAAGAAAAAGAGACACCAGAATTCATCGGCAAATATGAGAAGATCAAAGATCATCGCCCGCATTTGTGGCCCACAAGACATCGGAAAAGAGTAAGAAGATGTCGGAGACAAACAAGAAAAATGCTGCGAAGAAGACGCTTCACCATCGCACGGGTCGTGGCTACCTCAAAGCCCGCCTAAGTGGTCCAAGGCTGAGCATGATCCGCTTGAAAAGGGATCAAACCAGAGACAATCGCTGGCAGACCGTTGCGGACTTGGTTCTTCGGGCTGGCGGAACCTTGGACCTCGTATGCAGGCAAAGTGTCGATGGACGGACGAGCAAGCGCAAACACCAGTCAAGAAACTTCGACACTATATCGATGCTTTGCGAGCGAGGGACGTTCCTTCCAAACAGGAGAAGGACGAGCTCACAATGGCCCTTGGGAATCCCGAGCACCTGGACGGACACGAGGCACGCCAGCTCCCTTCCGTGGAAGGTTGGTTTTCCGGACGCAGGGGTTACAAAACCCACGAGAGGAGGAAGAAAGTGGAGCAGACCAAATGCAGGCGCTGCTTGGAAGGGTAATGGGGCTAGAGGATCGAGAAGAGGAACGAGAAGCAGCAGATCGCAACAAATGACATGCCAAGCTTCCCCGGCTACCCGCCATCTCAGTAGCAGAAGCAGCGTTGCTTCTACCGAGCTGCTTCAGCGGAGCATGTCTTGATGGCTCTCGCCAGCTATCCGTGGATGGTATCACGGAGTCTCAAAATTGCCACATTATGGCGCGATGCATGAATTTGAAGGTCAAGGCGGCTGTTGGCCAAGTTTATCCTAGTGGACCCGGCACAACTTATCACCGCCACCGATTCCGAATGATTTGCTAAGGTGATGGTTGATGAAATAACGGAGGGATTTGAGGACCTCGGCTTGAGCACCCTACCGGTGAAGGGGAGACTAGGCTGGGTTACGCTCAAGACTCCATGCCTATGGCGGAAGGAGCTCATCGACCTTCTGAACTGGACGCCTCCGCCTCCTCCTCCTCCTCCGCGAGTCAGGGCACTCCGCCTCCTCCACCGCCTCCTCCTCCGGCGAGTGACGATTAGGGCACGCGTGGCGGCACTCCGCCTCCTCCACCGCCTCCTCCTCCGGCGAGTGAAGATCTGGGCATGCGTGGCGGCACTCCGCCCCCTTCTCCGGCGCGTGGCGGCACTCCGCCTCCTCCTTCTCCGCCCGCCAAGACAAGGGCGAAGAGACCGCCGCCGCCCGGCTGCTCCGGACGCGTCGTAGTCCTTCTCCTCCGCCTCGTAAGCAAGCACGAAGAAGAGAGACGCGCAGCCATTCCGTCTGCTCCGCGTCTAGCAGACAAGAAGAGAGAGGCAATACAGATACGGTCCACCTCTAAAGCCTGTAGAGAAGTTACCGTACGAGAGGAGCAAGGAGGAAAATGATACGATTGTGCAGACCCAAGTGAAGGAGTTCTTTGAAGGGGTTAAAGCAAAGATACATCCACCTCCGGAGGAGAAGGTCGATCCGGTGAAAGCAAAGCGCACTCTCAATTCCCCGAGGAAACCACCAAAGTCTCCGCCGAGAACCAACTATGAGCGACATCGAAGCAGACATATCTCCAAGCCAAGCGGTCGGGAACTACTGTCGATGATAAAAGGTCAAAAGAACAACGGGCAAAGGGAAAAAATTGCCCAGCTCGGCGAATAAGCACATCAATCGTGCCCCGCTGAATGTGTCTAATCCTCGGGGACGGTGGCGGTTATGGCAATCTTGGAGATTACCCGCCTGACGATGCACTTCCGATTTCATGGAGGTGGACTTATTCAGATATCTGAGTACGAGAAGCCTCTCGTCAAAGATGAAAAGTCTCGACAACAATGATGCGAAGATTCCATAGTTGGTACATGAAAACCTGCAGAGAGTCCGAGGGACGAACACTTTGTATCTGAAAATTAAAGAGGAGCACGACCTCGCTTCAAATGATCTGTTGTCTATTCCATTTGAGGAGTTCTTGAGTTCTTCAATCAAAAGGCCCTCGATAAATTAATGGTCTTTTGCTACTGCTGTAAGTACTATTTACGTCATTAGTCTGTATATATAGCTCGGCTCTTTCATTGCATGTATTTATAATTAATTATCCTCAATATATTATGCAGATTGAAGATCGTCGAGTGCAAAAAAATGAAATCTATGATATTGGGTTCATTAACACAAATATCATAGATGTTTTTCTAGTTGAAAAGCGCGCCGAAGAGGCCGAGGACAACTTGCTACAATCATTGATCAAAAATCAAAACAAAGATACCATACTCTTTCCTTACCACGGCCCGTGAGTGTTACTGTCGTGTGCATATTCGGTTTTCCTTATTACTCGAGCGAGGTTAATGTAATTGATGAGTTATGCATGCGTGCAGGTTCCACTATATTCTTCTGGAGATTAAGCTTGCGCGTGGACTAGTAACCGTCTTAGACTCGAGACGGAAAGATCCCAGCACCTATGCGGACATGACTGAAATGCTCAGCAAGTAAGTTCAATCGATCATTATCGCACCATATCGGCAATTTTTTGTTCATTTCCTGATATCTCAAGTAATAACAAATATTTTCTTTGTCTTGCAGGGTTTGGAAACAGTTCACCGCACAAGCTCCGGACTGCCAAGGGCTGCGATATACATACCCGAAAGTAAGTACTACTGGCGCGCGTCTCCGTTGATTCTATAGCTATACTTTCATCAATGCCATTTATATAATGCTTCATTATCAGTTTGATTGACCTCTATTTCTCGTAAAGTGCTTGTGGCAGGAGGAAGGGAATGATTTACGTGGATACTACGTGTGCGAGTTCATCCACAACGCGACTTTGAAAAACAAGCGGGGATACTCTAGAAGACAATATGAAGTGCGTAAGCAATAATATTCACAATTTCATTTTATTACACCATCATTTCTGTTGAGTTTCATTCATATATATGTATTAATTAACCCCCTTCTTCAAATTAATTAGACGTGGCAGATGCGGGATGAACTCCTAGAACCAGATCGCATGAAAGCAATTCAAGAGGAATTGGCGGGATTCTTTCTTGAACACGCCATCAAGAAAGCCGAGAATACCATGTGGAACTTCAATTCAAATGCCTAGTGGTTTGTAATTAAGAGATCTTATATAGATTGTACATGTATGTAGCCAGTAAAACTTGTTGTTCGACCAATCTCGGAGAAGGAGAGGTCGATCGATCACTTCTCTCGGTATGCATGACTTAACTTCAGATGAATGGTTCTCTCGATCACTTATGTATATATACTACGTGGCGCCGAGCAAGCACGGACATAAGAGGACACTTCTCTCTATTAATTAGCTAGCTAAAACAATATACTAAACACCTAAATTAACCCCCAAAACCCCCAACCCCCTCCTTTCAAAAAAAACAAAACCCCAACCATCGAATGCAGACGTGGATGCCTTTTGGTCCCGGTTGAGCCACCAACCGGGACCAAAGGCCCCCGACCGGCTCGGCGACAGGCCACGTGGAGGCACATTGGTCCCGGTTCGTGTTTGAACCGGGACTAATGGGTTGAGGTATTAGTAATGACCCATTAGTCCCGGTTGCCGAACCGGGACTAAAGGCCCTTACGAACCGGGACTAATGGGTGGTTTTCTACTAGTGGCGGCACATGTTGCCTAGACGGTGGCTTTAGTCTTACTGTTGTATGACTTTATAAGGTCTTGTGTAAATAAAAATAAAGTGGTTGCATGCATCGTCCAGATGCAGAGCCCAGGGGTCGTCCTCCTTTTCTAAAAAAAATATGTCGTTGACTCTTTTTAATGTTTTTACAGTCATCAGAAACATCATTCGTCACCCAGCAAAAACATATAAAATAAGGCTCATTTTTTAGGAATGTTATGAGGTATTCTTGGGTTGGTTATAGGTGCCAATATTTATTCATGGTGCCAGAAAAAAATTGTCCCGGGGTTTGCTTCAATCTTGGTTCCGCCGCTGGCTACATTTATCAGTAGATGGATGTCGGTCTATAGTAACATGAAAGTACTACCTATACACAGTCACACCATTTTTTTATTTGACATAAATTGTTTTGACCGGTCATTACACATACACACGCTTATATTTTTGCATCGGCGTTACCTTTTTTGTGAAAAGGCCTAAGGCTGGTCATAGTGGGGAGTATCATATACTAGTATCATGTATATGATACTAGTGTATGATACTACATCCATAGTGTATAGTATCACAAATTAGTATCATAAATGGTTTCATTTATTACCATGCATGACACATAGTAGCATCACATTATTATGTTACGGTATCTACCTATATTACTATAACCATCTCTCTCTTCTTTACTTGTCTGCCACATAAGCATGTTTGCGAGTCCCAAGCACATGATACTACTTATGTTACCCCCACTATGGCTAGCCTAATGCATACATTAAGTATTGTAGGTCCTTACGAACACACCATTACGCCACAAATTTGTATTCAAGAGTCTTGGGGGTGACGAAGTCTTCTTCCTCCTGCATCCACCGGCGACGCGCAATGAGCAACTCAATGTCGCCTCTGAGCCTCCGCCTCGGAGGATCAAACTTCTTAAAACCCAGTAGCTTGTAGAAGCATCGTCAGGAAGTCATCAATAAAGAACAGGAGACATCGACGACCACGAACTGCAAAGCAAAACGCCGCCCCGGAGAAGAAAACAACGACCAATTCCAGGCGGATCTGCCGGAAACTTAAACCGACCGAATCCCGAAAGATGCACAAGAGACATAACTCCACACACCTTCCGCGAGTGATAAGCTCGCCCCCATAACGGGGATAGGACGGCGAGACATTATTTCTACACTAGGACAACACCACCGCCTTGCCAACCAAACCAAACACGAAGACTTCCTAAAGAAAATCTGACACAAAATTACCCCTGTTGTTGCAAACCATATATAGATCGGAGGTCGAGCTCGCTGCCATCCATGACCACTCGTGCAGCCATCAGATCCAAGTTCAACCGGACGGTGCGCATCGTACATATGCGGTGAATGATTTCAAACTTTTAGGACCTACTTGACACACTTGAAATACTTTTAGGACCTCCAATCCATTTTGTTCATAGGTAAATTAGTTATCTATACGTATAATCTGTACAAACCCTGTATTTTAGGACTGGCATGAGTTCTTGTATAAACCAGATGAAGCCAAACGTGTGGATGAGCATACCAAACAAACAAATTATATGTAAGCATAACTAAACCGGCGGTATGCTTATGTTTGTCGGTGATCGGTGCTACTTCCTCCGCACCGCTGTGCATTAGGCATCTTAGATGGTGCACCGCGACCAAGATAGAGGAAAAAATAAGAAAGATTAAAACTTATTTGCTAATTAATACAATTGCATGCAATGAACTGGCCACTATATGCCATACACGTCTCACGTTTCTTATTGGTTGACTTATTTGTTCGTGGCAAAAACAAGATACAAGGTGGTATTTAATGCACCGCGCCTAAACGTTTTAAGATTATTTGGTTTTTGTAATGTGCCTAATGCATCAGTACGGAGGGAGTACTTCAGTACCATGCATGCGTTGAACTTATTACTGAATGTACCTTCTAACACATTTGCAAACAATACAATTTGAACTCTACAAGGTTCCATACATATGCATACCTAATAATACACTAGAAATACTTATTAAGATATTAGTTGGACAATATTTTTTAGAAACCTCTAAAATGATATTTTATATAAAACTAACCTATACATGAACATATACACTTATATACAAATATGTATGGTTGCACTGTATAATTTGTGGAATTGTCGCAAAAATAATTCAGAGATAACTTCTTGTATATCGCTTAATTTAAATTTAGCATAAATAAAGTCAAAAGTAATATACTCCCTATATGGGAGTACGCCACAACTGATAACAAAAGACACTGTTAACTATAAGAACTAAATTATGTGGTTATCTGTATCAACTAAATAATAATAAATTATAATCATTAATAATAATCATTAATATTGTAATATGGTAAAATAAAAATAAATAGGTATAAAAGATTGGTATAAAACTATATATGCTAAAATTCAATATAGAAAGGTAAGTATACTGTGCAATTTCATTGTGCCTCTCCACTGACTTAAAAGCAATCATACCTGATGCCGCCATACTATGAGAATGACATCATATCAGATGAATAAGAGATGTGTGTGGTTTCAGGGCAGAGCTTATGATGTGACACTGTGAATCCAGTTTTGCTCATGCCCACTGTGGGACAAAGCTTATGATGAAGCTCATCAACGATTATATGCGGCTTTATCTGCCAAATGTCATTGGGTATGTACACGTACATTACACTCTCATAACCGAACCATGCATGTGCATGTCAATTGCTCCGTATGAGATGCCTCATATATACTTACTATATATCTACGTTGCATTTCAGTCACCAGAGCCCGAAAGGGAAGCAGTCTGCTTTGTGGGAATTTGCTCTGAGTTTGGACGTGCATGTTCCTGGACTCAAAAGACACTCACATGTGCGGTGCCTCGTCTGCAGTGTGGAGGAGTACACGGAGTGCAGGATCGGAGTGGATATGACGGCACACCTAGAGGAGTGCCCTGGCATGGCCCCAGAGGCGGAGCTGCGCTATCGTGATGCGCTCAAGAAAGGTCGGGGCAAGAAGAAGAGGCACAACGCCAACGCCGTGGACGTCAACGTCTCAAAGGCTCCCAAGCTGACTGTGAATCCTCCAGTTGATCCCCTTCACATGATTTACCAGAAGGTAAGTGAGCCGACCCGATCATGCTGCAAATTAACTAGCTGCTCCAGTGCTCCCTCCGTCCATTTGTCCCTCCTTGTCTTGTCCTGTCCTCTCCGTATGAAACTGAAACGTAGATCGGTCACTAACTGAACTGAAGTTCGTGTGCATTGCAGCTGCAAGATGGAAACCAAGTCCTGGATACAATGAGAAGCAATCAAGGAGATGTCAATGTGGGGATCAATTCACTCCAAGAAATCCTTGACAACATTGGGGGCTTTTTGGCCTTGGCAATGCAAGGTCAACCTGAAGCACCTCCTCCACAGGCACAAGCGCCTATTCTTGCTCAGGCCATCACTGCTGCAGCCGTGCCACGCCAAGCGCCTCCCCCTGCTGCAGCTGCAGCCATGCCACGCCAAGCGCCTCCCCTAGCTACAGCCACCCTTTTGGCGCCTGCTCCTGGTCTTCAAGGCACAACCACCCTTCCGGCGCCTGCTCCTACTCTTCAAGGCGCACCCCAAGATGCTCTAGCGCCTCCTCCTGCTCTGCAAGGCGCTCCCCAAGATGCCCTGGTGCCTCCTCCAGCTCTGCAAGGAGCGGCCGTGCCTCCTCCGTCGCCTGCTCCTACACTTCAAGACGGTGTGCCTGATTACTACTCGGCGTTTGATGGTAGTGAATTCCTTCCCGAGCTGCCGGAGCTATAGCAGTGCTTATGCTTCAGGTCAAGCGCCTCCTATGCAGCCGTGGACTTATTAGATTGAGAACCCTCATGGTCATAGATGGTTCCTCTGCTAACTTCGAACAATAAACAGCTATTGTCTACTATTATGGTCTACATCTAGTTAAGAACGGTGAATATGTCTGCTAAGGTCTCTTGGTTCTACTTGGCATGAGATCGAGGGAAACCATCATTGCACAAACTTGATTTCCTTTTTACTAAAAGAAAAACGATGCCATGCATTGCCCTTTTAAGTTGATAATGATAGTGCAACATACTTGTGGCACTGCCGTTTAGGTCATATTGGTGTAAAGCGCATTAAGGAATTCCATGCGGATGGACTTTTGGAGTCACTTGATTATGAATCATTTGATACTTGCGAACCATGCTGCATGGGCAAGATGACTAAAACACCGTTCTCCGGAACAATGGAGCAAGCTAATGACTTATTGGAAATAATACATACCGATATATGCGGTCCGATGAGTGTTGAAGCACACGGCAGGGTATATTTTCTGACCTTCACAGATGATTTGAGTAGGTATGGGTATATCTACACAAGTTTAAACATTTGAAAAGTTCAAAGAACTTCATAGTGAAGTGAAGAATCTTCGTAACAAGAAAATAAAGTTTCTACGATCTGATCGTGGAGGCGAATATTTGAGTTATGAGTTTGGCCTTCATTTAAAATAATGAGGAATAGTTTCACAACCCACGCCACCTGGAACACCACAGCGTAATGGTGTGTCCGAATGTCGTAATTGTACTTTATTAGATATGGTGCGATCCATGGTGTCTCTTACCGATTTACCACTATCATTTTGGGGTTATAAATTAGAGACAACTGCATTCAGGTAAAATAGGGCACCGTCTAAATCCATTGAAACGACACCGTATGAACTGCGGTTTGGCAAGAAACCTAAGCTGTCGTTTCTTAAAAGTTTAGGGATGCGACGCTTATGTCAAAAGGCTTCAGCCTGATAAGCTCGAACCCAAAGCGGATAAGTGCGTCTTTATAAGATACCCGAAAGAAACTATTGGGTATACCTTCTACCACAGATCCGAAGGCAAAATCTTTGTTGCTAAGAATGGGTCCTTTCTAGAGAAGGAGTTTCTCTCGAAAGAAGTGAGTGTGAGGAAAGTAGAACTTGATGAGGTAATTGTACCTTCTCTCCAATTGGAGAGTAGCACACCACAGAAAGGTCTTGTGATGCCTACACCAACTAGAGTGGAAGCAAATGATGATGATCATGAAACTTCAGATCAAGTTACTACAGAACCTCATAGGTCGACCAAACCATAACTCGCACTAGAGTGGTACGATAATCCTATCCTGGAAGTCATATTACTAGACCAAGGCGAACCTACGAACTATCAAGAAGCTATGATGAGCCCGGATTGCGACAGATGGCTTGAGGCCATGAAATCTGAGATAGGATCCATGTATGAGAACAAAGTGTGGACTTTGGTGGACTTGCCCGATGATCGGCAAGCCATAGAGAATAAATGGATCATCAAGAAGAAGACTGACGCTGATGGTAATGTTACTGTCTACAAAGATCGACTTGTCACGAAAGGTTTTCGGCAAGTTCAAGGAGTTGACTACGATGAGACTTTCTCACCCGTAACGATGCTTAAGTCCGTCCGAATCATGTTAGTCATTTCTGCATTTTATGAAATCTGGTAAATGGACGTCAAAACTGCATTCCTTATTAAATTTCTTAAAGAAGAGTTGTATATGATGCAACCAAAAGGTTTTGTCGATCCTAAAGGTGCTCTGTAGCATTTCTGATATTATATGTGGATGACATATTGTTGATTGGAAATGATATAGAATTTCTGGATAGCATAAAGGGATACCTGAATAAGAGTTTTTCCATGAAAGACCTCGGTGAAGCTGCTTACATATTGGGCATCAAGATCTATATAGATAGATCAAGACGCTTAATTGGACTTCCACAAAGCACATACATTGACAAGGTTTTGACGGAGTTCAAAATGGATCAGTCAAAGAAAGGGTTCTTGCCTGTATTGTAAGGTGTGAAATTGAGTAAGACTCCAAACCCGACTACGGCAGAAGATAGAGAGAGAATGAAAGTCATTCTCTATGCCTCAGCTGTAGGTTCTATAAAGTATGCCATGCTGTGTAACAGACCTGTTGTGTGCCTTGCCATGAGTTTGGCAAAGGGGTATGATAGTGATCCAGGAGTGGATCACTGGACAACGGTCAAAATTATCCTTAGTTACCTAAGAGGACTAAGGAAATGTTTCTCAGTTATGGAGGTGATAAAGAGTTCTTCGTAAAGGGCTACGTCGATGCAAGCTTTGACACTGATTCAGATGACTCTAATTCTCAATCTGGATACATATTGAAAGTGGGAGCAATTAGCTAGAGTAGCTATATGTAGAGCAATGTAGACATAGAAATCTGCAAAATACATACGAATCTAAATATGCCAGACCTATTGACTAAATCTCTCTCACAAGCAAAACATGATCACACCTTAGTACTCTTTGAGTTATTAATCACATGCCGATGTGAACTAGATTATTGACTCTAGTAAACTCTTTGGGTGTTAGTCACATGGCGATGTGAACTGTGGGTGTTAATCACATGGCGATGTGAACAAGATTATTGACTCTAGTGCAAGTGGGAGACTGAAGGAAATATGCCCTAGTGGCAATAATAAAGTTGTTATTTTATATTTCATTATTAATGATAAAGGTTTATTATTCATGCTAGAATTATATTGATCGAAAACCTAAATAAATGTGTGAATACATAAACAAATACCTGTCCCTAGTAAGCCTCTACTAGACTAGCTCGTTGATCAAAGATGGTTAAGGTTTCCTAACCATGGATATGTGTTGTCATTTGATAACGGGATCACATCATTAGGAGAATGATGTGATGGACAAGACCCACCCGTTATCTTAGCATAATGATCGTTCAGTTTATTGCTATTGCTTTCTTCATATCAAATACATATTCCTTCGACTATGAGATTATGCAACTCCCGGATACCGGAGGAATACCTTGTGTGCTATCAAACATCACAATGTAACTGGGTAATCATAAAGATGCTCTACAGGTATCTCTGAAGGTGTTTGTTGAGTTGGCATAGATCGAGATTAGGATTTGTCACTCCGAGTATTGGAGAGATATCTCTGGGCCCTCTCAATAATACACATCCTAAGCTTGCAAGTAAATGACTAAGGAGTTAGTCACACGGTGATGTATTACGGAACGAGTAAAGAGACTTGCCAGTAACGAGATTGAACTATGTATGAAGATACCGATGATCGAATCTCGGGCAAGTAACATACCGATGGACAAAGGAAATTACGTATGTTGTCATAACGGTTCGACCGATAAAGATCTTCGTAGAATATGTAGGAGCCAATATGGGCATCCAAGTTCCGCTATTGTTTATTGACCAAAGAGGTGTCTCGGTCATGTCTACATAGTTCTCGAACCCGTAGGGTCTGCATGCTTAACGTTCCTTGACGATATAGTGTTATATGAGTTGTATGTTTTGGTGACCGAATGTTGTTCAGAGTCTTGGATGAGACCACAGAGATGATGAGGAGTCTCGGAATGGGCAAGAGTTAAAGAGTGATATATAGGACGATGGCATTTGAACATCGGAAATGTCTCGGGACGTACCGGGAAGGAATCGGGTCACTGGAAGGGTTTCCGGGCACCCCCCGACAAGTTATGGGCCAAAGGAGGGGACAGACCAGCCCACAAGGGGGCTGGTGCGCCTCCTCCCTTGTTTTGCCAGCCCTAGGGAAGGAAAGGGGGAGGGCTAGCCCTCCTGTCTTTCCCTCTCATGGGAGAAAGGAAAGGGGGGCGCCACCCTCCCATAGAGCATGGTGCACTACACTATCAAGTAGTCACATATCTAGCTAGCCAAACGTTCATAACATCTGCATCTGCTCCTGCAATAGGTCTGTCACCTAGCGGTGCATCAAGGACATAGTTCTTCTGTGCAGCAATGAGGATAAGCCTCAGATCATGGACCCAGTCCGCATCATTTCTACTATCATCTTTCAACTTAGTTTTCTCTAGGAACATATCAAAAAACATAGGAAAGCTACAATGCGAGCTATTAATCTACAACATAATTTGCAAATACTATCAGGACTAAGCTCATGATGAATTAAAGTTCAACTAATCATATTACTAAAGAACACCCACTTAGATAGACATCCCTCTAGTCATCTAAATGAACATGTGATCCATATCAACTAAACCATGTCCGATCATCACATGATATGGAGTAGTTTTCAATGTTGAACATCTCTATGTTCACTACAAGAAATATGTCAACTTGTGACCTTGACTATTGGTCACTGAAAGGTCATTGTTTTCCATTTGCGACCTTTTTGTGACCAAAAATAGAAGGTCAAAAGCTAGACGTTTACAACCAAAACAGAAGGTCGTTGAAGCTATGACCTTTTGTTTTGGTCACTGGCTGTCTGCCCAGGCCACGTCGGATCCGACGTGGCAAGCTGACGTGACAAAATTCTGACTAATTCAAAAGGTCACTGATAAGATTCAGCCCGGTCCATTTCGCTGTTTTAGATGGGCCGAGCCCAACAATTTAACTTTTTTATATTTTTTTCTATCAATTTTTTGAACGGCTTCATGGGCCAAGCCCAACATTGCAGCCTTTTTTATTTTTGGGTCGTGGCCTTTTATAGTCTATTTATTTTGTATTTTCAGCCGTTATATATTGATTTTATATTTCCAACCATTATATATTCAAGTTGATCCCACTAGTCAGATGGGTCCTATTTGTCATGTTCATCTCTCAAATTGGTCCCACATGTCAGAAATGTACAAATTTGATAGATTATTTTCATAAGTGGCCCCACTGGTCAAGTTTCCATTTCACAAGTTTTCAAATCACATAGTTAACCAATATTTCAAATAGAACAAAGAACACATAAAATTCATCAAATATACCACTAAATAAATCTATTACAATCTTTACAACACGAATACACGTCTTCACACTTGGCTTCACAGTTCACAGCACCACGCTTGCTTCACACTTCACGCTTGAGCTTCTGTAAAAAAGGAACCACCACAATTTTAAGTCTGCAATACAACAATTGATACGAGGATAAAAACAAAATCAAGTAATACACTCAAATGTGAAGGCAGCATGGAACTAGTGATACAACAACATGCAGAAAACACTACAATGTAATATTGTTGTAAGTTCATATCAGCGCAAAATGAGCACTGCACAATGCAGCACATAACAAATTCAGTACAACAGGCATCCATACTCTCAAATTCAGTACCAGACAGTTGATCAAGAACAACAGGTGATGCCAACAGCACCCATACTCTCAAATTCAGTACTAAGTTGCTACATGAAAGCAAAGCAGAGAACAAGAAACAAAGATGCTACATGTCACAACTGCTTGTTTTGTCAGCCACTTTGCAATGTAAAACTTCAATTAAACACACGCTCACAAATAGAACTCGTACCAAAGCTGAGAGTTTGCAACACACTAAGCCGTTGTTGAAATACACGATCAGAATAATCACTGCAGCAAACAAACAGACGAGCAGCAGCATAAGCGTTGTCAGCATCTAGAATCTCAAACATCTGGATCAGCGTTCCTGCGGGGGGAAGCGATGGGTGAAAGGCGATTACCAGCACGAGTAGCATCCTCCAAATCATAAGGCTATACTCCCCATGCTTCCTTCTGTTCTTTCAACAAGTTAGAAACTATTGTACAACTCTGGGCCAACATGGAGAACCTTCTGCATAGCACTGCCATATGCCTTTTTAAGAAAAGGAAGTGCCTGGATAACTTCTGATGTGCAAGAACCTGGATGCAAATGCAAAACAAAGGAGGTAATTAAAGGAGGACGATACAATTCCTCCGAGTCATGATCTTGGAAACAAAATACAAAGAAGACAGTAACACACAACAAAATGAGATCAACCAAACATCAATGTTTAGTGAAGACCAGACCACTGTAAAATATCTGTGTTGGCGTGTAACAAGCTGATAATTAACCATTTTTGAGATAGTTTATTATAACTTTGGGGATTTGCTACTTGGCTATTCTGAGGATTATGATAACAGAGTAAACAAGGATAACAAACTTCCTGATTAGAGTGAACCACACCACAAAATTATGTTGGTACGATACAGTTTCCTTGTTCTGTGAGGATATTAACTATTCACTATCACATTTCCTAGTGATAACTAAAGAAAACCTAGTAACAAAATTGACTAGGAGGCTAGAAGAACAAACATAGGAGTCAAAATATAGCATAGGCCCAGGACAAGGACACTCCTATTATCAAATCAACACACATAATGTGGTGTTTCATGTGAGCATCTTGTGCTGTGGTGCTATTAAACAATGATACAACAAAATAATATAATATCTTCAATGAAAATTGTGGTACTTGTAACAAAACAGTTTGAAACAACAACTGTACAATACATTATAACGAGGGTAAGCTTGAATCAAACAGAAAAGGGAACAATCTTGAGTTTAAAAGTTAAAACATTCACAAGATACCCCAACTCGCAAGTTCAAAAGGCATAATTCAGAAACTTGCATCAGGCCATTCTATAATAAGAGTAGCATTCAGCTTGACGGACAGAACAACCACACAATAATTATATACCTTCAGCTCTGTCATTGGAGATGGAGACGACCCATAGGTCGGTGAGCTGGTCAGTGCGCCTCAGCATGTGGTACATGAACGCAGCCATGAGGGCCACACTGATGCTGCTAATGGCGGTGCAGTAGAGGCTAAGCTGGCTGCTGATACATCCATTTTGCATCATGCTTTTATATCGATACTTATTGCATTATGGGTTGTTATTTCACGTTATGTCACAATACTTATGGCTATTCTCTCTTATTTTACAAGGTTTACATGAAGAGGAGAATGCCGATAAACCGAATTCGGGCTGAAAAGGAGCAAATATTGGAGGACTATTCTGCAAGAACTCCAAAAGTCCTAAACTCCACGGAATATCTTACAATAAATAAAGAAAAATTATCGCTAAAGATGAAGGCCGGGGCCCACACCCGCTCACGAGGGTGGGGCGCGCCTCTCCCTCGGGCGCCCTCACCTCGTGGGCCCCGGTGGCTCTCCGACGCCCATCTTCTCCTATATGAAGTCTTTCGATGAGAAAAAATCGAAGCAACCTTTTCGACGAGACTCGCCGCCACGAGGCGGAACCTGGCGGAACTAATCTAGGGCTCCGCAGAGCTGTTCGCCAGGACACTTCCTCCGGGAGGGGGAAATCATCGTCATCATCATCACCAACGCTCCTCTCATCGGGAGAGGGCAATCTCCATCAACATCTTCACCAGCACCATCTCATCTCCAAACCCTAGTTCATCTCTTGTATCCAATTCTTGTCTCCAAGTCCGGGATTGGTGCTAGTAGGTTGCTAGTAGTGTTGATTACTCCTTGTAGTTGATGCTAGTTGGTTTACTTGGTGGAAGATCATATGTTCAGATCCTTTATGCATATTATTACCCCTCTGATTATGAACATGAATATGCTTTGTGAGTAGTTACGTTTGTTCCTGAGGACAAGGGAGAAGTCTTGCTATTAGTTGTCATGTGAATTTGGTATTCGTTCGATATTTTGATAAGATGTATGTTCTCTAACCTCTAGTGGTGTTATGTGAACGTCGATGTGACGCCCGGATAATTAGCTATAGTAATCCCACGTTAATGATGCCACGTGACCACAGTTACAGTTGCTAATCTCGCGCTAGTTCGAAACCGATTCAAATTCAAATTAAAAAAAATCAGGCAAACAACAAAAGTTTTCAAACTTTAAAACTAAATTGTTCGAGTTGTACAAAAGAATGCAAAGGTAATTGTGGTGAAGAAACCCCACTTTTGTAAAATGTTTTACTACTCTAAAATGGTTAAAGCAGTAGTTGAAACGATTAAGTAAGTGCCCTTGATATTTTAAGAAATGCTAAAATATTTTTATTTTGAGGTAAAACTTTTTAGAATAGTGGATTAATTTGAAACACTATTTTTGGAGCTGTTGCCATATTTTGCTAAACTAAACATAAAGTGTAACTAAACTAAAACAGAAGAAAAACAACAACAAAAGAAAATAAAAGCCCCCCCTTGCTGGGCCGTACCGAAATCCCACTCCCCATATCCCCCATCCCCGAAACCTAGCCACTACCATACCCCACTTCCCCCACGTCGCCACTCCTCCTCCCCCTCTCGATCCAATCTGGATCGGGGCGAACCCCCCACTTCCCCACTCTCTCTCTCTCGCTCGGTTCCCCTCCCGATCCGATCGGGGCGACGCCGCCATCGACACTGCCGCCGGATCGCCCGCCACTCGCTGGCGCTGCCTCCCGCTGGATCATGATCGCCCTCCCCCCCCGCCTGCTTCCTCTTCGCCGCTCGTCCTCGAACTCCTCCCCGAGCCCCGCTGCCTTGACCCTACGACCCTCCGTGAGCTCCCCCTCCTCCTCTCCCCCTTGCGCGCACGCGCTCACACCATGGCCTCTTCCTCGCGGCCCCGCCCGTGCTGCGCCCTTGCTCGCGGTGCGCGCCTCGCCGGCCGTCACCGCTTGGTCGTTCGCGAGCTACGCCACGCCGCAGCTCCTGGCGTGCCTCTGCCCCTGCCGCCAGCCGCACTCTTCCACTGCTGTTGCCTTCCTCCGGCGCCAGCGTTCTACTCCTGCGCCGCGTTGGACGACCGCGCTCACTACCACGCCACTTTTGCGCCGTCTCTGGCCGCAGCCGCCTCCCCCGCCCTCTCGTGCGACCCCCGCCTTCCTCTGTGGCAGTCCGCCACTCGACTGGCCTCGCCGGTGCCGTTCCTGGCCGGCCTCGCCGTAGCCCCGGTCTTCGCCTAACACCGGCGCCCATCTGCGCCGCTCGGCCCTTGCCTGGTCGGGCGCCGCTAGTGCCTGCAAAACGTAACCGCTAATGCCCAGTGCCCGTTAGGCCTCTGGGCCACTGCCAAACGGGGCCCAGCCCCTGGAACGTTTAAAAAAAGAGAGAGAATAAAAAGAATAAAAAATGTTAGGATAAATTAACTAATTAATTAATTAATGAGCTAATTAAGTTAATTAATCCTATTTAACTAATCAAATAAATATAAATTAGCCTAATCACTTAGTTAGTCTAATTAACCCGGTTTAGTTAACCTGAGTCTATGACTAGTGGGACCCACGTGTCAGCTTGACCAGTCAACAATCAGAGTTAACTGTTGTTGTCATGCTGACGTCATAAATGCAATTTCGAATTAAAATAATCTTTTAATTCTAGAAAATTGATTAAACCTTTTAAAATTAATATTAAATAAACTGTAGCTCGGATGGAAAAACTTTGTACATGAAAGTTGCTCAGAACGACGAGACGGATACGGATACGCAGCCCGTTCGTCCGCCACACATCCTTGGCATAGCAAACACGCAACTTTCCCCCTCCGGTTCATCTGTCCAAAAACGCGAAACACCGGGAATACTTTCCCGGATGTTTTCCGTCTTCGCTAGTATCACCTATCCCTGCGTTAGATCATCCCTGGCACCACGTATTGCCTTGTTATATTTTGTGATGCTTTGTTTGCTCTGTATTCATTGTTTCTCCCCCTCTTCTCTCCGGTAGACTACGAGACGGATGTCGCTGCTGCCTCGTTCGACTACGGAGTTGACGACCCCTCCTTGCCAGAGCAACCAGGCAAGCCCCCACTTGATCACCATCTATCACCTATTCTCCTCTATACCGCTTGCATTAGAGTAGTGTAGCATGTTACTGCTTTCCGTTAATCCTATTCTGATGCATAGCCTGACATTGTTGTTACATCTGTTGATACCTTACCTGCAATCCTAATACTTAGTAAAGGATGCTAGTTTATCATCTGTGGCCCTGCATTCTTGTCGGTCTGCCTTGCTATACTATCGGGCCGTGATCACTTAGGAGGTGATCACGGGTATATACTATACATATATACATACTACAGATGGTGACTAAAGTCGGGTCGGCTCGGGGAGTACCCGTGAGTGATTCACGCATTGGGGGCTGAAAGGACCTTTGTCCCGACGGCCCTCTGTGTGGATCTTTCTGGCGGAGCGACAAGGCAGGTTGAGACCACCTAGGCGAGAGGTGGGCCTGGCCCTGGTCGACGTTCGTGGTTGCTTCATAATAACACGCTTAACGAGATCTTGGTATTTTATCTGAGTCTGGCCACTGGCCTATACGCACTAACCAACTACGCGGGAAAGATATGGGCACTCGACGTCGTGGTATCAGTCGAAGCCTTCGTGACGTCAGCGACTGAGCGGCGCGCGCCGGATTGGAACGTAAGCCTGCTCTTGTATTAAGGGGGCTAGTTCTGCTTCCGGCCGCGTTCGCAACGTGCATGTGTGCAAAGGGTTATGGGCCCAGACCCCTGCGCCATAGGAGTTAGACCGGCGTGCTAACCTCTCTATTGTGCCTAGGTGGGGCTGCGACGTGTTAATCTTCCGAGGCCGGGCATGACCCAGGAAAGTGTGTCCGGCCAAATAGGATCGAGCGTGTTGGGATATGTGGTGCACCCCAGCAGGGAAGTTTATCTATTTGAATAGCGTGTCCCTCGGTAAAAGGATGACCCGGAGTTGTACCTTGACCTTATGACAACTAGAATCGGATACTTAATAAAACACATCCAGACAAGTTCCAAAGACAACCCGGTGATCGCTTTTCCACAGGGCGACGAGGGGAGGATCGCCGGGTAGGATTATGCTATGCGTTCCTACTTGGAGGACTTCACTCTACTCTCTTCTACATGTTGCAAGATGGTGGCTGCCAGAAGCGTAGTCTTTGATAGGACTAGTTATCCCCCTCTTATTCTGGCATTCTGCAGTTCAGTCCACTGATATGGCCTCCTTACACATATACCCATGCATATGTAGTGTAGCTCCTTGCTTGCGAGTACTTTGGATGAGTACTCACAGTTGCTTTGCTCCCTCTTTTCCCTCGTTTTCCTCTTCTTCTCGGATACCGCCACCAGACGTTGGAGCCCAGGAGCCAGACGCCACCGTCGACGATGACTACTACACTGGAGGTGCCAACTACTACGTGCAGGCTGCCGACGACGACCAGGAGTAGTTAGGAGGATCCCAGGCAGTAGGCCTGCGCCTCTTTCGATATGTATCCCAGTTTGTGCTAGCCTTCTTATGGCAAACTTGTTTAACTTATGTCTGTTGAGGGAGTCCTGGACTAGGGGGTGTCCGGACAGCCGGACTATCATCGTCCGCCGGACTCCAAGACTACGAAGATACAAGATTGAAGACTCCGTCCCGTGTCCGGATTGGACTTTCCTTGGCGTGGAAGGCAAGCTTGGCAATACGGATATGTAGATCTCCTACCATTGTAACCGACTGTAATTCCTAGCCTCCTCCGGTGTCTATATAAACCGGAGGGCTTTAGTCCGTAGGACACAACATACATTACAACAATCATACCATAGGCTAGCTTTAGAGTTTAGCCTCCTTGATCTCGTGGTAGATCCTCTCTTGTACTACCCATATTATCAATATTAATCAAGCAGGACATAGGGTTTTACCTCCATCGAGAGGGCCCGAACCTAGGTAAAACATCGTGTCCCTCGTCTCCTGTTACCATCCGCCTAGACGCACAGTTCGGGACCCCCTACCCGAGATCCGCCGGTTTTGACACCGGCATTGGTGCTTTCATTGAGAGTTCCTCTGTGTCGTCACCGATAGGTAGGATGCCTCCACCCATCTTCAAAGACGGTGTTCTCGCCGAAGGGGCCTTGGCCGCCGGCCAAACTATCTGGCTAGGTGGTTTCCTTATGACCGCCTGTCCGGCCGCCGCTGCGACAATGACTTCTCAAGTCGTCGGAAGCAATCTTCACGTCAGCTCAAAAGCTGCCGAACAGTTGGATCCAATAGAGCTCTCGCTCGTTAACGAGCTCTTGGATCGCATCGCCGCCTCGGGAGTCGCCATGACTACAACCAGATTGGGCTTAAAACCGATCTGAGAGAGATTAACTCTCCCTAGGCCACCCACCACGTCGCAGTGGTAGAGGAGCAATACGGCAACTCTTCGCCTGTATTGAAAACAATTCACGTCCGGATTCCCGAACCCTCCAGGCCGGATTTCTGCGGAGGGACGGACTTCGATCGAGCATTGAACTTAAAACCATGCATCGCTCCGGACTCGCTGGATCATATCCAGCAACCCAAGCTTCCGAATTCGGAGACTTCTTGGCCTTTAAGCCCCAAGATGGGTAGGGATCCGGATTTTAGTCCACCCACCCGCCCAGACATATGCGATCTATCTCTTATACGGCAAGAGCCCGCTGAAACAGTACATCACTACTGGGCCAGATTCTTCCTGGTTATGGACAGGATAAAGGACTGCCGAGAGGAAAACGCAATCTCAATCTTCCGCAATAATTGCACGGACAAGGGAATATCGAACGCCATTGATCGTCATAAAATTACACGCTTCACCGATCTGGCATCCATAGTACGAAAGTACTGTGCGATGGAGAGTTTCTGGAAAACCGAAAACCAATTTTGGGATAATCCGGCCCCAACCCCAGTCTGCAACAAAAGGTTGCCTTACACTCAAGCCCCAGATGCAAAAACGGAAAAGCAAAAACCCAATAAAGGGTACAGAACTGTACTGGAGGGATGGCTCAATGGACCCTGTAAGCTTCATAGTACAGGAGGAGCCGTCCCAACACATAGCCTTCGAGCATGTTGGGTAT
The DNA here is from genome assembly GCA_021437245.1 of Aegilops speltoides. Taxonomy (NCBI): domain Eukaryota; kingdom Viridiplantae; phylum Streptophyta; class Magnoliopsida; order Poales; family Poaceae; genus Aegilops; species Aegilops speltoides. The sequence goes on from CM038144.1 coordinate 463,068,080, forward strand.
TACGGCAGGTGGCCAAAAGTGGCGAGGAGCTTCTAGCCCCGGAAAACCACCCCAACAACACCAGTACGGTATCAACAGTCTTCGAGACCTTCGCATCAAACAATATGCGAAAACGAACAATCCGCGGACTCGCCGAAGTGTACCAAGTAGCAACAGCAAACCCATGGAGCGACACAGCTATTACCTTCAACACCAGCGACGAGCCTAAATTCCAAACAACCAGGGCGCCCGCCGCACTGGTGCTTAGTCCCATAGTGGACGACTTTCGACTGACAAAAGTCCTCATGGATGGCGGCAGCGGACTAAACCTCATTTACGAGGAAACTCTGCGAAAAATGGAAATCGATTGAGCCAGATTGAGCGAAGCAAGACAACCTTCAGAGGAATAATCCCTAGCCGGAAGCGCTGCACCGGAAAAATCACACTCGATGTGGTGTTCGCCCACCGGACAATTACAGATCCAAGAAGTCACGCCAAGTGGCCCCGCTCAGAGCGGATATCACACTATATTAGGACAAGAGGCATTCACAATTTTTCAAGCAAGACCTCATTACGGGTACATGAAGCTCAAAATGCCGGGCCCGCGGAATAATCACTGCCGCTAGTGATCCGGACATAGCACTCGCGCCGAAAACAAGACAGCCGCACTAGCCCTCGAGGCACTATCCAAGCCTTAGCGGCAGAAGAACTCATCACACTGCGCTCTCACGGTGAACAGGACGATGTGATACTCGATAAAGATCCAAGTCCACCTCCTTCAAACCAGCAGATGAAATAACAAAATTCCAGGTCCATCCAACGGACCAAACAAAGACGGCTTCCATTGGGGCACAATTGAACCGAAGTAGACGCCCAGATCGCGCGAATTCCTTCGGAAAATTGGGACATTTTACCGGCATCCTTCGGATATGCCCGAATCCCATGCAGATTGGCGAACACAGCCTAAACATCCTAAAAGGATTTAAGCCACCAAACAGGCTCTTCGACGATTTTCGAACCCAAAAGAAAGGCAATGGGAGAAGAGCTAGCCAAACTATTCAAGCCGGATTCATCGAGATATCAAACATCCGGATTGGCTAGCAACTGGTAATGGTACCAAAGAAGGACAAATCCTGGCGCCTGCGGTCGATTTTAAAGACCTCAATAAGGCTTGCCTAAAGGATCCTTCCTCTCCCCGCATCGATTAAATTATCGATGCTACCGCAGGCACGATTCATTGTGCTTCCTCGATGCATACTCCGCTACCATGAAATCAAGATGGCGAAGCAGATCAAGCCACAACGGCATTCATCACTCCTTACGGACCATTCTCGCTTCAACACGATGCCCTTCGACTTAAAAACGCCGGGCAACATATCAGCGCATGATTCAAACATGCCCGCTACCCAGATCGGCAAAACAATGAGGATCGTGAGACGACGAGTCGTCAAAAGTAACACGCCGAAACTCCAAGAGACGATTTGAGGCTCACGCTCGACAACCTCCGAGCATATGACATCAAGTGAACCCGAAAAATGTGTTTTCGGGCGCATCAGCCGGAAAGTCTGCTGGCCTTCATTGTATCCGGTAGAGGAATCGAAGCAAACCCAGCTAAAATCCGAGCTCTATCACAGTTGGACATTCCAAAAGACCTCAAACAAATACAAAAATTAACAGGATGCGTGGCAGCTCTAAGCCGCTTTATCTCCCGTCTAGGAGAAAAGGCGTTGCCCCTCTATCGCCTCCTCAGGCGCACCGAACACTTCGAGTGGACGGATGCTGCCACTACCGGACTCGAAGAAATAAAGGCCATATTGGCAACAACCGGTCTGGCTGCGCCTAACTGGGCGAACCAATGTTGTTATACATCGCAGCAACGCATCAAGTTGTAAGCGCGGTACTCGTCGTCGAACGAGAGACAGAAGGGCACAAATTCCCTCTTCAAAAACCAGTGTATTATGTATCCACTGTGTTAACCCCCTGCAAGTCCCGTTACCCGCACTATCAGAAGATAGCATATGCGGTGTTCATGGCGTCTCGGAAGCTCGACACTACTTTCGGAGTGTTCGATAACAATGGCCTCTGAAGTACCACTCAATGACATTATAAATAACCGCAACGCGAACGGGCAGGATTGCAAATGGGCCATTGAGCTCTTACCATTCGATATAACTTACAAACCTCGCGAGCTATAAAGTCACAAGTTTTGGCTGACTTCGTGCCGAATGGACCGTCAACTCCCTAAAGAGTACGGCGCATACTCCAATTGGACTATGCATTTCGACGGCTCTAAAATGTTGGCCGGACTGGGGGCTGGCGTCATACTGACGTCCCCAACCGGAGACACAGTCCAATATGTACTTCAAATAATGTACACGGACTCCAACAACGCAGCCGAATACGAGGCCCTGCTACATGGTCTCCGGATGGCAGTCTCCATGGGCATTCAACGCCTAGAGGTGCGCGGGGATTCAAACCTTGCAATATCCCAAATAAATGGAGACTTTGACGCCAAGGATCCAAAAATGGCAGCATATCGCAACGCTGTCCTAAAAATGTCAGCTCGGTTTGAAGGACTCGAATTCCATCACATAGCTCGAGATAATAACCAAGCGGCTAACGTACTGGCACGCATCGGTGAGAAACGTGATGCTGTCCCTCCAAATATCTTCCTGGAATGGCTCTTCAAGCCTTTCGTACTATGGGAAGAGGAGCCCGGAAGTGGCAAACCGGAAAAAACAGCGCCAATCGGTGATTCAGCCGACGACATAACACCTTCAGCCCACGTCATAATGGCAGTAATCGCCGCATGGACAGAATCATTCCTAGCCTACTTGCTTAGGCAGGAACTTCCCGAAGACCAAAACGAGGCCCGCTGCATAGTCCGGCGATCGAAAGCCTACAAGGTCCATGAGGGAGAACTTTATAAGAAAAGTACAACCGGAGTCCTTCAAAGGTGCATCTCTGAAGACGAAGGGCGAAACCTCCTGGCCGAAATACATGCCGGACTAGGCGGACACCACGCAGCAGCCCGGGCCCTTGTAGGAAAGGCATTCCGTACAGGATTTTATTGGCCGACGGCCCGGGCAGATGCCCAGGACTTAGTCCAGAAATGCGTTGGTTGTCAGCTCTTTGCTAATCAGAGCCACATGCTGCCCACCGCCCTCAAAACTATACCCATTACCGGCCGTCATGTCTCGGGCTTGATATGGTTGGACCCCTTAAAGGGGGAACCCACAAGCAAAGATACCTATTGGTCATGGTGGATAAATTCACCAAATGGATAGAGGCCAAACCGGTCAAAACGACAGAGTCCGGACCAGTGATAGACTTTATATCTGGGGTAGTACACCGCTTCGGAGTCCCCCACAGCATCATCACCGACAACGGCACGAACGCCGATGAGGTCAAGTCATGGTGCAAAAATATGGGCATCAAGCTCGACTACGCTTCTGTCTATCACCCTCAAACCAACGGTCAAGTGGAACGAGCAAATGGTCTAATAATGAGCAGCATTAAACCCAGACTAATGCGGTCACTTACTAAATCTGACACGCACTGGGTCGAGGAGCTTGACTCCGTACTCTCGGGGCTGCGGACAACGCGTAATCGCACTACCGTATTCACACCATTCTTTATGGTCTACGGCGCAGAGGCAGTCTTGCCCTGCGACATTATTCATGACTCACCTCGAGTGCGCATGTACGAAGAAAGAGAGGCCGAGCTGGATCGGCAGGACAGCTTGGACACATTGGCGGAAGAACGCGACGTCGCCAAGGCTCGTTCCGCATTCTATCAGCAGCAGGCCCGAAGATATCAAAGCAGAGAAGTACGAGCCAAGACTTACAACGTTGGTGAACTAGTTCTACGCCTGCCGGACAAGAAAAAGGACAAGCTCAAGCCCAAATGGGAGGCCCCCTTCATTATCGATCAACTCCTGACCGGCGGAGCATACCGTCTACGAAATGCGTCGGATAACCGACTCGAGCCGAACCCATGGAACGCAGCCCGCCTCCGAAGATTCTATGCCTAGCGCCGGACTAAGAGTTCGTCCCCTTCCTCCGTCCAAATTTTTACACTTCGATTGTCTTTTGTTTCTCTTTTCATAACCTTTTTACTAAAAAGCCCCTAAGGGCCTACTTTCGCATTTTTCGCATATATTTGATGCGCCATCCGCACTCATTATTCCTGGGGGCTTCTTTTATAGAAGCTCAATTATAAGGGTGTCATGCCCAGCACATGTGTCAAGCTTCCACATGTACCTTTTACTCACCATTATATGCATCGATATGACTTAAGTTTTGGCCAAGCTGGGTTGCCTGGCTCCTGTGCTTACCCCTATGTTCCCGATTGTTCAGCTAGAAGGTAAAGGGTGCACCTCTGCGATTGTTACTGCCGGGTCAGCCAGATGTGTACCTCAGACTGGGTGAAGCCGAAAGCTAGCGTTCTTAAGGGAATATTCGGTCGGTGACTTAAAAGATGACTTTTTACCTACTTATTTATCCGCCCCCAGATGTTTTTCTGCTTTCTTGGCAGTCCGGACATGCACTTTAGGGCATGCCTCCCAGGGAAAGGAACCCTTAACGGAACTATTCTCTCTGGAAGATGTTTCTTACTAACCATGTAATATAACATAACTAGTTGGGCACTTGTCTGATAAAGCACTAATAACCCCTACGCATGGTCTCCATGCATACCACGGTTGTTTCTTAACCAAAAAGGTATTCGGACACACTCCGGACTCTAGGGTCCCGAGGTTGAAGCGAAAAGGTCGGCAAAGACAAACGATCTACAATCCGGCTAGAAGGCATTTCACATGTCACTTTAAAGGAAAACATACATTGTCAAATTTACCGATTGTATTCCTCCTCAATCCCGTCTAACAGGCTGTCTAACTTACAGTCCCGTTGGGAAAATTTAGCAGCCAACTCTACTTGGCTGTATACTAAACTCACAGGGATCTCCTTCCCATCGGGCCCCACCAGTCCAACTTCGGCCATATGGTTGGGATCCGCCTTCTTGTAGCACGTCTTCACCATGGCCCAAGCCTCCCTGGCACCTTGACGGCAAGCCGAAATCTTCCACAAACGGAAGCGCTGCCGCACTCCCTGAAGCTTCTCCGCAAGCTCCCCAAGGCCCTCGGGTAGGGAGAGGGCTGGCCATAAAGCCTGGACGACGCCGCTCATCGCCTGCCGAACTCGTTCGAGCAGTTGCAACAGCTCGGGAAGTTGATCACCCGTTGATATGGGCATCTCCTCCGCAGGGCGACCTGTGAGTATACCTACAAGACATACTATGTCAATTTACTTCCTCGCCGAACTCTTCTTTTCAAAAGAGTCCGCTCAAGAACTTACTATAAATGCCGCGACGAAGCCGCTGATTCTCCTTAACGGAGTTGGACAGCCCGGCTTGAGCGCCCTTCAGCTCTTCTCCGAGCTTGGCGTTGGCATCTTGGAGTTGGTTCCTTTCTTGCGTCACCCTATTCAGCACTCTCTCACCGGCCTTTAGCTGGCGCAGTAATTCTTGCCTGTCCGGATGTTGTCCGGCGGCACCTGCAATGTCACTATTAGACTTGCGCGCACGCCGCACAGTGCTTATATTTATTAATAAAAATGTGTTACCAGCAGGGGTCTCTGCGTCTCCTCCTGCGGCAGCAAGTGCGGCCTCAAGTTGGGACTTGCATTCTTGCAGCTCCTGAGACAGCTGGGCATTCTTCTTGGTAAGAGCCTACGTTTCAAATGATCCTTAAATCAGTTAACATAACTACTTTAAGTCTCGGGGGCTACTGGCATATATAACCATTAAAATTCCCTTACCCGTATGTCTTTCACATACTGCTCCGTGGCTCTGGTAAAACCATCTTGAGCGGCACGGAGGTGCGCGTCCCCTGCGTTAAAGGCGTCCAACGCCTCAGGGGAGAAGCACGCTTCACGAAATACTGTCGGGCGGCGGCTATGGTTCATGGCGCTCTCCACCTCAGACTTGGTGGCGGACAGTCTGTCGGTGTCCTCCGTTGGAGAAGGATCCGGCCCGCGTCTTGCGCTTGCCTCCCCCTCCAGGCCGGGCGCTGGAGCCTGGCCGGTGTAGGTTGGATCGGCAACTTCCGCGCCCGCAGTCCGGTGAGCGCCTTTTCTCCTATAAAGATCATGAGCACTCAGACGCTTCCTAGGAGCGTTGCTCTGAAAATTCAAATACGAGTTATACCTCTGTGGCGACGTTTCAGTCCGTACCGCGCTCCTTTTTCGCCTGCTAGTCCGGACTGACCTCTGTTGGTCAGCCGCCGCGGGCTCGGCTTCCCGCCGTGAAGGCGCTTCCTGTAAAATGCCATCGTTCGCGAACGTTAGAAATGGGCAAGGAAGAGATAATGGTGTCCGGACCTCGGTCGCAGTCACCTGGGAAGCCGGATACAGTCTGGGGTAGTCCGCCGTAATGGCGACCAAAGCATTATCCATGCTAAGCTGGTGAAATACCCCGTCGATCAGCTCCACCTTGATGTCCGGATCCTCTTCGAAGGCCGGATCCAGGGATCTTTCTGGATCCTCGGGTTGCGGAGCAGGACTTACCATGTCCTTCACAGTCCGGCGTAGATCCTGCGTCGAAGACATAATGTAAGAAGCCTAAACTTCGAAAGCTTGGGTAGAGCCCTTACAAGTGTTCGCTTACCCATCCTCTAGGGTTGTTCATGGAAAACCCATTTAAAGGGTTCGTTCAAAGGAAGTCCTCCTTCTCCCCCTTGTACAGGCTGGACATGATCTCCACCAGATCCTCGGTCGAATCCGTCCCTTCGCGGCCATGACGGGTGGCATCGTCTTCCCCGTTGAAATCCCACATAGGGTGGCCTCTCAGATTGCAATGGTTGTACTTCTGATGATGCATGTCGCCATGACTCCAATCATGGTCAACACGGAATGGGCCAGTAATCTTATTCGGCCCATCAAGTAATGGACGCTCCTGTCTTCCTCCAATTGGGGGCTCCGTGGGCGCCACCGAGGCGTTCTTGGGAGCAGCACTAAACTCCGGAGGCCAATCCGGACGGGTCCGCAATGAGCGTCTCCTATGTAAAACCACTCTGAAGGCCAGTCTTCGGACGCCTTCTTGGGAGTGCCGGATGGGTATCCGGTCCCGGCGATGCGCCATATTTCAGCGCCGCCCACTTGATATATGGACCCCTCATAAGAACGGGGTACGAGGCAGAACAGCCTCTTCCACAATGCAAAATGGGGCTCAATGCCCAGGAATAGCTCGCAAAGAGCTACGTAGCCCGCGATATGCAAGACCGAGGCGGGTGTGAGGTGGTGGAGCTGGAGTCCGTAGAACTCCAGGAGCCCGCGGAGGAACGAATGTATTGGGAATCCGAGTCCCCTTATCAGACAAGGGACGAAGCAAACCTGCTTCCCCTTATTGGGGCTTGGGGTAGCCTCCGCTTGCCTCCCACCTTGATAAGTGATCAGCCCGGCTCGAACCGGGACCATGAAGGCCGGAGGGAGATATCCCCCCGCTTGGAGCTTCACTAGCTCATTGTGCGGAACAGAGCACCTCCTCCAATCCCGTGGCGGTGGGCTGGGAGCGCGAGAAGAGGAGCCGCGTAAACGGTCCATGATGGAATGGATTTTTAGGTCAAAGGTGCTCCGATGAAGTGTTCGCGGGAGGAAGATGGTGTGGTTTGGATCTGGATTTTTGCCTCTTTTGTAGGCGGACGACTCGCACGACTAGGGGGTGAAACGTAAAAGACACCCTGGCTTTTCGCATTCGTGCGACGCGTGGAAAAAGGCTATTATTGGACGTAGAAGCCGAGGAGCACAGTATTTATGATGAAGCCGGGCACTATTCGGCAGATACATGGAACTTGAAGGGAGAACCCGCCTTGCAACGCCGAAGACTATGTACGCGCTGGACTTATCGTCATTGAAGCCTGGTTTGGGGGCTACTGAGGGAGTCCTGGACTAGGGGGTGTCCGAACAGCCGGACTATCATCGTCCGCCGGACTCCAAGACTACGAAGATACAAGATTTAAGACTCCGTCCCGTGTCCGGATGGGACTTTCCTTGGCGTGGAAGGCAAGCTTGGCAATACGGATATGTAGATCTCCTACCATTGTAACCGACTCTGTGTAACCCTAGCCTCCTCCGGTGTCTATATAAACCAGAGGGCTTTAGTCCGTAGGACACAACATACATTACAACAATCATACCATAGGCTAGCTTTAGGGTTTAGCCTCCTTGATCTCGTGGTAGATCCACTCTTGTACTACCCATATCATCAATATTAATCAAGCAGGACGTAGGGTTTTACCTCCATCGAGAGGGCCCGAACCTGGGTAAAACATTGTGTCCCTCGTCTCCTATTACCATCCGCCTAGACACACAGTTCGGGACCCCCTACCCGAGATCCGCCGGTTTTGACACCGACATCTGTACTCAGATATTGTTGCTTCTGCTGACTCGTCTATGATCGAGCATTTGTATTCGAGCCCTCGAGGCCCCTGGCTTGTATTATGATGCTTGTATGACTTATTTATGTTTTTATAGTTGTGTTGTGATATCTTCCCGTGAGTCCCTGATCTTGATCGTACATGCTTGCGTGCATGATTAGTGTACGATTGAATCGGGGGCATCACAAGTTGGTATCAGAGCCGACTGCCTGTAGGAATCCTCCTTCCACACTCCTTGGCCGAAGTCGAGTCTAGTCACTACAAAACTTTTATTAACATGGTTGTGTGCCTTACGGGCCCACGTCGCCATTGGGTGGTACTAGGATCTTTTACTCCTCGACCTTTACTCTGGGACTCTGATCTCTCTTCTATTCGGGTTAAATGATGTTGTTAAGAAGAAGGCTTTCCCTTTATCTTTGGAGGTAGATGCATCGACATGGTATAGGCTATGTGATGATACGAGATCATGGAACTATAAAAGAGTGAAATTGGAATTTCATCAAAAATATTACCCCATGCATCTTGTTCATCGTGATCGCAATTATATATATAATTTTTGGCCTCGCGAAGGAGAAAGCATTGCTCAAGCTTGGGGAGGCTTAAATCAATGTTATATTCACGCCCCGATCATGAGCTCTCAAAATTGACAATTCTCCAGAATTTTTATGCTCGGCTTTCTGAAAATAATCGCAACATGCTCGATACTTCTTGTGCTGGTTCTTTTATGATGAAGTCTACTGAATTTGAATGGAATTTATTGGATAGAATTAAACGCAACTCTGAAGATTGGGACCTCGACGAAGGTAAGGAGTCAGGTATGACACCTAAGTTTGATTGTGTTAAATCTTTTATGGATACCGATATTTTTCGTAAATTTAGCACTAAATATGGACTTGACTCTGAGATAGTAGCTTCTTTCTTTGAATCTTTTTCTACTTATGTTGATCTCCCCAAGGAGAAGTGGTTTAAATATCATCCTCCCATTGAAGTAAAAGTAGCTGCACCTATTAAAGTTGAAGAAAAGACCATCACTTATAATGATCCTATTGTTCCCACCTCTTATGTTGAGAAACCACCTTTCCCTGCTAGAGTAAAGGATCATGCTAAAGCTTCAACTGTTGTTTGTAAAAGCAATACTAGAACTTTTACACCTCATGAGCAAGTCAAGGTAGAACCTAATATTGCTATTGTTAAAGATCTCTTGTACGATAATATTGATGGGCATGTCATTTAATTCTCTGGTGAAACTGCTAGAATTGCTAAACCCTGTGATAGAGATAAACATAGACATGTGGTAGGCGTGCATGTTATCTATGTTAAAATAGGAGATCATTGTTATCATGGCTTATGTGATATGGGTTCTAGTGCTACTGTTATACCCATTGACTTATATAAAGAAATTATGCATGATATCGCACCTGCTGAGTGAGAATATATTGATGTTACAATTAAACTTGCCAATAGAGATACTATATCTGCAATGGGAATTGTTAGAGATGTTGAAGTCTTGTGTGGGAAAACCAAATATCCCGCTGATTTTCTTATTCTTGGTTCCGCACAAGATAGCTTTGGTCCCATTATATTTGGTAGACCCTTCTTGAATACTGTTAATGCTAAGATAGACTGCGAAAAGAATGTTGTTACTATTGGCTTGGATGATATGGTTCATGAGTTTAATTTCTCCAAATTTAGTAAACAACATCGTGAGGAAGAATTGCCTAGTAAGGATGAAATTATTGGTCTTGCTTCTATTGCTGTACCTCCTAGTGATCGTTTAGAACATTATTTGCTAGACCATGAAAATGACATGTTCATGAATGAAAGAAGGGAAATAGATGAAGTATTCTTTAAACAAGAACCTATTCTGAAACACAATTTGCCTGTTGAAATCCTAGGGGATCCTCCTCCACCCAAGGGTGATCTCGTGTTTGAGCTTAAACCGTTGCCTGATAATCTTAAGTATGCTTATCTTGATGAAAAGAAAATATATCCTGTTATTATTAGTGCTAACCTTTTAGAGCATGAAGAAGAAAGATGATTGAAAACTCTGAAAAAGCACCGTGCCGCTATTGGATATACTCTGGATGATCTTAAGGGCATCAGTCCCACTCTATGTCAACATAAAATAAATTTGGAAGCTGATGCCAAACCAGTTTGTGTTCCGAACACGTTTGAATCCTAAAATGAAAGAAGTGGTAAGAAAGGAAATACTCAAGCTTCTGGAGGCAGGTATAATTTACCCCGTTGCTGATAGTCAGTGGGTAAGTCTTGTCCATTGTGTCCCTAAGAAGGGAGGTATTACTGTTGTCCCTAATGATAAAGATGAATTGATCCCGCAAAGAATTATCACAGGTTATAGGATGGTAATTGATTTCCGCAAATTAAATAAAGCTACTAAGAAAGATCATTACCCCTTACCTTTTATTGATAAAATGCTACAAAGATTATGCAAACATACACATTATTGCTTTCTAGATGGTTATTCTGGTTTCTCTCAAATACCTGTGTCGGCTAAAGATCAATCAAAGACTACTTTTACATGCCCTTTTGTTACTTTTGCTTATAGACGTATGCCTTTTGGTTTATGTAATGCACCTGCTACCTTTCAAAGATGCATGATGGCTATATTCTCTGATTTTTGTGAAAAGAGTTGTGAGGTTTTCATGGACGACTTTTCCGTCTATGGTTCCTCTTTTGATGATTGCTTGAGCAATCTTGATCGAGTTTTGCAGAGATGTGAAGAAACTAATCTTGTCTTGAATTGGGAAAAGTGCCACTTTATGGTTAATGAAGGTATTGTCTTGGGGCACAAAGTTTCTGAAAAAGGTATTGAAGTTGATAAAGCCAAGGTTGATGCTATTGAAAAGATGCCATGTCCCAAGGACATCAAAGGTATAAGAAGTTTCCTTGGTCACGCTGGATTTTATAGGAGGTTCATTAAGGACTTCTCAAAAATTTCTCGGCCTCTGAATAATTTATTACAAAAAGATGTACCATTTGTCTTTGATGATGATTGTGTAGAAGCATTTGAAATACTTAAGAGAGCATTAGTCTTTGCACCTATGGTTCAACCACCTGATTGGAATTTACCCTTTGAAATTATGTGTGATGCTAGCGATTATGCTGTAGGTGCTGTTCTAGGGCAAAGAGTTGATAAGAAATTAAATGTTATCCATTATGCTAGTAAGACTCTAGACAATGCTCAAAGAAATTATGCTACTACTGAAAAGGAACTCTTAGCAGTTGTGTTTGCCTGTGATAAATTCAGACCCTATATTGTTGATTCTAAAGTAACTATTCAGACCAATCATGCTGCTATCAAATATCTTATGGAAAATAAAGATGCTAAACCTAGACTTATTAGATGGGTTCTCTTGCTGCATGAATTTGATTTGCATATTGTTGATAGAAAAGGAGCTGAGAACCCAGTTGCAGACAACTTATCTAGGTTAGAGAATGTTCTTGATGACCCACTACCTATTGATGATAGCTTTCCTGATGAGCAATTAAATGTCATAAGTACTTCTCGTAGCACTCCGTGGTATGCTGATTATGCTAATTATATTGTTGCTAAATTTATACCACCTAGCTTCACATACCAACAAAAGAAAAAGTTCTTTTATGATTTGAGACATTATTTTTGGGATGACCCACATCTTTATAAAGAAGGAGTAGATGGTGTTATTAGACGTTGTGTACCTGAGCATGAACAGGAACAGATCCTACGCAAGTGTCACTCCGGAGCTTATGGAGGACATCACGCTGGAGATAGAACTGCACATAAGGTATTGCAATCTGGGTTTTATTGGCCTACTCTCTTCAAGGATGCCCGTAAGTTTGTTTTGTCTTGCAATGAATGTCAAAGAATTGGTAATATCAGTAGACGTCAAGAAATGCCTATCAATTATTCACTTGTTATTGAGCCATTTGATTTTGGGGCTTTGATTATATGGGACCTTTTCCGGCCTCTAATGGTTACACTCATATTTTAGTTGCTGTTGATTACGTTACTAAGTGGGTAGAAGCTATTCCAACTAGTAGTGCTGATCATAACACTTCTATTAAAATGCTTAAGGAAGTTATTTTTCTGAGGTTTGGAGTCCTTAGATACTTAATGACTGATGGTGGTTCACACTTTATTCATGGTGCTTTCCGTAAGATGCTTGCTAAATACGATGTTAATCATAGAATTGCATCTCCTTATCACCCATGATCTAGTGGTCGGTAGAGGTGAGCAATAGAGAGCTCAAATTAATTTTGCAAAAGACTGTCAATAGGTCTAGAAAGAATTGGTCCAAAAAACTGAATGATGCATTATGGGCCTATAGAACTGCGTACAAAAATTCTATGGGTATGTCTCCGTATAAAATGGTTTATGGAAAAGCATGTCATTTACCTCTTGAGTTAGAACATAAGGCATATTGGGCTATCAAAGAGCTCAATTATGACTTCAAACTTGCCGGTGAGAAGAGGTTGTTTGATATTAGCTCACTTGATGAATGGAGAACCCAAGCTTATGAAAATGCCAAGTTGTTTAAAGAAAAAGTTAAAAGGTGGCATGATAAAAGGATACAAAAGCGTGAGTTTAATGTAGGTGACTATGTATTGCTATACAACTCTCGTTTAAGACTTTTTGCAGGAAAACTTTTCTCCAAATGGGAAGGTCCTTACGTTATCGAGGAGGTCTATCGTTCCAGTGCCATAAAAATCAACAACTTCACAGGCACAAATCCGAAGGTGGTAAACGGTCAAAGAATCAAACATTATATCTCAGGTAATCCCATAAATGTCGAAACCAATATTATTGAAACCGTAACCCCGGAGGAATACATAAGGGACACTTTCCAGAACATTCCAGACTCCGAAAAGGAATAGGTATGTGGTACGGTAAGTAAACCGACCCCAAAACAATTTTTAAAGCAATATTTCTCTGTTTTGGAATATTTAGAAAAATAGAAAAATAAGTAGCAGTCCAGGGAGGACACAAGGCCTCCACGAGGGTGGAGGGCGCGCCCTACCCCCCTGGGCGCGCCCCCTACCTCGTGAGCACCCCGTGTACCCTCCGGAATCCGTTTTCTTGCACGATACATATTTTGGTCGATAAAAATTCATTATATATTCTCCCGAAGTTTTTGACGATCGTATCACGCAAATATCCTCTATTTTCATTTCGAGCTGTTTCTTTTGCAGATTTAAGGATTCCGGAGACTCGATCATCCTTCTATGAGGGTGAGCCTATGCCATGGAAGGTGGACGACAAGCTTCCATCATCAACAACACCTCCACCACCAACAACAAAGAAGGATATATAATCACATGGGTATGGGCACTCCCCTTGGGAACTGCCAAGCTTGGGGGAGGTGCCCCGGTATCGTATCACCATCACAACTCCTATCTTTACCGTTTTTCTTAGTTCGATCCTATTAGTAGTATCTTGATTTAGTAGAATAAAGTCATGGCATGATCTAGTTTTGATTTTCGCTTTATGATCCCTCTATGCAATCGAGTCCGTGAGCTATATATAATAAAGATTAGTGTTGAGTCAAGGGCTTGATTACTTTGCCATGATCTTGGGTGAATAAAGAAAAGAATAAAAAGAAACAAAGAGTTTATATTGATCTTAGTGAAAGTAATGACTCCACATAGAAAGAGTATGATGATTAAAAGTTGTTGGGAGTTGGAAAATATAGCTTTGGTCATCCTTGCAATTAATAGGAAGTAATAAGGAGAGAGAGGTTTCACATATAGATATATTGTCATTGACATCTTTTATGATTGGGAGCACTCATTAAAATATGACATGCTAAAGAGTTGATGTTGGACAAGGAAGACAATATAATGAGTTATGTTTTCTTAGATCTGAGATAAAGTATGTTGTCATGGTTCCTCTACCGTGTTGAGCTTGCCTTTCCCCCTCATGCTAGCCAAATTCTCAGCACTAAGTAGAAATACTACTTGTGCTTCCAAATACCCTTAAACCAGTTTAGCCATGAGAGTCCACCATATCTACCTATGGATTGAGTAAGATCCTTCAAGTAAGTTGTCATCGGTGCAAGCAATAAAAATTGCTCTTTAAATATGCATGACTTATTAGTGCAGAGAAATAAGCTTTGTACGAACTTGTTGTGGACGCAATAAAAGCAATGGACTGCATAATAAAGGTTCACATACAAGGGGCAATATAAAGTGACGTTCTTTTGCATTAAGATTTTGTGCATCCAACCATAAAAGTGCATGGCAACCTCTGCTTCCCTCTGCGAAGGGCCTATCTTTTATTATTATCCTCTACTTTATGCAAGAGTCACGGTGATCTTCACCTTTCCTTTTCATTTTATCCTTTGGCAAGCTCAAGATGTTGGAAAGAACATGATATATATATCTAATTGGATGTGGGGGAGCATGAATTATTATTGTTGACATTACCCTTGAGGTAAAAGGTTGTGGGGCAAAACTACAAGCCCCTATCTTTCTCTGTGTCCGATTAAAACTCTGTAACCACAAGTATCGCGTGAGTGTTAGCAATTATGAAGGACTAAGTGATAGTTGAGTATGTGGGCTTGCTTTTGGGCTCTGACATAGACTCTTTCCGATGTTATGATAAATTGCAATTGCTTCAATGACTGAGATTATAATTGTTGGTGCCCAATAAAGTTTCCGATTCATAATTTGGCTTTGTGAAAAGATCATCACTTGAACATAAGTAATCATATGACAAATCTATATATGTTGTTGTTATGAAAATAATCATGATGCCTTCATGTCCGTATTTTATTTTTATCGACGCCTCTACTTCTAAACATGAGGACATATTTATTGTTATCGGCTTTTCGCTTGAGGACAAGCGAGGTCTAAGCTTGGGGGAGTTGATACATCCATTTTGTATCATGCTTTTATATCGATATTTATTGCATTATGGGCTGTTATCTCACGTTATGTCACAATACTTATGGCTATTCTCTCTTATTTTACAAGGTTTACATTTAGAGGGAGAATGCCGGCAGCTGGAATTCTGGGCTGGAAAAGGAGCAAATATTGGAGGACTATTCTGCGCAACTCCAAAAGTCCTGAAACTCAACGGAATATCTTAAAATAAATAAAGAAAAATCATCGCCAAAGATGAAGGCCGGGGCCCACACCTGCTCACGAGGGTGGGGCCCCCCCAGGCGCGCCCCTACCTCATGGGCCCCTGGTGGCTCTCCGACGCCCATCTTATCCTATATGAAGTCTTTCGATGAGAAAAAATCGAAGCAACCTTTGGGACGAGACTCCGCGCCACGAGGCGGAACAATCTAGGGCTCCGGCAGA
This sequence comes from Aegilops speltoides, assembly GCA_021437245.1. NCBI lineage: Eukaryota > Viridiplantae > Streptophyta > Magnoliopsida > Poales > Poaceae > Aegilops > Aegilops speltoides. The sequence goes on from CM038144.1 coordinate 463,083,795, forward strand.
GCTGTTCGCGGGGACACTTCCCTCCGGAGGGGAAATCATCGTCATCATCATCACCAACACTCCTCTCATCGGGAGAGGGCAATCTCCATCAACATCTTCACCAGCACCATCTCATCTCCAAACCCTAGTTCATCTCTTGTATCCAATTCTTGTCTCCAAGTCCGGGATTGGTGCTAGTAGGTTGCTAGTAGTGTTGATTACTCCTTGTAGTTGATGCAAGTTGGTTTACTTGGTGGAAGATCATATGTTCAGATCCTTTATGCATATTATTACCCCTCTGATTATGAACATGAATATGCTTTGTGAGTAGTTACGTTTGTTCCTGAGGACAAGGGAGAAGTCTTGCTATTAGAAGTCATGTGAATTTGGTATTCGTTCGATATTTTGATAAGATGTATGTTGTCTAACTGTCGGGGATATACCCCGCGGTATAACCCGGCCGGAAGTATAACCCGGCTGGACTTGGCGACTCACTAATGACCCGCCCTGGCTGGACGACACACTAAGTGACCCGCCCGATCCTGGCGACTTATGGGTGAGCTGGCAAGCGGATCAGAGGAGCGACAAGACCCGGGGGCCCAGGAGGCTCAAGGCCCAGAAGGCCGGCTTACGTTATGGTAGGCCGGCTTAAGAGGAAAGGCATAAGCAGTATCTCCCTTACAAGGAATCAAGACCCGGACTTGTATCCGGCTTGTAGTAGAAGATAGGCTAGTCTTAATCCTATTTGGACTCCACATGTAACCCGCCCCTCTAACTTATATAAGGAGAGGCAGGGCTCCCCAAAGAGGGACAAGCAATAAGGAACAATATCTAGGGCTAGACACAAAGGGGGAGCCGGCTTATACGGCGACTCCCTCATGAGCATAATGAGACCTAGCCTCAAACAGCATGTAGGGCTATTCTGGATGATGTTTCCCGGGGCCCGAAGTTGTCTAAATCCTCGTCTTGTGTGATGATCCGCCTAGCGTCTCTCGATTCCGTCCAACCCCTCTCAAGCTACCACATAGATGCGTTGGCCTCGCAACTAAGTCCTTGCAAGAGGACATCTGCCGTGACAATTCCACGACAGTTGGCGCCCACCGTGGGGCCTGCGCACGGTGGTGTTGAGTTCTTGGAGGGATCTTTTCTAGGGATCGAGAAGCTCGCGATGTGCCGGATTAACGAGCCGGTTTGGAAGAATCTGCAACATTAATGAACAATCGAGCGGCACGAGCAATATTGGGGCGAGAGGTGTTGGACCTCTGACAGACTGGCGAGGAGAGGCCTCCCGCACCAAGATGCATGCCCCTTATGCGACCAGGAGGACGAAATGATTGATCATGTGCTACTGACGTGCGTCTTTGCCAGGTCAGCGTGGGCTGCAGTATGTGAGGCGCTGGGCATGCTGGACTGGACTCCGACTACACACGATTCCTTAGCCATCTGGCTTGCGGAGAAGCATGGGACAAACGGCTGGCACAAGAAGGATCTTCATACGGTTTTCTTGCTGACTCTGTGGGAGTTGTGGAAGCATCGCAATGCTATTGTGTTTCATGGGGCATCACCTTCGTTAGGTGTTCTACTAGGTAGAGTAAGGTCGGAAGGAAGAATGTGGTCTATTGCCGGCAAGTTTAAGAGAGACATGGACCCCTTCTTCCTTCGGCTTGAACGGTGGGCTAGTAGTGAGGATTAGGAGTGTTATAATATGAACCTTGTAACTATGGTGGAGGCACTCTTTGCCTTTCTTCTTTAATATATAATATGCACACTCGTGCATATTCGAGAAAGATTGGGGCGAGAGTTAAGGTTGCGTGTCCGTACGCCTCTGTAAGTCGCCGAGTTAACAGAAATTTTCGTTGCGGATTCTATCCAAGACCGCTACTCGTATCTGGGTCAGAGGTCGCGACACCGATTCCAAGCAGCAGTCCACATCGTCGTATCCGAGATGGGCACAAAACCAGACCGGCTGTAGCGTGACCACCATCCGCTCGTGCCTAGGGTGGCCATGGGTCCTGACCTATGCGTTTTCTGTCCGTAGTACAAGCCCCGTGGTGACAAAGTATGGATAAGAGATGCCGCCTATGCCGGCCTTTGATTGATGGAAGTACTTGCACGGTCTCCAAAGCTCAGAATCACGTGAAAGGCAAAAGTGCTACTTGACCAGACACGGTGGGTTTGTATGAGTACTAATTGGTTTTCAAAGGATATACGTCAAGTTTGAGTTCATGGGATCAAGATCAGAAATTTTTTATGGGCAATATGGATCAGATCCGTTGACCGAGTCATAAGAGAAAATCCCGACGGGAATCATCGGTGGCAACGCCGGCTCTGCTTGGCTGCACTGGATTGCCTGGCGAATACGCGTTTAAACAACGGTCCAGAGCGCACCAAGTTGAAATCTGTACACAAGCAGAAAAATTCCAAAGGAAAATCATGATGCAGCAGCTTATGTGGCTTGTGGCTAGCGTCGCTTGTGTACATCCAAGAGATCCTGGACGTGGATTGGTAAAACCAAACCAGGATGAAGAAAGGGACAGAGATGGATTCGGACTCTGCGGTGACCTCGTTCCAAACCGCCCTGCGCGAACCTCGCGACGGCCGGAGCCTCGCCAACCGCGCCTCGACCGCCGGGCCGCCTCTGCCGTTGCTGGCTCGCCTCCGCCGTCGGGCCGCCAGTGCATCGCTCCGTCAACGGGCTCTACAAACTACAAGACCGGCCAGGATACAGATGAAATCAGCCGAAACCTGGTCATAATTTGGCCAAACTTACCATCAGCCGGAGAGCCGCTGATGATCCATGACTGGTTTTGCTCTGCTATCGACCCCAACTTGTCGGCTGCCGATGAAACGCCCCCGCCGCCCGTTGTCGACCCGTCGCCTTGGTTTTGACTCCGCCTGGCTGCGGGTACTCTTGAGCTGTGGTCACGCCGAGTTGCCGGTGCCCATCTGCCTTCGCTGTTTCAATCCGCAATTCCGAGCGCCTTGCTGCGCGTGGTCACCAGGCGCTACAAACATCAACAGGCGTCTCAATCATCATTTAAACATCAGCCAGCGTCGCTCGCGAGGGGGAGCTCGCGGCGGCGGGCGGCGGATGGCGGCCGGCGCGCGGAGCTCCGCGTAGGCTGCGGGCGGAGGAAGGGGTGCTGGGGCGGCGGCTTCGGTCCGAGCTCCAGGCGCGGCCTGGGCGTGGACGGCGTGCGCAGGCGGCGTGCGTGTGCGCGGCGACTTCGGATGCGCGCGTGGGGCGCGGACCGGCGCGCGGCGGGCGCAGCGACTGCTGGGCGTGGCGGGCTTGGCGTCCCTGTAGCGCGAGGTGTGCTGCGTGTGGAGTGCTGGCTCCTGCTCAGATGCTTCGCTCGAGCGGTTCGATCTGGATCTGGCGCCTCCGTGCTCCGTTCTGGTTGCTGCTCCTTGCGATGCAGGTGGTTGCTGCGGTGGTGGTGGCCGCGACGGTGCTGCGGTGGTGGTTGGCGGCTACGGCCAGGGGGTGGTGCGTATCTGGGCGCGGTGGATCGTGGGATCCCGCGGTCAGAGTGAGGTCGACCTCGGCTGGGATGGTGGATCGTGGGCGGCGGTCGGTGGCGATTGATGGTGGCACAACTCTGGGAGAAATCCTTGTTCCGATCTTCATCGGAACCGGCGACGGCGGCGCCTGCGGGTGTCGTGACCTTTCTTGAAAGCGTCGTCTTGGAGCTGTGCTCCTCCTCTCCACGGCATTGGCTCCGGAGAAACCTCGGATCATTTGGATCGGGCGATGGGGCGTCTTCGCGTCTTTCTCCTCCTTGGGGCATCGTCTCGAGCCGCCACGATCGGAGATCGGTGGATGGCGGCATCTTCGCTGCGTGGCTTTGCCGAGGCGGGCGTTGGTTTCGCTTTGGCAACGATGATGGCGTTGAGAGGAGCTCGGTCGCAAAGACGGACTTGATGGTCGGTTCTTCCCGGCGTGTCAAGGTGCCCTTCGAGGCACGCTTCGCATAAGTCTGCATATTTCCTTCGGCTCGTCATCAAAGTCGGGTCGACGGTTGCTTGCGCGTGTGGCCATCTGTTGGCATGTGCCGCCGTGGCCGGCGGTTGTTTATGGGTTGACTTCGATGGTCGAGCTCTACGGTGAAGTCGAGTCGCCTGTTCGAGGCAACCGGTGATGACGATGACGCTTGCGACTCCTCGGCGGATGTCTTTCTTCTTTGTAGCCCTGAGTTTCATGTCGGTGGCCAGATTGGCTGGTGGTGCCCATGTCATATGGGTTGAGTTGTATCGGTTTTAGCCCGGTTTTTCGCCAATTAACGGGGTAATTCTCTTCTTCTTAATCAATGAAATGGCAAGTCTTTTGCCTTTTAAAAAAAAACATCAGCCAGCGTCTGTCGACCCGCCGGTGCCGTCGTCGCGGCCGACGCTCCTCCGCTTCTGCGCGAGACTCCGCGCCGGGTCACTCGTACCGCAAGTCGCCCGGCTGTCCGCCTCTAACTTGCCCACACACAGGCCGTCGCGTCGAGACTCCGCTACTACCGCAGATGTGACCACGACCTGGAGAAGGATTAGATCACACAAAGTCAGATTTTGCTATGACTGCGCAGCCGCACTAAGTCGCCGTGGTCGCCCTGCGATTTTGTTTCAGCCGCCGCCGGCACACGCTGAACGGCCGCGATTGAGACTCGCCGCGTGGCCACAACTCCTCCTCTGCTCCAGGTCACCGAACGCCCCGAGCACCTTCAATTCTGCCGCCGCCGTGGATTGCTGACCCGCACTTGCCCATAAGCATGCTGAGGAACTGCGTCATCAACAACTTATTCAGTGCTAAAGCTGGCGACTCCTGCAACTCCGCGGTTACACTGTGCGGGGTTGACTGCTGCTGCACCTTAAGCTGACTGGTTCATGTACCATCAGTCATCTCGCCAAAAAACCCGACAAAAAAAATCCGGGGACATACTTCTAAGTATATTTTTTTGGCATATATTTATTTTTTGTCAAAGAACAATTACTTTGGTCTATATATTTTTATGTGCAGCAAAGGTGGTGCCGGGTTGTGCCCTTTGAAGTGTCGTCAAGACCGTCACGCGACCCTGCGCCGCCATCGATGGAAACAAGTGTGCGTAAGTCGCCATCTGTGCAGCTTAATCTACATCAACCCGCCGGAGCCGCGTTGGGCCGCCCTTGCTGCTTTGAGCCGCCGGGGTTATACTAAGTTGCCGGTCTACCTGAGCCGCCGGAACTGTATTGAGTCGCTGGTCTGTCTGGGCTACCTCTGTCGCGATAAACCGGTCATCTGTCGTCCAAACAAATCAGGTGATATTCATCCGAGTTTGTTTTATTCGCATGTATTGTTCTTTGCCAAAGAACAAGTTTGTCTTTGCCTTTGGTCTGCAATATTGTTTATGCAGGGCAATTATTTATGGCATATTATACCACGGAGATGGAGGCATGCCAACATCTTTGGGCATAGGTGGTCGTCATTACTGAACGGACTCCCGCACCGGCTTACAACGCCGTTGCCGTTTCTCGCGACCACGCTGGCTTACAACAAGGAGGACAACTTGCTCGTCTGCACCGGCCTAAACGCCACGGCGGTTTATTCGTCAGGCCGCCCGGATGTTGCGGTCGTCTTTACCGTCCGTCTCTCGTGGCCTGGTCTACATCAACACATCGGGCCGCACCTGTCTGCATGAGTTGTTTATTGAGTATGAGCAAATCACTACTTGGGAAGCCCGGTTTTCTTCCAACAAATAGGAAGCATACTATCATGTATTATCAGCCGCCGTCTGCACTGATGGCTCAATGGGCAGGCGCACAAGTCGCCGCCACTACGGTTTGGTTAACTTCAAACAGCCAGTTGGAAGGGACCATTGGCCGAGTTATTGACACGGTTCATACGGGATCATTTATAACCCACAGCAGTCACCTCAACTTTCTGTGGATTCACATCACGTTATCAACGCCAGAGATATACACCTTCTGCTATGGTCAAATACGGAGAATCTCAAGCCAACTCTTCGAGTCATCTTGAGACCCGGGGGCTACAATGGTATGGCTCGGCAAAACTAGCCGGTTTCAATGGATTCAAGAACTCTGGGTCATTGGAGGGAAGGTAACCCGGTTCCAGAGGCTACCGCTATATTGGTGAAAAATTTAAAGGCCGTCAGAAAATTTCCGGCTTAAAAAGAAGGACTCCAGTTTAAGATCCGGTTCAAGAGATATCTTTCTCCCACAAAGCACTGAAACTCTCAAATCTGGTTCAAAAGACGGCCCAGGGTAAATTTGTCCCTCACAAACTTTTGAAGCTCTCAAATCCGGTTCAAAATCCGGCTCAAGGTAAATTTGTCCCTCACAAATTTTTGAAGCTTTCAAATCCGGTTTAAGGTTCCGATTAAAAAAGAATTAATCTCTCGCAAGTTCGAGTTCTAAGAAAAGTTAAAGGTTGCCAAAAAGAACTTGCTGCCATGATGCGCGGTTCAAACATAGGTATCCTGCCTTACGGCTTATCTTATTATGGTCACTTGGGGGCTTCCTGCTCATCGGGCATAGCTATCAGTACCCTCATGATCGGCGCAATGCCAAAACTTATATGGTCACTTGGGGGCTTCCTGTTCAAACATAGGTCGTATTCGAACCAAAGAGAACATAGCTGTCGATACCCTCTTGATAGCAAACTGCTGAACCTACTTGGGGGCTTCTTGATCGTATCCGAATCATAGCTCAACCCCTTTGGGAATCGACGTGGATCGTATTCAAATCAGCGTCGTTAAACAACTCTCATGGTCACTTGGGGGCTTCCTGTTCAAACATAGGTCGTATTCGAACCAAAGAGAACATAGCTATCGATACCCACTTGATCGGCATCGCCAAAGCCACTGGGGGCTATATGATCGTATTCGAATCTTAGCTTAACCCCTTTGGAATGGTTTACTGATCGTATTCGAATCAGAAGCCTCAAAATTTTGTCTGTTTCTAGTACAGTTTTATATAATCACAAGTATTTGAGTTGTCACAAATATCGTATGTGCCGGCTCTTACAGAGTTGAGTTATCAACTTCATTGTCCGGGTCACATAAACCGATGGTATCATTCAAAGGATCATAGGGATCTTGTGATCTACTTGTGTGCAGAATAAGACTACATTTGTGTGGTTACCCGCCCTGGCTTTTGATGTTAAGTTGCCAGGGCATATATTGTCTAAACTCTGTGTAGGATTTGCAGAACTATGACTTATATAAATGCTTCAGTCCAAGCTCATCACTGAAATTGGTGTCTCAAAAGGGTTATCAATTATTGATTTTCTCAAGGGCTATAGGCCACCGGGTTACAAAAATTCCGGCTTACAATAAATGCGCATTAAGTCGTCATCGGCCAAGAACCGCCAGGTATTTAAACTCTGGATTTACTTATGAGGTATTTGAATCCTTAATAGCCAAAACTGGCTGGATTTTCATGATGATATTGAATGATTCAGGTTTTCATACCGGATTATATTATTCAAATCTTTAATAGCCAACATGGCTGGATTCTTATTATGGTTATCAATAGCCAATTTTATGATGGAGGTCTTTAAAGTCGCTTCAGCGCAATGGTTATTATTTTATTAATGGACATGATTTATTTTTACAATAGAGGGAATAGTCCCAGGTCGCTGCAGGCTTACGACCTGACACTTGGGGGCTACATTATTCAAGTTGAAATTACATCAAATATACAAGTCCCATGTTGCTGCCAGCATGCACCATGGCACTTGGGGGCTAAGGCAAAGTCATTTTTTGCTCAACTTATTGAAGACCCGACTCATCACATTGTAATGATCCGGCCCTTGGGGACTACCAATTGCTCCTATCGAAAATTCAAGGTACACAAGCCACAGTCCAGTACATTAAGAGATCCACTACTTATTTGGTAAAGTACAAAACTCTTAACCTTATGGACGTGGGTTCAAGCCCCATGGTGGAGATTACATCATATGATGTTATTATTAATGAATTATTTACAAAGTCCCTGCTCATTATTGCATAATGACCCGGCCCTTGGGGGCTACACTGGTTGAAGTTTTTATGAGTATAAGGCAATTACAAGTCCCAGGTTTGTGCAAGCATGACAACCCGGCACTTGGGGGCTACATATGTGGAATATTCAGTTTATGACTAATGATTGAGATGAATAACCCGGATTTCTTCAAGGTTGCAACACTTATATTGAAGCAAGTCATAATTTATCACTATGTTCTCCTCTTAAGACTTGGGGGCTACAGGTATTATGCATATAAAGAAGGAACATCTTCAAATTCTCAGCTTTGAGTAAATTAGGAAGATCAATTACTTGACCCGGTGTCAACAACAATTATGGCTCGACATCATCAGTCTTTTATAACCCGGTGATTTTGGAAATTATAACTCGGCAAGATCTACATCTTTAAGCCGGTTGAAAATCAGATGAGTATTTCAAGATCTATATTTTTCAAGCCAGCGCTTTGGAAGCTGACTCAAATGGATTATTTGTTTACAATATTTCTTCTACATGCAAATTGATTGTGAAGCTGGTCTATTGACTCGGATTTTCTAGAAGAAGAAAATGACAAGGACTTAAGGATGTTCAGGTGCCGGTTTACAAGAATTCTTAACCCAGAGCACAACCTGTCAAATTTGTTCTTGTGTTTATTTTGCAGCATAAGTTTACCATGGACAAATCCAAGCTAAACTTGGGGGCTAATGTCGGGGATATACCCCGCGGTATAACCCGGCCGGACTTGGCGACTCACTAATGACCCGCCCTGGCTGGACGACACACTAAGTGACCCGCCCGATCCTGGCGACTTATGGGTGACCTGGAAAGCGGATCAGAGGAGCGACAAGACCCGGGGACCCAGGAGGCTCAAGGCCCAGAAGGCCGGCTTACGTTATGGTAGGTCGGCTTAAGAGGAAAGGCGTAAGGAGTATCTCCCTTACAAGGAATCAAGACCCGGACTTGTATCCGGCTTGTAGTAGAAGATAGGCTAGTCTTAATCCTATTTGGACTCCACATGTAACCCGCCCCTCTAACTTATATAAGGAGGGGCAGGGCTCCCCAAAGAGGGACAAGCAACAAGGAACAATATCTAGGGCTAGACACAAAGGGGGAGCCGGCTTATACGGCGACTCACTCATGAGCATAATGAGACCTAGCCTCAAACATCATGTAGGGCTATTCTGGGTGATGTTTCCCGGGGCCCGAAGCTGTCTAAATCCTCGTCTTGTGTGATGATCTGCCTAGCGTCTCTCGATTCCGCCCAACCCCTCTCAAGCTACCACATAGATGCGTTGGCCTCGCGACTAAGTCCTTGCAAGAGGATATCTGCCGTGACAATTCCACGACACTAACCTCTAGTGGTGTTATGTGAACGTTGACTACATAACACTTCACCATTATTTGGGCCTAGAGGAAGGCATTGGGAAGTAATAAGTAGATGATGGGTTGCTAGAGTGACAGAAGCTTAAACCCTAGTTTACGCGTTGGTTCGTAAGGGGCCAATTTGGATCCACATGTTTCATGCTATGGTTAGGTTTACCTTAATACTTTTGTTGTAGTTGCAGATGCTTGCAACAAAGGTTAATCATAAGTGGGATGCTTGTCCAAGTAAGGGCAGTACCCAAGCACCGGTCCACCCACATATCAAATTATCAAAGTACCGAACACGAATCATATGAGCGTGATGAAAACTAGCTTGACGATATTCCCATGTGTCCTCGGGAGCGCTTTTCCTATTATTAGAGTTTGTTCCGGCTTGTCCTTTGCTACAAAAAGGATTGGGCCACCTTGCTGCACTTTATTTACTTTTGTTACTTGTTGCTCGTTATAATTTATCTTATCACAAAACTATCTGTTATCACTTATTTCAGTACTTGCAGAGAATACCTTGCTGAAAACCGCTTATCATTTCCTTCTGCTCCTCGTTGGGTTTGACACTCTTACTTATCGAAAAGACTACGATAGATCCCCTATACTTGTGGGTCATCAGCTGCTGGCAGCGCGCCACAGTCGAGGTGGTGCGCAACCTGGGTGAGGAGCGGCGCCACTGGGAGGATGTCGATCGCCCACGAGAGGGCGCTACAGCGCAGGGGGCGACATGTGGGAGCTAGAGATGCCAATGGAGTACCTGGTCAGCCTCTGGTACCTGGCCACAGTTCACAAACTTGGTGTGAGAATTTTGATGACATTAACATGTAGTACAAGCACAGATGGCATGATTGAACCTTGCATAGTAAAAACTTGCAAGTAAATAAGAACAACAATGCTAAGAAGATAAAACATGCACAGTTAGCTGAACTAACATTTTCTGAACAACAAAAAGAAAAATATTGTGAACAGTTACTTCAGATTGTGAACAGATACTAATAAGTAGTAGGAACCTCCCTACTTCAAAAAGAAAAAGAACAGACACTTCCAGTTTGTATAATCTGAAATTGAACACTGAAATTTAAGAATGAAAAGATGATTGAACACTGAAAGAGGTTAGCAAGTTGCTTGTTGGTTTATCACAAGTACCAGGAGTACTTTTAAACCTATGCAAGTCAATTTTAAACCTATGCAAGTACCAGGAGTATTTCACTCCTTTCCAGTGCAAGTACTCAAGATTTGATTGAGTAGCAAATCTAGGAGTACAGGCATTGTGATAGCATTAATACAGGCATTGTGGCAGGCCCCAAACGTGTTCAATTGCGAGTTATCTGCTAGCTATATGAACTGTTGGCCATCAGGTTCCCGTCACAGCCAACAATCAATGTAGTTCCCGTCAGAAATTCAGGCATCATCAGAGGCAAATGAAGTTTCAGTCTGAATCTCTGAATTAGTTATCGTTAGAAATTCAGACATTCAACAACTATGTCTCACACCAAGAATTCAGCTAGTGTCCATGACCGATTGATTGGGAGGGAAAGAGGAGGGAGGAGAGGCATACCTGACTTGGTCATGCCGACGCCGCTGTCGATGATGGAGAGCGTCTTGCTAGACTTGTCGGGGACGAGGCGGATGAAAGCTCCGGCTGTGCGTCGAGCTTGCTCTTGTCGGTGAGGCTCTCAAACTGGATCTTGTCAAGCGCCTGCAAGCGAAGAAGAGCATCATTCGCGTGTGAGCAAATCGAGCCACCAATCAATCATCTCTGACTCTGATGACGAACGAACAAGGCAGAGAAGCAGAGGAAACAGTGGAGGAGGAAGGAAGAGACATAACATATATCTGACGAGTTGGAGATGAGCTCGCGGAGGAAGATCTCCTTGTTGGAGTAGAAGGTGTTGATGATGAGCGAGAGCAGCTGGTTGATCTCTGCCTGGAACGCGAACGTCTCCGTCTTCGCCGCGCCGCCGCCCATCTGCACGTCCGTCGCCATGGCCTTCCGCCCATCCCGATTCTCGGCCATCAGGTTCTCCACCTGGTCCTCTGAGAGGGACGCAAAGGAGTCACGCAACAGCAACACCGTGGGAGAGACTCGCCTCCCTTCCCGGATCTTCCACGGCGACGTGCATAGATCTTGGGGCAGAGGAAGCCAAAGGCTGGGAGATGGCAGCGGGGGGCGGGAGGATCAGAGGCGACGCGTGGTGCGAGAGGAGAGAAATGGGATCCAGGGCGCATCAGCACGGGCGAGCGGCGACGAGGCACACCAGCGACGACATGGGTGGGAGGACTTGTGCTGGGAGCGAGACTGGATCAGGGGGATTGGAAAGGACTTGTGCTAATATGACGAGGGGGTCATCGACGGTGGGGGTAGGCGGCGGTGGAAAAGGAAGCTGGTGGGAAGGAAGGGGACAAAGAGGGGGAGGGTGTAAGGAAGAAAGGGCTGCCATCGGATCCGAGAGCATCCGACGGCGTTTGAGCACGATCCACGTGACATGTCCATTGACCAATCAGAACCCAGTACATGTTATGACCTTCTAAATTGGTCGTGATCGACTAAAAATAAGGTGTTGAACCATATTGTTCAAAAAAAGGTGTTGAATCATATAAAGAGTTTTATGAAATGAGAAATTCAAAAGGAAACATTCTCATTGTGTCACCAAATGTGACATAGTTTTTAGGAAAACTAACAAACTTGGAATTGCAATAAGACAAATATCTTTTAAAAATTGTTATGAGGAATGAGTTTTTAGGGGGGGGTCATTTTCTACTTTTTCACATGAAAAATTCAAAGAAATGATCTCATATTGTGCACAATGGTGCCTCTTGGAATGGCAAACAATATTGCCTAAGGAAGTTTTCATTTTCTTTGGACGAAAAAATCATTTTTCATTTTTCGAGTGCCCCAAATGAGGTTTTTTTGTGAAGAACCTACCAAATAATTGTTGCAAAATTGGAACAAATCATTTTTATAAAAAAAACTAGGCCATATTTAATGCACAATTGACCGAATGGTTGGGTGTCAAAAGTTTTGATCCACCTCTGGTGAAAAAGACAAATCCCCGCTGATTCAGTTGGAAGCGGGTCAAATTTGAACTGTAGCTACCTCATAGTTTGCTCTTTATTTTTTCCAAAAATAATTTCTAGGTACATCAATATTTATTTAATTAGAGAAACGCCAAAAAAATACAACATTGAACCACTAGCTAGGAACGGTCATTCCATGCGTTTTGACCGCATTTTGAAACGGGCATAAAAAATTCAAAATAATCAAAAAATTGGAAAACCTCCACATTGTGTCATTATATGTGACCAAGTTTTCAGGAAAAATAATAAACTTGTAATACTGTAATTATTTTTAAAAAGTGTTCTCAGAAATGAGCTATCATGCATGAAGATTCATGGCTTTCAAGCCAAATGATCGATCTTATGGCCACATTCATGGCATAGTTTGTTCAAATGACCTCATATCTTGCACAAGGGTGCATCTTGGAATGACAAACAATCTCGCCTAAGGAAGTTTTCATTTTCTTTGGACGAAAAATTCATTTTCCATTTTTTCGAGTGCCCAAAATGAGTTTTTTTGTGAAGGAACTACCAAATATTTGTTGGAAAATTGGACCTAATCAATTTTATAAAATACTAGGCCATATTTAATGCACAATTGACCAAATGGTTGGGTGTCAAAAGTTTTGATCCACCTCTGTTGAAAAAGACAAATTCCCGCTGATTCATGTGGAAGCGGGTCAAATTTGAACTGTAGCTACCTCATAGTTTGCTTTTTTTTTTTTACCAAACTCATTTATAGGTACATAAGTATCTATTTAATCATAGAAACACCAAAAAAATCCAAGATTCAACCACGAGCTAGGAACGGTCATTCCCGGCGTTTTGACCGCATTTTGAAACGGGCATAAAAATTCAAAAAACATCAAAAAATTGGAAAACCTCCGCATTGTGTCATTATATGTGACCAAGTTTCCAGGAAAAATAATAAACTTGTAATACGGCAATTATTTTTAAAAAGTGTTCTCAGGAATGACCTATCATGCATGAAGATTCATGTCTTTCAAGCCAAATGATCAATCTTATGGCCATATTCATGGCATAGTTTGTTTAAATGACCTCATATCGTGCACAAGGGTGCATCTTGGAATGATAAAAAATGTTGCCTAAGGAAGTTTTCATTTTCTTTGCACGGAAAATTCCTTTTCCATTTTTTCGAGTGCCCAAAATGAGTTTTTTGTGAAGGAACTACCATATATTTGTTGCAAAATTGGACCCAATCAATTTTATAAAATACTAGGCCATATTTAATGCATAATTGACCAAATGGTTGGGTGTCAAAAGTTTTGATCCACCTCTAGGGAAAAAGACAAATTCCCGCTGATTCAGGTGGAAGCGGGTCAACTTTGAACTGTAGCTACCTCATAGTTTGCTCTTTATTTTTTACAAAAATCATTTCTAGGTACATAAGTATCTATTTAATCGGAGAAACACCAAAAAAATTCCAAGATTCAACCACTAGCTAGGAACGGTCAAGCCCGCCGTTTTGACCGCATTTTGAAACGGGCATAAAAAATTGAAAAAAAAAATCAAAAAATGGAAAACCTTCACGTTGTGTCATTATATGTGACCAAGTTTCCAGGAAAAATAATAAACTTGTAATACGGCAATTATTTTAAAAAAGTGTTCTCAAAAATGAGCTATCATGCGTGAAGATTCATGGCTTTCAAGCCAAATGATCAATCTTATGGCCACATTCATGGCATAGTTTGTTCAAATGATCTCATATTGTGCACAAGGGCGCATGTTGGAATTCCAAACATTGTTGCCTAAGGGAGTTTTCATTTTCTTTGCACGGAAAATTCATTTTCCATTTTCCGAGTGCCCGAAATGATGTTTTTTTGTGAAGAAACTACCATATATTTGTTGTAAAAATGGACCAAATCAATTTTAGAAAATACTGGGCCATGTTTAATGCACAATTAAAAAAATTGTTGGGTGTAAAAAGTTTTGATCCACCTCTGGAAAAAAAGAAAAATTGTCGCCGATTCAGGTGGAAGCGGGTCAAATTTGAACTGCAGCTGCCTCATAGTTTGCTATTTATTTTTTTCCAAATATCATTTCTAGTTACATAAGTATCTATTTTATCATAGAAACACCAAAAGCTTTCCAAGATTCAACCACTAGCTAGGAACGGTCAAGCCTGTCGTTTTGACCGCATTTTGAAATGGTCATAAAAAATTCAAAACAAATCAAAAAATTGGAAAACCTTCGCATTGTGTCATTATATGTGACCAAGTTTCCAGGAAAAATAATAAACTTGTAATAAGGAAATTATTTTTAAAAAGTGTTCTAAAAAATGAGCTATCATGCGTGAAGATTCATGGCTTTCAAGCCAAATAATCAATCTTATGGCCACACTCATGGCATAGTTTGTTCAAATGATCTCATATTGTGCACAAGGGTGCATCTTGGAATTCCAAACAATGTTGCCTAAGGGAGTTTTCATTTTCTTTGCATGGAAAATACATTTTCCATTTTCCGAGTGCCCAAAATGAGGTTTTTTTGTGAAGGAACTACCAAATAATTGTTGCAAAAATGGACCAAACAAATTTTATAAAATACTAGGCCATGTTTAATGCACAATTGACAAAATGGTTGGGTGTAAAAAGTTTTGATCCACCTCTGGTGAAAAAGACAAATTGTTGCTGATTCAGTTGGAAGCGGGTCAAATTTGAACTGCAACTGCCTCATAGTTTGCGGTTTATTTTTTCCAAAAATCATTTCTAGTTACATAAGTATCTATTTTATCATAGAAAACCGTAAGTGTTCCAAGATTCAACCACTAGCTAGGAACGGTCAAGCCCGTCGTTTTGACCGCATTTTGAAATGGGCATAAAACATTCAAAAAAATCAAAAAATTGGAAAACCTTCGCATTGTGTCATTATATGTGAAAAAGTTTCCAGGAAAAATAATAAACTTGTAATATGGTAATTATTTTAAAAAAGTGTTATCAGAAATGGGCTATCATGTGTGAAGATTCATGGCTTTCAAGCTAAATTATCAATCTTATGGCCACATTCATGGCATAGTTTGTTCAAATGATCTCATATTGTGCACAAGGGTGCATCTTGGATTGACAAACAATGTTGCCCAAGGGATTTTTCATTTTCTTTTCACAGAAAATACATTATCCATTTTCCGAGTGCCCGAAATGAGTTTTTTTTTGTGAAGGACCTACCATATATTTGTTGCAAAATTGGACCTAATCAATTTTATTAAATACTAGGCCATATTTAATCCACAATTGACAAAATGGTTGGGTGTCAAAAGTTTTGATCCACCTCTGGTGAAAAAGACAAGTTCTCGTCGATTCAGTTGGAAGCGGGTCAAATTTGAACTGCAGCTGCCTCATAGTTTGCTCTTTATTTTTTTCAAAAATCATTTCTAGGTAAATAAGTATCTATTTAATCAGAAATATATGGTTTTATGGCGAGACATCGAGGTTTGGAAGGTGGCCGAGGGCCCCAACTCTAGAGCGCGTAAGCTCGCATGCCCGTCACGTGGTCACCGCGTGACCGTCGCATTGCCATGTGTTCTGGGTGGCCTAGGCATGTCTAGTGGGTTGGGCATTCCCCATGTAGGTGCTAGGAAGAAAATCACAATATAAGATTCTCACGAGGAGACCGATCGATGCTCAAACATGAATAAGCAGCCAAGTGTTTGATTTGCGGTACGGGAAATGCACATGGCTAATGGGCGTGAGTTTTGGCTGAGGATGATCAGTTACTAAGAAGACCGTCTTCACAAAGTTTTAGGGAAATCAAGAATATATAAATAACACTTCCTTCACAAAGTGTTGCTTTGAACAAGATAGGAAAATGAATATTGTTGAGTTATTTTTGAACTAGGCAAGGAAGGTTTTTGACATATTTGATGAAGATATGATCCAAACAATTTATGAGAATTTTTTGGGAATTTTTGGAATAACATAAATATAGGTTGCTTCACAACCTAGGGCAAAAATTGACACATGGACATGACACATAGGCAAAACTGATGAGATGGCGCCTAGTCATCACAACCCACCACAATCTACAAGGCTATGACCATCTATATTGGTCGTTAACAACTAGAAATAAGGCAGCGGACCAGCACTGTTTGCTTTGTGACCATTTCGTGTAAGGAAATTACGACCTTTCTGACCAAAATGGTCGCAATGGTTTAGGGTTTGGAGCCCCCCGAACAGCTTTTGACCAATTGGTCTCAAATGGTCATAGATCTATGACCAATTCTTCCAGGGTCACTGACAGAAGGTCACTAGTTGACATATTTCTTGTAGTGGTTGATCATATCTACTATATGATTCACGTTCGACCTTTCGGTCTCAGTGTTCCGAGGCCATATCTGCATATGCTAGGCTCGTCAAGTTTAACCCAAGTATTCTGCATGTGCAAAACTGGCTTGCACCCGTTGTATGTGAACGTAGAGCTTATCACACCCGATCATCACGTGGTGTCTCGGCACGACGAACTATAGAAATGGTGCATACTCAGGGAGAACACTTATACCTTGAAATTTAGTGAGGGATCATCTTATAATGCTACCGTCGTACTAAGCAAAATAAGATGCATAATAGATAAACATCACATGCAATCAAAATATGTGACATGATATGGCCATCATCATATTGTGCCTTTGATCACCATCTCCAAAGCATCGTCGTGATCTCCATTGTCACCGGCATGACACCTTGATCTCCATCGTAGCATCGTTGTCATCTCGCCAACTATTGCTTCTACGACTATCGCTACCGCTTAGTGATAAAGTAAAGCAATTACATGGCGATTGCATTTCATACAATAAAGCTGCAACCATATGGCTCCTGCCAGTTGCCGATAACTTTGTTACAAACATGATCATCTGATACACAAATTTATATCACATCCTGTCTTGACCATATCAGATCACAACAACCCTGCAAAAACAAGTTAAACGTCCTCTACTTTGTTGTTGCAAGTTTTACGTGGGTGCTACGGGCTTCTAGCCAGAACCGTTCTTACCTACGCATCAAAACCACAACGATTTTTCGTCAAGTGTGATGTTTTAACCTTCAACAAGGACCGGCCGTAGTCAAACTCGATTCAACTAAAGTTGGAGAAACAGACACCCGCCAACCACCTATGTGCAAAGCACGTTGGTAGAACCAGTCTCATGAACGCAGCCATGTAATGTCGGTCCGGGCCGCTTCATCCAACAATACTGCCGAATCAAAGTAAGACATTGGTGGTAAGAAGTATAATTCTTAGGGACAATTGCATTTTTACCCCTAGTTGGTTCCTACCCACGGGTTTTGCCCTTACTTTTCGAGCTTGCTCAGTTTTGCCCTTACTTTTTCCATCGAGGTCCCTCGAATGCCCTTTGACTGTTTGACCAAAACTTTGAAAATTCATAATTAATTCATATGAACTCAGAAAAATGCAAATAAGATATCAAAATGTTCAGATAAAAATTACATGCAAATGTAGGTGATGTTTTCTCAACATCCTGATAACTTATTAGCATTTTTTTGAGTTTCTATCAACTTGTTATGAATGTTCTAACGACTTTGACAATTATTTGGAAACTTCATAACAAGTTGATACGAACTCAGGAAAATGCAAATAAGGTATCAAGATGTTCAGAAAACATCACCTACATTTGCATATAATTTTTATTGATGGAAAAAATATTGTTTATACCTATTTATTTTTAATAATGTTAATAAAATTAATTACCTCGGGTAGTTTAAATGATCTTTTGTCCTGAATGCAAATGATTTGCTCATAAAGGTAATGTTTACCTGAACATTTTGATACCTTATTTGCATTTTTCTGAGTTCATATGAATTAGTTATGAATTTTCAAAGTTTTGGTCAAACGGTCGAAGGGCATTCGAGGGACCTTGATGGAAAAAGTAAGGGCAAAACTGAGCAAGCTCGAAAAGTAAGGGCAAAACCCGTGGGTAGGAACCAACTAGGGGTAAAAATGCAATTGTCCCTAATTCTTATCGCCTAGAACTCTTTGTGTTCTAGTCGTGCATATCATCTACACATAGACATGGCTCTGATACCACTATTGGGTAACGTAGCATGCAATTCAAAAAAGTTCGTACGATCATGCAAGATCTATCTAGGAGATGCATAGCAATGAGAGGGGGAGAGTGTGTCCACGTATCCTCGTAGACCAAAAGCGGAAGCGTTAGGTTAACGTGGTTGATGTAGACGAACGTTGCTACGTCTTGAGCTTGCGTTGGTTTTCCTCGAGGAGGAGAGGGTGATGCAGCAAAGTGTAGCGTAATGTATTTCCCTCAGTTTTGAGAACCAAAGTATCAATCCAGTAGGAGGCTCCTCAAAAGTCCGACGCACCTACACAAACAAACTGAGAACTCACAACCAACACAATAAAGGGGTTGTCAATCCCTTCATGGCCACTTGCGAAAGTGAGATCTAATAAAGATAGTATGATAAGATAAATATATTTTTGGTATTTTTGATATATATGCAAAAAGTAAAGATGCAAATAAAGGTAGATGAAAAACAAATATGATAAGAGATAGACCCGGGGGCCATAGGTTTCACTAGAGGCTTCTCTCAAGGTAGCATAAGCATTACGGTGGGTGAACAAATTACTGTCAAGCAATTGATAGAAAAACGCATAGTTATGAGATTATCTAGGCATGATCATGTATATAGGCATCACGTCCATAACAAGTAGACCGACTCCTGCCTGCATCTACTACTATTACTCCACACATCGACCGCTATCCAGCATGCATCTAGTGTATTAAGTTCATAAGAAACAGAGCAACGCATTAAGCAAGATGACATGATGTAGAGGGATAAACACATGCAATATGTTATAAACCCCATCTTGTTATCCTCGATGGCAACAATACAATACGTGTCTTGCAACCCTTTCCGTCACTGGGTAAGAACACCGCAAGATTGAACCCAAAGCTAAACACTTCTCCCATGGCAAGAAAGATCAATCTAGTAGGACAAACCAAACTGATAATTCGAAGAGACTTGCAAAGATAACTCAATCATACATAAAAGAATTCAGAGAAGATTCAAATATTATTCATAGATAAACTTGATCATAAACCCACAATTCATCGGATCTCGACAAACACACAGCAAAAAGAGTTTACATCGAATAGATCTCCATGAGAGAGGGGGAGAACATAGTATTGAGATCCAAAAAGAGAGAAGAAGCCATCTAGCTAATAACTATGGACCCGTAGGTCTGTGGTAAACTACTCACAACTCATCGGAGGGGCAAGAATGTTGATGTAGAGGCCCTCCATGATTGCTTCCCCCTCCGGCAGAGTGCCGGCAAGGGCCCCAAGATGGGATCTCGCGGATACAAAAGGTTACAGCGGTGGAAATTGTGTTTCGTGGTGCTCCTGGATGTTTTCGGGGTACGTAGGTATATATAGGAGGAAGAAGTACGTCGGTGGACGCCCGAGGGGCCCACGAGACAGGGGGCGTGCCCTAGGGGGGCGCGCCCTCCTATCTCGTGTGGCCCTTGGAGCTTTCTTGACTTGCACTCCAGGCTGTCCCGATCAGATATGTTCCAAAAATAACGCTCCCGAAGGTTTCATTCCGTTTGGACCCCGTTTGCTATTCCTTTTCTTCGAAATATTGAAATAGGCAAAAAAACAACAATATGGGTTGGGCCTCCGGTTAGTAGGTTAGTCCCAAAAATGATATAAATGTGTAAAATAAAGCCCATAAACATCCAAAAGGGGTAATATAATAGCGTGAAACAATCAAAAATTATAGATACGTTGGAGACGTATCAAGCATCCCCAAGCTTAATTCCTGCTCGTCCTCGAGTATGTAAATGATAAAAAAGAAATTTTTGATGTGGAATGCTACCTATTATTGTGGCATGAATGTTCAGATCCAAATGAATACAAAATAAAAGTTCATATTGACATAAGAAATAGTAATACTTCAAGCATACTAATCAAAGTAATTATGTCTTCTCAAAATAACATGGCTAAAGAAAGTTATCCCTACAAAATCATATAGTCTGGTTATGCTCTATCTTCATCACACAAAGTATTTAATCATGCACAACCCTGATGACAAGCCAAGCAATTGTTTCATACTTTAATAATCTCAAACATTTTCAACTTTCACGCAATACATGAGCGTGAGCCATGGACATAGCACTATATGTGGAATAGAAGGGTGGTTGTGGAGAAGACAAAAAAGGAGAAGATAGTCTCACATCAACTAGGCGTATCCACGGGCTATGGATATGCCCATCAATAGATATCAATGTGAGTGAGTAGGGATTGCCATGCAACGGATGCACTAGAGCTATAAATATATGAAAGCTCAATAAAAGAAACTAAGTGGGGTGCATCCAACTTGCTTGCTCACGAAGACCTGGGGCACTTTTGAGGAAGCCCATCATTGGAATATACAAGCCAAGTTCTATAATGAAAAATTCCCACTAGTATATGAAAGTGACAACATATGAGACTCTCTATCATGAAGATCATAGTGCTATTTTGAAGCACAAGTGTGGAAAAAGAGATAGTAGCATTGTCCGTTCTCTCTTTTTCTCTCATTTTATTTTTTTCTTCCCCCTTTTTTTTTCTTTTCTCTTTTTTTTCTTTGGCCTTCTTTTTTTCTTTTTGGCCTTTCTCTTTTTTTTCTTTTTCTTTCCCTTTCTATAAAGTCCGAAGTCTCATCCCGACTTGTTGGGGAATCATAGTCTTCATCATCCTTTCCTCACTAGGACAATGCTCTAATTATGAAGATCATCACACTTTTATGGATTTACAACTCAAAGCTAGAACAAGATATGACTCTATATGAATGCCTCCGGCGGTGTACCGGGATATGCAATGAATCAAGAGCGACATGTATGAAAATTATGAAGGTGGACTTGCCACAAATACGATGTCAACTACATGATCATGCAAAAAGCAATATGACAAAACTAATGTGTGTCATATGAACAGAACGGTGGAAAGTTGCATGGCAATATATCTCGGAATGGCTATGGAAATGCCATAATAGGTAGGTATGGTGGCTGTTTTGAGGAAGGAGTATGGTGGGTGTATGCTACCGGTGAAAGTTGCGCGGTACAAGAGAGGCTAGCAATGGTGGAAGGGTGAAAGAGTGCGTATAATCCATGGACTCAACATTAATCATAAGAACTCATATACTTGTTGCAAAAATTTAGAAGTCATCAAAAACCAAAGTACTATGCACATGCTCCTAGGGGGATAGATTGGTAGGAAAAGACCATCGCTCGTCCCCGACCGCCACTCATAAGGAGGACAATCAATAAATAAAATTGTGCTCCAACTTCATCACAAAGCGGTTCATCATACGTGCATGCTACGGGAATCACAAGCTTCAACACAAGCATTCTTTAAATTCATAATCACCCAACTAGCATGACTTTAATATAACTACCTCCATATCTCAAAACAATTATCAAGCATCAAATTGATCATAGCATCCAATTCACTTTCTACGATAGTTTTTATTATACCCAACTTGGATGCTCATCATTCTAGGAGCAACTTTATGATCATAGCAAATACCATGCTGTTCTAAAAGACTCTCAAAATGATATAAGTGAAGCATGAGCGACTAGCAATTTCTTCAAAATTAAGACACCACCGTGCTCTAAAAGATATAAGTGAAGCACTAGAGCAAAAACTATCAAGCTCAAAAGATATAAGTGAAGCACATAGAGTATTCTAGCAAATTCTAATCAAATAGGCTTCTCCCAAAAGGTGTGTACAGCAAGGATGATTGTGGTAAACTAAAAATCAAAGACTAATATAATACACGACGCTCCAAGCAAAACACATATCATGTGGCGAATAAAAATATAGCTCCAAGTAAAGTTACCAATGAACGAAGACGAAAGAGGGGATGCCTTCCCGGGGCATCCCCAAGCTTAGGCTTTTCGCTATTCTTGAATATATTGGGGTTCCATGGGCATCCCCAAGATTAGGCTCTTGCCACCCTTTATTCCATAGTCCATAAAAGCTTTACCCAAAACTTGAAAACTTCACAACACAAAACTCAACAGGAAATCTTATAAGCTCCGTTAGTGAAAGAAAACAAAACCACCACATAAGGTACTGCCATGAACTCATTATTTATTTATATTGGTGTTAAACCTACTGTATTACAACTTCTTTATGGTTTATAAACTAATTTACTAGCCATAGATGCATTGAAATAAGCAAACAACACACGAAAAACAGAATCTGTCAAAAACAGAACAGTCTGTAGCAATCTGTAACTAACGCAAACTTCTGGAACTCTAAAAATTCTACCAAAATAGGAAGTCCTGGATAATTTTTCTATTGAACAGAAGCAAAAAGAATCAACACAAATCACGTTCCTGTGATTTAACAAAATTATATTCGTGCGTGCAAAGTTTCTGTTTTTCAGCAGAATCAAATCAACTATCATCGTAGGTTATCCTATAGGTTCTACTTGGCTCAAACACTAATTAAAAGATAAAAACACATCTATCCAGAAGGTAGATGCAAGATTTATTACTAAACAGGAGCAAAACAAAAAAACATAAATAAAAATTGGGTTGCCTCCCAACTAGCGCTATCGTTTAACGCCCCTAGCTAGGCATAAAAACAAAGATAGATCTAAGTGGTACCGTAATAATAAGATAGATCTTGAAAGCTCATCTCATATTCTCTACGTTCGGCAGCAAGTTTTCTTTGAGGCAAGCAAAAGTAATCAAAAGGGCTAAATTTAGTGGGACAAAGATCCCCAAGATCAATCACAGGAGGAACGGGTTCCTCCCTTGGCCCTTCATAGTGCACAACTATTTCATCACTAAAACCATTCTTTTGGCAAAATCTTGTGAGCCTATACTCAAGAGAGTATCCTAGCTCATTGTTTCTAAGGGCAAAATCATTATTAAGCTCGTTAATGCAATCAACCAACACATTGATGGGAACCTTTTTCTAAGGTTTTCATTAAAAGCGACATAGTCTGAAGATTGAAAACGTCTAATTGCCTCTTGATCATAGAGGATCGCCTCTATGGGTGGGCGATCGGCGTCCACCCTATAGTGCGCAAAGATTTCTTTGGCCTCTCTTATGATAAATCTAAATTCATGAGCCAAAAAGATAGTAACAGCACGCTTAACAGAAGAGTGCTCAATATTAGAGAATTCTAAGAAAATTCTCTGTATGCAAGGATGCATATGCATAAATTGCCTTTCAAGTTCAACTACAAGCATAGCGATAGCATCCGCAAGACTACTAGTTCTATGAAGAATAGAACAACCCATGGAAGGTAAAGCACCAGCACAAGTAAAGAAATCTTGAATAACACCTTTGCCAATGATGTTACCGCTACCGATTCAAAACTTTTTAGTATGCAAGATAGGGGGTTCATCGACCGGAGCCTCGGGATTTTTTGTGTTATCATTGTCGTCCATATCGACGATAATCTCCCCAATTTCAGACATAGCGACAAACAGAAGCACGGCGGAAGGGAGCAAGCGAAAAGAAAGGAGGAGATTGGGAAAGAGGGGGCGAATAAAACGGCAAGGGTGAAGTGGGGGAGAGGAAAACGAGAGGCAAATGGCAAATAATGTAAATGCAAGGGAGATGGGTTTGTGATGGGTACTTGGTATGTCTTG
This sequence comes from Aegilops speltoides, assembly GCA_021437245.1. NCBI lineage: Eukaryota > Viridiplantae > Streptophyta > Magnoliopsida > Poales > Poaceae > Aegilops > Aegilops speltoides. The sequence continues at coordinate 463,107,822 of CM038144.1, forward strand.
ACTTGAGCGAAGACCTCCCTGGCAACGGCGCCAGAAATCCTTCTTGCTACGTCTTGAGCTTGCGTTGGTTTTCCTCGAAGAGGAGAGGGTGATGCAGCATAGTGTAGCGTAAGTATTTCCCTCAGTTTTGAGAACCAAGGTATCAATCCAGTAGGAGGCTCCTCAAAAGTCCCACGCACCTACACAAACAAACTGAGAACTCGCAACCAACACAATAAAGGGGTTGTCAATCCCTTCATGGCCACTTGCGAAAGTGAGATCTAATAAAGATAGTATGATAAGATAAATATATTTTTGGTATTTTTGATATAGATGCAAAAAGTAAAGATGCAAATAAAGGTAGATGGAAAACAAATATGATAAGAGATAGACCCGGGGGCCATAGGTTTCACTAGAGGCTTCTCTCAATATAGCATAAGTATTACGGTGGGTGAACAAATTACTATCGAGCAATTTATAGAAAAGTGCATAGTTATGAGATTATCTAGGCATGATCATGTATATAGGCATCACGTCCATAACAAGTAGACCGACTCCTGCCTGCATCTACTACTATTACTCCACACATCGACCGCTATCCAAAGATGCATCTAGTGTATTAAGTTCATAAGAACAGAGCAACGATTAAGCAAGATGACATGATGTAGAGGATAAACACATGCAATATGATATAAACCCCATCTTGTTATCCTCGATGGCAACAATACAATACGTGTATTGCAACCCTTTCTGTCACTGGGTAAGAACACCGCAAGATTGAACCCAAAGCTAAACACTTCTCCCATGGCAAGAAAGATCAATCTAGTAGGACAAACCAAACTGATAATTCGAAGAGACTTGCAAAGATAACTCAATCATACATAAAAGAATTCAGAGAAGATTCAAATATTATTCATAGATAAACTTGATCATAAACCCACAATTCATCGGATCTCGACAAACACACCGCAAAAAGAGTTTACATCGAATAGATATCCACAAGAGAGGGGGAGAACATAGTATTGAGATCCAAAAAGAGAGAAGAAGCCATCTAGCTAATAACTATGTACCCGTAGGTCTGTGGTAAACTACTCACAACTCATCGGAGGGGCAAGGATGTTGATGTAGAGGCCCTCCGTGGTTGCTTCCCCATCCGACAGAGAGCCAGCAAGGGTCCCAAGATGGGATCTCGCGGATACAGAAGGTTACGGCGGTGGAAATTGTGTTTCGTGGTGCTCCTGGATGTTTTTGGGGTGCGTAGGTATATATAGGAGGAAGAAGTACGTCGGTGGACACCCGAGAGGCCCACGAGACAGGGGGGTGCGCCCTAGGGGGGGCGCCCTCCTATCTCGTGGGGCCCTTGGAGCTTTCTTGACTTGCACTCCAGGCTCTCCCGATCAGATTTGTTCCAAAAATAACGCTCCCGAAGGTTTCATTCCGTTTGGACTCCGTTTGATATTCCTTTTCTTTGAAATATTGAAGTAGGCAAAAAAAACAGCAATATGGGCTGGGCCTCCGGTTAGTAGGTTAGTCCCAAAAATGATATAAATGTGTAAAATAAAGCCCATAAACATCCAAAAGGGGTAATATAATAGCATGGAACAATCAAAAATTATAGATACGTTGGAGACGTATCAAATGTCTTCACGATCCAACCGATCTAGTACTAAACGTACGGCACCTACGAGTTTAGCACACGTTCAGCTCGATGACGTCCCTCGAACTCTTGATCCAGCAGAGGGTCGAGGGATAGTTTCGTCAGCACGACAGCGTGATGACGGTGTTCATGATGTGATATGCGCAGGGCTTCACCTAAGCACTACGATGATACTATGGGAGGAGTAAACAGTGGACAGGGGCACCGCAGACGGCTATGACAATGTTGTGCCTTTGGGGTGCCCCCCGCCCCCGTATATAAAGGCGGAGGAGAGGAGGCGGCTGGCCAAGGGTCGCGCCAAGTGTGGGGAGTCCTACTAGGACTCCCTAGTCCTAGTAGGATTCCCCCTTCCTTTTCCTGAGTGGGAAAGGGGGAAAGAAGTGGAGAGGGAGAAGGAAAAGGGGGGTCGCGCCCCCACCCCTTGTCAAATTCGGATTGGGGATTGGGGGGTGCGCGCCACCTCCTGGCCGCTGCTTCCTCTCTCCACTAAGGCGCATGTAGGCCCATTAACTTTCCCGGGGGGGGGGGTTCCGGTAACCTCCCAGTACTCCGAAAAATATCCGAACTTCTCTGAAACTATTCCGGTGTCCGAACATAACCTTCCAATATATTAATCTTTACCTCTCGGCCATTTCAAGACTCCTCGTCATGTCTATGATCTCATCCGGGACTCCGAACAAACTTCGGTCACCAAAACACATAACTCATAATACAAATCATCATCGAACGTTAAGCGTGCGGACCCTACGGGTTCGAGAACTATGTGGGCATGATCGAGACACATCTCCGATCAATAACCAATAGCGGAACCTCGATGCTCATATTGGCTCCAAATATCCTACGAAGGTCTTTATCGGTCAAACCGCATAACAACATATGTTGTTCCCTTTGTCATCGGTATGTTACTTGCCCGAGATTCGATCGTCGGTATCACCATACCTAGTTCAATCTCATTACTGGCAAGTCTCTTTACTCATTCCATAATACATCATCCCGTAACTAGCTCATTAGTCACATTGCTTGCAAGGCTTATAGTGATGAGCATTACCGAGAGGGCCCTGAGATACCTCTATGATACACGGAGTGACAAATCCTAATATCGATCTATGCCAACCCAACAAACACCTTCGGAGACACCTGTAGAGCATATTTATAATCACCCAGTTATGTTGTGACGTTTGATAGCACACAAGGTGTTCTTCTGGTATTCGGTATTTGCATAATCTCATTGTCAGAGGAACATGTATAAGTCATGAAGAAAGCAATAGCAATAAAACTTAACGATTATTATGCTAAGCTAACAGATGGGTCTTGTCCATCACATCATCCTCTAATGATGTGATCCCATTCATCAAATGACAACACATGTCTATGGTCAGGAAACATAACCATCTTTGATTAATGAGCTAGTCAAGTAGAGGCATACTAGGGACATGATGTTTTATCTATGTTTTCACACATGTACTAAGTTTTCGGTTAATACAATTCTAGCATGAATAATAAACATTTATCATGATATAAGGAAATATAAATAACAACTTTATTTTTGCTTCTAGGGCATATTCCTTCAGTCTCCCACTTGCACTGGACTCAATAATCTAGTTCACATCGCCATGTGATTTAACGCCAATAGTTCACATCTGTATGTGATTAACACCCATAGTTCACATCGCCATGTGACCAACACCCAAAGGGTTTACTAGAGTAAATAATCTAGTTCACATCGCTATGTGATACACACCCAAAGAGTACTAAGGTGTTATCATGTTTTGCTTCTAAGAGAAGTTTAGTTAACGGGTCTGACACATTCAGATCCGTATGTATGTTGAAAATTTATATGTCTACAATGCTCTGCATGGAGCTACTCTAGCTAATTGCTCCCACTTTCAGTATGTATTCAGATTGAGACTCAGAGTCATCTGGATCGGTGTAAAAGCTTGCATCAATGTAACTCTTTACGACGAACTCTTTATCACCTCCATAACCGAGAAATATTTCCTTAGTTCTCTTAGGTAACTAAGGATAACTTTGACCGCTGTCCAGCAATCCACTCCTGGATCACTATCGTACCCCCTTGCCAAACTGATGATAAGGTACACAATAGGTCTGGTACACAGCATAGCATACTTTATAGAACATATGGCAGAGGCATAGGAAATGACTTTCATTCTCGTTCTATTTTCTGCTATGGTCGGGTTTTTAGTCTTACTCAACCTTACACCTTGCAACACAGGCAAGAACTCCTTCTTTGACTGTTCCATTTTGAACTACTTCAAAATCTTGTCAATGTATGTACTCATTGAAAATTCTTTATCAAGCATCTTGATCTATCTTTACAGATCTTGATGCCCAATATGTAAGCAGCTTCATCGAGGTCTTTCTTTGAAAAACTCCTTTCAAACTCTCCTTTATGCTTTCCAGAAAATTCTACATCATTTCTGATTAACAATATGTCATTCACATATACTTATCAGAAAGGTTGTAGTGCTCCCACTCACTTTCTTGTAAATACAGGCTTCACCACAAGTCTGTATAAAACTATATGCTTTGATCAACTCATCAAAGCGTCTATTTCAACTCCGAGATGCTTGCACCAGTTCATAGATGGATCGCTGGAGCTTGCACACTTTGTAGGCACCTTAAGGATTGACAAAACCTTGTAGTTGTATCATATACAACACTTCTTTAATAAATCCATTAAGGAATGCAATTTTGACATGCATTTGCCAGATTTCATAAAATATGGCAATTTCTATCATGATTCGGATGGACTTAAGCATCGCTACAGTTGAGAAAATCTCATTGTAGTCAACACCTTGAACTTGTCGAAAACCTTATTGTGACTAGTCGAGCTTTGTAGATAGTAACACTACCATCAGCGTCCATCTTCCTCTTGAAGATCATTTATTCTCAATGGCTTGCCCATCATCAGGCAAGTCCACTAAAGTCATACACTTTGTTCTCATACATGGATCCTATCTCGGATTTCATGGCCTCAAGACATTTATCGGAATCTGGGCTCGTCATAGCTTCTTCATAGTTCGTAGGTTCATCATGCTCAAGTAGCATGACCTCCAGAATAGGATTACCGTACCGCTCTCGTGCGGATCGTCCTCTGTTTGACCTACGAGGTTCTGTAGCAACTTGATCTGAAGTTTCATGATTTATCATTATCTTCCTCTCCAGTAGGTACATGCATCACGGGAACAGATTTCTTGGATGAGCTAACTTCCAAATTGAGAGTAGGTACAATTACCCTCATCAAGTTCTGCTTTCCTCCCACTCACTTCTTTCGAGAGAAACTCCTTCTCTAGAAAGGTTCCGTTCTTAGAAAAAATATTGCCTTTGGACTTATGCTAGAAGGTGTACCTAATTCTTTTCTTAGGGTATCCTATGAAGATGCACTTCTCCGATTTGGGTTTGATCTTATCAGGCTGAAGCCTTTTGACATAAGCATCGCATCCCCAAACTTTAAGAAATGATAGCTTAGGTTTTTTGCCAAACCACAGTTCATATGGTGTCGTCTCAACGGACTTTGATGGTGCCCTGTTTAACATGAATGCAGTTGTCTTTAATGCATATTCCCAAGATGATAGTGGTAAATTGGTAAGAGACATCATAGATTGCACCATATCTAATAAAGTGTGGTTACGACGTTTGGACACACCATTACGCTGTGGTATTCCAGGTGGCGTGAGCTGTGAAACTATTCCACATTGTTTTAATGACGGCCAAACTCATAACTCAAATATTCACCTCCACGATCAGATCGTAGAAACTTTATTTTCTTGTTACGATGATTCCCCACTTCACTCTGAAATTCTTTGAACTTTTCAAATGTTTCAGACTTGTGCTTCATTAAGTAGATATACCCATATCTGCTCAAATCATCTGTGAATATCAGAAAATAATGATACCCACCACGAGCCTCAACACTCATCGGACCGTATACATCGGTATGTATTATTTCCATTAATTCGCTGGCTCGTTCCATTGTTCCGAAGAACGGAGTTTTAGTCATCTTTCCCATAAGGCATGGTTCACAAGTATCAAATGATTCATAATCAAGTGATTCCAAAAGTCCATCTGCATGGAGTTTCTTCATGCGCTTTACATCGATATGACCCAAACGGCAGTGCCACAAACATGTTGCACTATCATTATCAACTTTGCATCTTTTGGCATCAATATTATGAATATGTGTATTACTATGATCGAGATTCAATAAACCATTAACATTGGGTGTATGACCATAGAAGGTTTTATTCATGTAAACAGAATAACAATTATTCTCTGTCTTAAATGAATAACCGTATTGCAATAAACATGATCTAATCAAATAACATTTATTTAGGTTCAGCACTAATCCCGAAAGTATAGGGAGTGCGCGATGATGATCATATCAATCTTGGAACCACTTCCAACACACATACTCAAATCACCCTCAACTAGTCTCTATTTATCCTGCAACTCCTATTTTGAGTTACTAGTTTTAGCAACCGAACAAGTATCAAATACCTAGGGGTTACTACGAGCACTATTAAGGTACACATCAATAACATGTATATCAAATATACCTTTGTTCACTTTGCCATCCTTCTTATCCGCCAAATATTTGGGGTAGTTCCGCTTCTACTGACCATTTCCTTTGCAGTAAAAGCACTTAGTTTCAGGCTTAGGTCTAGCTTTGGGTTTCTTCACGGGAGTGACAACTGCTTGCCATTCTTCATGAAGTTCCCCTTCTTACCCTTGCCCTTTTCATGAAACTATTGGTCTTGTTTAATCATCAACACTTTATGCTTTTTCTTTATTTCTACCTTCGTAGATTTCAGCATCACGAAGAGCTCGGGAATCGTTTTTCGTCATCCCTTACATATTATAGTTCATCACGAAGTTCTAGTAACTTGGTGATAGTGACTAGAGAACTCTGTCAATCACTATCTTATCTGGAAGATTAACTCCCACTTGATTCAAGCGATTGTAGTACTCAGACAATCTGAGCACATGCTCATTGATTGAGCTGTTCTTCTCCATCTTGTAGGCAAAGTACTTGAGAGGTCTGATACCTCTCGACATGGGCATGAGATAGAAATACCAATTTCAGCTCTTGGAACATCTCATATGCTCCGTGGCGTTCAAAACATTTTCGAAGTCCTGGTTCTAAGCCGTAGAGCATGGTGCACTAAACTATCAAGTAGTCATCATATCTAGCTAGCCAAACGTTCATAACATCTGCATCTGCTCCTGCAATAGGTCTGTGACCTAGCGGTGCATCAAGGACATAATTCTTCTATGCAGCAATGAGGACAAACCACAGATCATGGACCCAGTCCGCATCATTGCTACTACCATCTTTCAACTTAGTTTTCTCTAGGAACATATCAAAAAACATAGGGAAGCTACAACGCGAGCTATTGATCTACAACATAATTTGCAACTACTATCAGGACTAAGTTCATGATAAATTAAAGTTCAATTAATCATATTACTAAAGAACTCCCACTTAGATAGACATCCCTATAGTCATCTAAATGATCACGTGATCCATATCAACTAAACCATGTCCGATCATCACGTGAGATGGAGTAGTTTTCAATGGTGAACATCTCTATGTTGATCATATCTACTATATGATTCATGTTCGACCTTTCGGTCTCAGTGTTCCGAGGCCATATCTGCATATGCTAGTATCATCAAGTTTAACCCAAGTATTCTGCATGTGCAAAACTGGCTTGCACCCGTTGTATGTGAACGTAGAGCTTATCACACCTGATCATCACCTGGTGTCTCGGCACGACGAACTGTAGCAATGGTGCATACTCAGGGAGAACACTTATACCTTGAAATTTAGTGAGGGATCATCTTATAATGCTACTGTCGTACTAAGCAAAATAAGATGCATAAAAGATAAAGATCACATGCAATCAATATATGTGACATGATATGGCCATCATCATCTTGTGCCTTTGATCACCATCTCCAAAGCACCGTCATGATCTCCATTGTGACCTGCTTGACACCTTGGTCTCCATCGTAGCATCGTTGTCGTCTCACCAACTATTCCTTCTACAACTATCACTACCGCTTAGTGATAAAGTAAAGCAATTACATGGCGATTGCATTTCATAGAATAAAGCGACAACCATATGGCTCCTGCCAGTTGCCGATAACTTTGTTACAATACATGATTATCTCATACAACAATTTATATCACATCATGTCTTGACCATATCACATCACAACAAGCCCTGCAAAAACAAGTTAGACGTTCTCTACTTTGTTGTTGCAAGTTTTACGTGGGTGCTATGGGCTTCTAGCAAGAACCGTTCTTACCTACGCATCAAAACCACAACAATTTTTCGTCAAGTGTGCTGTTTTAACCTTCAACAAGGACCGACCGTAGTCAAACTCGATTCAACTAATGTTGGAGAAACAGACACCCGCCAGCCACCTATGTGCAAAGCACGTCGGTAGAACCAGTCTTATTAATGCGGCCATGTAATGTCGGTCTGGGCCGCTTCATCCAACAATACCGCCGAATCAAAGTAAGAAGTTGATGGTAAGCAGTATGATTATTATCGCCTACAACTCTTTATGTTCTACTCGTGCATATCATCTATGCATAGACATGGCTCTGATACCACTGTTGGGTAACGTAGCATCCAATTTCAAAAAAATTGCTACGATCACGCAAGATCTATCTATGAGATGCATAGCAACAAGAGGGATAAAGTGTGTCCACGTATCCTCGTAGACCAAAAGTGGAAGCGTTAGGTTAACGCGGTTGATGTAGTCGAACGTCTTTACGATCCAACCGATCTAGTAATGAACGTACGACACCTCCGAGTTTAGCACACATTCAGCTCGATGACGTCCCTCAAACTCTTGATCTAGCAGAGGGTCAAGGGAGAGGTTCGTCAGCACGACGACATGATGATGGTGTTGATGATGTTATCCGCGCAGGGCTTTGTCTAAGCACTATGATGATATTGTCGGAGGAGTAAACGGTGGAGGGGGTACCGCACACGGCTAAGACAATGTTGTGACTTTGGGGTGCCCTCCTGCCCCCGTATATAAAGGAGGAGGAGAGGAGGCGGAAGGCCGAGGGGCGCGCCATGTGTGGGGTGTCCTACTAGAACTCCCTAGTCCTAGTAGGATTCCCCCTTCCTTTTCCGGATTGGGAAAGGGGGAAAGAAGTGGAGAGGGAGAAGGAAAAGGGGGGTCGCGCCACACCCCTTGTCCAATTCGGATTGGGGCTTGGGGGCGTGCGCCACCTCCTGGCCGATGCCTCCTCTCTCCTCTAAGACCCATGTAGGCCCATTAACTTTCCACGGGGGTTCCGGTAACCTCCTAGTACTCAAAAAAATGTCCGAACTTCTCTGAAACTATTCCGATGTCCGAACATAACCTTCCAATATATCAATCTTTACCTCTCTACCATTTCGAGACTCATCGTCATGTCTATGATCTCATCCGGGACTCCGAACAAACTTCGGTCACCAAAACACATAACTCATAGTATAAATCATCATCGAACGTTAAGCGTGCGGACCCTACGGGTTCAAGAACTATGTAGACATGAAGAGACACATCTCCGATCAATAACCAATAGCGGAACCTGGATGCTCATATTGGCTCCTACATATTTTACGAAGTTCTTTATCGGTCAAACCGCACAACAACATACGTTGTTTCCTTTTTCATCAGTATGTTACTTTCCCGAGATTCGATCGTCGGTATCATCGTACCTAGTTCAATCTTGTTACCGACAAGTCTCTTTACTCGTTCCGTAATACATCATCCCACAACTAACTCATTAGTCACATTGTTTGCAAGGCTTATAGTGATGAGCATTACCGAGAGGGCCCATGTCGTGGGAGAAACGAGCACCTATGGGGCAGGGCCCCTTTTCGGTCCGGCAGGGAGCGGAGGGCGCACGAAGAGCAGATCGAGGCCAAGCACGCGAGGGATTTTACCCAGCTTCAGAGCTCTCCGGAGAGATAAAACTCCTACTGCTGCTTTGTGTTTCTATTCTGTTCTTGCTCAAAGGCGTGAGCGTAGTGTAGTATCGAATGAGTCCAACCCCTTCTACGTGCGCATGGGCCTCCTTTTTATAGTCTAAAGGGGTCACCGACAGGTGGCAACGCAGAGAGAGGGGTAGAAAAGTAAAAACGCGGGTTGGTACAACCGCTATCAACAGTGCCCCCTACCTAACTCTGACGGCAGGGGACAAGGGCATTTAATGCCCGTCCGGTCGCCCAAACAGTGTAGGAAACGACCGTTAAGGGCGCCACCGATCGCCACGATGGCCTTCTCGTCATCTCCATTGCCACCTTGCACCGCTTGGCTGCACAGCTACCCGCCACGTGCGCTAGGAATGATCTTGCGGCGACATGTCGTCGGATAAGCTGGAGCGTGGGCCCATAGTAGTGGCTTTGCCGCGGCAAGTGCCTTGCCGCGGTCTCTGTCTTGTCGCTCCCGCAAGCTTGTCGCTCGCCGGGTCTTGCCGGGACGCGCGGTGCGTCGCGGCAAGTCTCTCGAAATGCCTCGGTTGGCCTTCCCGGCAAGCTCCTCTTGCCGGGGTCTTGTCCTTCCCGGCAAGCTCCTCTTGCCGGGGCCTTGTCTTCTCAGTTAGACACTTTGTTCTTGAATGGCAAAAATAGGAATAGCGAAGGATCTTGGCGGACGCCCGGCAAGCCTTGCCGCGGGACGCTGCGACTGCCCGTGCACAAGTTCGGGGTACTAAGTACCCCTACTTTAGTACACCAACAGGAGCCCCCGGGCCTGGGCCATACACGGTGCCGAGCGCTGTTGGGCCAGGCCCAAAACAGGGCACGGGCACGCGCGGCCTGGGTCCAAACCAAATCCACTCCGTATCCACCGCGTCCTCCCGTAACGGCACGCGTCAATCGCGGCGTCGTGGGTGACGTGGGCGGTGTGCGCGAGGCTAAGCCCCGCGAGCATGCGTCAGGCCATGATGAAGGGGATGGTCCATGCCCTCGGTGCATTTACTGGACGGGGCCGGTGTGCGGTTTTCAAGGCGTCCACTCCCCGTGATCACGGGGCGGGGCGAGGCCGCCTCATCCGTCGCCTCGGTTCTGCATCCCCGCCACGCGGCTCCCATGCGCTTGGGGTCGCGGACGGTGGAAGCGGGAAACTGGGCCGTTGCGAGCAGAGGCAGCGGGTTGGCCTCGACTCCCTGCTCTTCCCATGCCTTGATTCGCTGAGCGGGGCGGCCGAGCCCCCACCTCGCTCCTTTAAAAAGAGCGGGAGGGGAGCGCAGAAGCCCGCACTCTCTCATCTCCTCCTTTCTTGACCGCTCCCTTTCTCTCATTCGCCATGGAGAAAGGGAACCCTAGCCCTTCATCAGTGGCGGCAAGGGTCGCCGCCAGACAGCGCACCCCTCCCTATCCCGCGCCCGTGGTGGCAGAGCCAGCCATAAGGGGAAGAGGGAGGGAGCGAGGTCGTGGACGAGGTCGAGGCGCTCGGGGAAGAGGCGAACGGGGCGGCGCGTCAGCTCCGCCTCCGCCGGCGGTTCCTCTCCCCACGGCGGTCCATATAGGGGACGACCCTTGCGAGTTCTTCATCAGACTGCGCCGGGTGCCTCGTCGTCGCCTCTGGCTTCCAGCTTCGTTTGCAAGCGCGATGGAGTTGGACCCGCCCGAGACACTGAGACTGCACATGAGGGGCTGTGGGATCAGCGGCACGCGAGTCCGCGTTGTATTCCCAGCCCCTAATGTGATGTATCTTGATCGTGGGTGGAAGACGTTCGCCCGTATCCACAGCCTGATGAGGGGTTTACCCTCCATTTTAAGTTAATGGAGGGCGATCTCCTCTCCGTCAAGGTCTTCGGGTGCTTCGGCACTCGGGCGAAGTGCTGCGTGGACAGCTCCTCTGATAGCGAAGGCTCCCCCTCGAGCAAGAGTGACGAGGAGGAGAGCAACAGCGATGATGAGGGTAGCGGGCGGCGGGATGGTGGGCCCGACTAGGTGTCAGCGCCGCCAAGGCCACCGGTGACCCCATCATCCGTGTCGCCGGCTCCTTGAACTCCCCGGGTCGTCTCCTTGGGCGGTGGCGAGGGAGGCTACGGAGGGGAAGAGGGCTGGCGACAAGGCCGTCAAATCGAGTACGAGGGCGAGTGCCCCGACAAGCAGGCCGACGCCCTGCCGCCCGTCTTGAGCCCCGCTCAGCGCCGCCATCACCGTCCAGCCTTCGGACGGCCCCCGAGATGTTCTCTTGGTGTCTTCTGGCACCTGTAGCTCGCCTAGGCGCCCCTTTTGCCCTTTTCGCCTCCTTGACCTACCTCCTGAAGAGAGGGACATGAAAGGGATTACGGGCATCTTATCTTTTTAATTTGTAAGCCTTCGGGCCTTAGCCGCATCTAAAACTTGTAATCCTCTCTTTCATGTTTTTCATCCTCTATGGACTGTACCTGAGTGGGATGTTCTTTAATGAAAAGGGGATGCTTGCCGGGTTATTTGTCTCGCGGGTTGAACCCACGCCAAAGGAGCAAATCCTTGGTATCCCTCAGACAGACATTTCATCTCCCGGCAACAGGCCCTGCCGCCTTCCCACGTCGCTCGACCTTTCTCACGCCTTTGACGGAGGCGGGAACGAGGTGGGTGCGGCCTCCTCGTTTCATCCCTTTGCTGCCGCGACTACGACCAAACTTGGCCCCGGGAACAAGCCCCAGGGCCTAGAGTTGAGGGAGCACGGCAGTTTTAGGGAAGAAACGCGGTTTCGCATTCCCCAGTCCATAAGAGTGTCCATGATGAGGGACGAAAGACTTATCTGATATCGCAGCCCCCAGCAACTCTGGCTTGCCGTGGATGAATCTTGGTACTCGCAGCCCCCAGCAACACTGGCTTGCCGGGGCCCAGGTGCCGGCGCGCCCTTCTTCTCCTTTTCGTCCTCAAGCGGTCTGGCCAGGATATGCGAGCTCTGCGAACGAAAGAAAAGCAAGGGGACGGACACTCGACCTCTAAGCTAGGGGTTAGCCGCTGTTAGGCACTATCAACCCTAACCAAGGACGAGACTCGACCTAGCATGCATGTTATAACCTCGGGGTGCCAGCGCTTCATTTACTTGTGCTCAGGGTCTGCGCCTGGCTTTGTACAAAGGATTACATGCAACAGCGGCAAGGCTTGTACAAAAGGTGGTTGCCGGAACGGGTTCCGGCAACCGCGCCTTATGGGTAAAACTTGCGAAGATGCTCTATGTTCCAGGAGTTGCTCACCGGAAAGCCATCTTCGGTCTCAAGGCGGACAGCGCCAGACCTAGTGACTCGCCTTACCCGATAAGGGCCTTCCCACTTCGGCGTCAATCTTGTTGGAATTCTTGGCGGATAGAACGCGCCGAAGAACAAGGTCGCCTTCCTCGAAGCTTCTAGCACTAACTTTGCGGCTATGGTAGCGGCGCAAAGCTTGCTGGTAGCGAGCAGCTCGTCAAAGAGCTCAAGGCGATCCTCGTCGAGGAGCAGCGCGTCATCTTGCCGCAGCTGCTCTTGCTCAAGCTCATCATAAGCGAGCACTCGAGGCGATCCGTATACGAGTTCCGTGGGGAGAACTGCCTCTGCTCCATAGACAAGAGCAAAAGGTGTCTGGCCAGTGGCTCGATTTGGCGTCGTCCTAATCGACCAAAGAACCACCGGCAGCTCCTCGATCCAATTTCTTCCGCACTTGCGCAGCCTGTCGAAAGTTCTGGTCTTGAGCCCGCGCAGCACTTCAGCATTCGCCCTCTCCACTTGAGCGTTGCTTCTCGGGTGAGCAACAGAAGCGAAGCAGATCTTGGCGCCAAGATCTTGGACGTACTGCATGAAGGTGCGGCTCGTGAATTGAGTGCCATTGTCGGTGATGATCCTATTAGGGACTCCGAAACGGCAAACAATTGACCTGAAGAACTTGACTGCTGACTGTGCTGTCACCTTCCTCACTGCCTCCACCTCCGACCACTTCGTGAACTTGTCGATTGCCACGTACAAGTACTCGAAGCCCCCGACTGCTCGAGGAAAGGGGCCGAGGATGTCGAGCCCCCAGACCGAAAATGGCCAGGATAAAGGGATTGTTTGGAGAGCTTGAGCTGGTTGATGTATCTGCTTGGAGTGGAACTGACACGCTTCACACTTGGTTACTTGTGCAGTTGCATCCTGGAGGGCTGTCGGCCAAAAGAAACCTTGCCGGAAAGCTTTGCCGGCAAGTGCTCTTGCGCCAATGTGGTGACCACATACGCCTCCATGTATCTCCGCCAATAGCTCATGTCCTTCTTCCCGGGAAATGCACTTCAATTTCACTCCGTTGAATCTTCTTCTGTACAGTATGTCATCGACAAACTGGTACATACTTGATTGCCAGGCTACTCTCTCTGCTTCTTCTTGCTCTTCGGGAAGTTCTCCTGTTTGAAGGAAATGGATGATCTGTTGTGCCCATGCCGGAGCTTGTGGCTCAATGACAAGGACTAAAGGCGCAAATGCCGCTGCGGGAACATCAGCTTCCACGGCAAGAATCTCCGATTCAGCCGGAGCTTGATGTTCCCCGGCAAGCTCGCCGGAGCGAAACTTGTCGGGAGCGTCTGCTTCAACGAAACAAAACCTAAGGCTTGTCGGAGCAGACTGGCCCTCAGCGCTTTCTGTGTTGATCCTGGGAACCTTCTTGACAGCGGCCTCGGGGAGCTCTGCCGGAAAGTAGTCGCCAGTAACCAACTTCCTCTTCTTGTTCTGCCCAGTTGATGGTGTGACAGATGGTTGAGTCAGCTTGAGAACAAAGATCCCCGGTTCCACAGGCAACTTGAGTGCGGCGCACTTTGACAGACCATCTGCAATATCGTTCTGAGCTCTTGGAACATGTTCCATCTGCAGGCCGTCAAAATGCTCTTCCAGCTTCCTCACTTCATCAATGTATGCTTCCATCAACGGACTCTGATAATCCTTGTTCACTTGGCGGACGACAAGCTGCGAGTCACCCTGACAATAAGCTTCTTGATCCCAAGGTCCGCAGCGATTCTAAGTCCGGCAAGCAACCCTTCATACTCTGCAGTATTGTTTGTTGCTTGCTCCTTGGGAAAGTGCATCTGGATCACGTACTTGAGGTGCTCTCCGGTGGGTGCGACAAGTAACACGCCGGCACCGGCGCCTTGGAGCGAGAAGGCACCATCAAAGTACATGATCCATTCCTTGCTTGCTTCCTTGACGGGGATCCTCGTCTCCGGAGTTTCTTCATCGGGTGTTGGCGTCCACTCTGCTATGAACTCTGCCAATGCTCGGCTCTGAATAGTTGAAGTACTTTCAAATTTGAGGCCAAAGCTCGACAGTTCCAGTGCCCACTCGACAATCCTGCCTGTTGCTTCTGGATTCTGCAATATCCTCTTCAACGGAAAGCGAGTGACAACTGTGATCTCGTGTGCTTGAAAATAATGGCGCAGCTTCCTCGAGGCCATGAGAAGGCCGAAAAGCAACTTCTGCACACCAGAGTATCTTGACCTAGCCCCCTGCAGAAGGGAACTTACAAAAGAAACTGGGCACTGCACCATCTTCTTCTGTTTCTCTTCCTGTGGCTGCACAGATTCATCCTTGTCGGGACCAGAGCTTGACGGGGAAGCCCCCTGCTTGTCGCTGGACTCGCTTGCCGCGGTTGCTGGCTCATCATCTGCCTCCCTCTCCGCTAGTAACGCAACACTAACCACTTGATTGGTTGCCGCTAGATACAGCAGCAACTTCTCTTGTGGCTTAGGTGCGACAAGTATTGGAGTGGAGGATAGGTATCTCTTCAAGCCTCAGAGCGCAGCCTCCGCTCGAGTCCATTTCATTGACCTGCCTTTTTCAAAATTTTGAAAAACGGCAGGGCGCGCTCAGCTGACTTAGAGATGAACCTACTGAGAGCAGCAACACAGTCGGCAAGCCTTCGCACATCCTTGACGCGCTTCGGTGCTTCGATCTGCTCAATGGCCTTGATCTTGTCGGGATTGGCTTCGATCCCCCGCTGAGATACAAAGAACCCGAGAAGCTTGCCGGAAAGGACTTCAAACACGCACTTCTCGGGGTTCAGCTTGAGATTGATCTTGCGCAGATTTGCAAAAGTCTCGTCTAGATCTTGGATCAAAGTTTCCTTGTTCTTGCTCCTGACCACTATATCATCCATGTAAGCTTCTACATTTCTGTGCAACTGTGGCTCAAAAGCATGACTGACTACCCTTGCAAACGTTGAACCAGCATTCTTTAGTCCGAAGAGCATCCGTATAAAGCAGTACGTGCCACATGGAGTAATGAATGCAGTTTTCTCTTCATCCTCTTCAGCCATGAAGATCTGGTAGTATCCTGAATATGCGTCAAGAAATGAAAGCAGATCACATCCTGCCGTGGAGTCGACAATCTGGTCAATGCGCGGCAAGGGAAATGGATCTTTGGGACAAGCTTTATTAACATCAGTGAAGTCAATACAAAGCCTCCACTTCCCGCTCGCTTTGGCGCACGACTCATTGGATTGGCTAACCACGTTGGATGGAGTACTCCTCGACCAGTCCTGCCGCTTCCAACTTCTTGATCTCTCTCGCAATGAACTCTTGGCGCTCCATCGCTTGCTTTCGACTCTCGCTTGACGGGCTGCGCGTGAGGGCAGATGGCAAGGTGGTGCTCAATTACTTTCCGGGAACACCGGGATGTCGATGGTTGCCATGCAAACACATCGACATTCGCCTACGAGAAAGCAACGAGCGCTTCCTATTTAGGGTCAAGCGTGGCATCGATGGTGAAGGTACCACCGTGTCGTCCTCCTGGCGCGCCACTTTCTTGGTCTCTGGTGATGCTGTCTTTGCTTTCTTGCACTTGCCGGTGGAGCTCGATGGTGCGTCCTCGACGGTAGCGCAGCACTCCGAAGAGGTGCACTTGCCGGAGTGGGCATCAGAGCTACTCTTGCCGGACTTGGTCTTCTTCTTCCCCCCGGGAGCTTCAGCGGCAAGTGGTTTGCGTTCTGCTGCGGCTGCTGCTTCCCGGTTAATCTTGTTGGTACAGATAAGGGCATCTTTCTTGTCGCCGTGGACAGAAATGAAACTTATCGGACCGGGCATCTTGAGCACATTGTAAGCATAATGAGAAGCTGCCATGAACTTGGCAAGCGCTGGACGGCCAAGTATCCCATTGTAGGGCAATGGGAAATCAGCAACGTCAAATGTGACCTTCTCTGTCCTGAAGTTTAGCTCGCTGCCAAATGTCACTGGCAGTGTGATCTTCCCCTTCGGCTTGCTCCTTCCCGGGTTGATTCCTTGAAAGGTACCAGTCTCTTCGAGCTCGCTATCGGGGATCTGGAGCTTCTTGAGCACCGCAGAGGAGATCAGATTCAGGCCGGCCCCGCCGTCAACCAGCATCTTCGTGACCTTGAGGTTGCGGATTGTTGGCGAAACCAACATCGGCAAGCACCCGACCGCAGTTATGCGATCAGGGTGATCCTCAACGTCAAAGATGATGGGCGTGCTGGACCACTTCAGTGGCTTGCGCGACCCAACGGACGGTTCTGCTGCATTCACTTCTCGCACCCACTGTTTGAGTTGGCGGTGCGAGGTGTGCAGAGAAGCGCCGCCGTTAATGCACAAAACCTCTGTTGCCTTCTGAAACTCTTGCTCGTCGGTCTCATCTTCGTCCATCTCATCATCTTCGTCTTCATCTTCGTCCTTGTCGCGGCCGCGGGGAGGCCTATCTCCTTGCCGCTGCTTGGCCTTGCCGCGGCGCGCCTCCCCGGCGGACGCTTGCGGATCCTCCGCCACCTTCCTGGGCCTTCTCCTTGTCGCAACGCTCGTACTCAGCTTTCTGTAGCTCTTCCATCTGCTCAACCTTCTTGCAGGCTTGGAGGTCATGGCCCTTGGTGCGGTGGATCTTGTAGTACTGCTTGCCGGAGCCGTCCTGCTTGTCGGCGGCCACCACAGCCTCGCCGGAGTCACCAGCTTTGGCCTTCTCGGCGCCACCTCCGTTGCCGGACTGCTCGACGACTAGCACATCCTTAGCCTTTCTCTTTCTGCTGTTCCGCCTCCGGTTCCTCTTTGCCGGAGGGGCGTCCTCACTGTCAGATCCCTCTGCTCCTGCATTCTCGCCGGGGAGTCTCCTCCCTTCAAAGACGCGTGCACACTTGTCGGCCGAGCATATAGCTCGCCGACATCTTCGATCTTGCACATCGCCATCTCCTCCTCATCCTGCGACACGCATGTTACGATGGAACGCGCTAATAACCGCGCAGGGTGGACGCTCGATGTTGCGCCGACTGGCTAAATCTCTGTATGTACTTGCGCAGAGGTCCTCCTTCCTTCGGGCGAGTAGATGAAGATCGCTCTTCCGCCATGGGGTTTGTGGTCGCTGTGAAGGCGCCGACAAACCGATGGCACAGTCCGCCCACGAAGAAATGGAGTTGTCCGCAAGTGCATGAGCCAAGATCGGACAAGGCTTGAGCACCGCCGGAAGTAGTTGGCGAGATCTTTCGTCGCGCCCCGACAGCCTCGCACCGCTATGGTGTAGACGCCGAGGAACTCGACGGATATATCCTGCCATCGTACTTCTCGGTATGTCGGTTTGAAGTTCTTGGTATCGGGCCACCGACTGCGGCAACTCACGAGTGAACGCAGGGCAACCTACCGCGTACGGCAAGTCGCCTGGTTCCCCTGGCGCATGCATATCGACAGTGGGCCCAGCGCGCTGGTCGGATTGACGTCGCGCTTCTCTTCGACGCTCGATACGAGTACGAGCGTCTTCTTGTCGTCGTTCTTGGAGAACTTGGCGTTGATCGCGGTGAGCTCGCGGGTCCGACGACGCGGTGGAGTCGGTGTCGAGGTTTGCCCGGTGAGTCGGCGATCTTGGCCTTCGGGGTGGGGAGTGCACGGTGGTGGCACCCCCACTGGTCTTGCCGCCATCGGCCTGCGCCTGGGCGTCCTGCCGCGGCTTGGAAGTGCTTGGTTGCCGGGGCTTGTCGCCGTTGGCGAAGCTGATGAGGCTCTGGATGGTGATCCTCCAGTGTCGTGGGGAACGAGCACCTATGGGGCAGGGAGCCCCTTCTGGTCTGGCAGGAGGGGCGAGGGCGCATGAAGAGCAGATCGAGGTCGAGCGCACGCGGGGGAGACGGGGTTTTTACCCAGCTTCGGAGCTCCCCGGAGTGATAAAACTCCTACTGCTGCTTTGTGTTTGTATTCTATTTTTGCTCGAAGAGCGTGGGTATGTCGTGGTCTCGAATGAGTCGAACTGACCGAACCCAAACGAGCCGAACCCCTTCTACGTGCGCATGGGCCTCCCTTTTATAGTCCGAAGGGGGTCACCGACAGGTGGCAACGTAGGAAGAGGGGTAGAAAGGTAAAAACGCAGATTGGTACAACTCCTGTCAACAGTGTCCCCTACCTAACTCTGACGGCAGGGGACAAGAGCATTTAATGCCCGTCTGGTCGTCCCAACAGTGTAGGAAACAACCATTAGAGGCACCACCGATCGCCACGATGGCCTCCTTGTCAGCTTCGCTTGCCACCTCGCACCGCTATGCTGCGCAGCCACCCGCCACGTGCACCAGGAGCGATCCCGCGGCGACACGTCGTCGGGTGAGCTGGGGCGCAGAGCGCAAAGTGGTGGCTTTGCCACGGCAAGTGCCTTGCCGTGGTATCTGTCTTGTCGTACCCACAAGCTTGCCGCTTGCCGGTCTTGCTGTATGCGTGGTGCACCACGGCAGTCTTCAATCGCTTTGTTGTCCTTCCGGCAAGCTCCTCTTGCCGGGTCTTGTCCTTCCCGCAAGCTTCCTTACGGGGGTTTGTCCCTCCCGCAAGCTTCTCTGCCGGGCCTTGACTTCACAACTAATACTTTGTTCTTGAATGGCAGTGAATGGGAGTGACGGAGGGTCTTGGTGGGCGTCCGGCAAACCTTGCCACGTGGTGCTGCAACCGCCCGTGCCCAAGTTCGGGGTACTAAGGTACCCCTACTTTAGTACACCGACAGGAGCCCCCGGGCCTGGGCCATACACGGTGCCGAGCGCTGTTGGGCCAGGCCCAAAACAGGGCACGGGCATGCGCGGCCTGGGTCCAAACTAGATCCGCTCCGAATCCACCGCACCCTCCCGTAACGGCATGCGTCAATCGCGGCGTCGTGGGAGAGGTCGTGGGCGGTTTTTAATTTCCAGAAATGCGAACGCTCGCTCCCTGCTTATAAGCAGAGAAACAGGCCGCTCCCCACCTTCGCCACTTGCGGTTCCTTCCTCCGAAAGCTCCGCTGCTCCCTCCGCTTCCCAAGCCGAAGAGAGCAAGGTTCGCCGCCCGCCATTGCCGCCTCAACACCTCCGCGGCCTCCGCCGCTTCCGCCATGGTTCAAAACAAGCAAGGCCGAGAAGTCTGCCGAGGCGTTGCGGCTTGAGGCGCTGCGCAAGGAGCGAGTGCTTTTCCTCCCCGAGCTCAGCCGGAAAGCGCTACGGGAGGAATTCTACCTCTTCTGGTCGACGGAGACGCGGGCGCATCCGCGCACGCCGGTGCTCTCCGCCGAGGCTTCCAAATCGAAGCGGTGCCCAAAAGGGTACTACTTCTTTCCGGTGTTCTTCTATTGCGGGCTCTACCCACCTTTTTCTGACTTCTTTTGCGACATCATGAATACCTACGAGTTTCATCTTCTCGATTTCACCCCCAACACCGTTCTGACAATGGCGGTTTTCGCACACCATTGCGAGAACTTCGTTGGCATTCACCCAAACGTCGCACTTTTTCGCCATTATTTCATCCCCCGAGCCGAGAAAGGAGAGCCATTGGCTGGCGGAGTCGCCTGGATCTCACGGACCGGCATGAAGGAGATGTATCTGACGGGCGAGCTCCGCAGCAAGTGGGATGAGTGGAGGGCGGAGTGGTGTTGGATCTGTGATGCCAATCCGCAGCCATTCACCAACCTGCGCCGGGCTCGGGTAATTCGTGGCAGTGACTGGAGTGCCCTGTCGCCGGACGATGCCAAGTTGAAGATTGCCACCACCCGAATTCTCCGGCTCAGGCATGCCGGGCTCACAACAGGGGCAGTTGGCGCGGATTTCCTTCGCCGTCGCATCGCCCCCTTGCAGAGGAGGGGGAGGCCCGCCTGGCAGTTTGGCGGCCCAGCGGATATCATGACGCTGCGCCCAGGCCTCAATTTCAACTTCACAGTTCTGGAGCTTAACGGGATGCTGCATGAACTGTTCAAGCATGACGCCAACCATCCAGAGTGGTTCAGGCTGCCGCTGGACGTCATCCCATTGTGCAACAACTCCCAGCGCGATCGCATATGCGCAGTGATGCCGGAGTGCGATTCGCATGGGATAACCCCAACTTGGATGGAGCCCGCCGACGACGTCGTGCAGCAATTCTTCGATGGCTTGACGGAGGTAGCAGTCGACTCCGACGAGCAGAAGCTCCTCACCCGCGCCACCACCGAGAACGAGGTGCGCTACATCGCCACCAGGGTTGAAGAGGCGGCGGCAGCCGCCGCCGCGGGCGAATTCGGCTTCACGTTGGCGGAGGCAGAGGCGGCCGAGGCGGCAAGCCTTGCTGTCGGGGCGTGTCTCTCTCTGTGGCCTCGAGCACCTATGGGGCACGGGGGGCCCTTCTAGTCCGGCAAGGGAGCGGAGGGCGTGCGCAGAGCAGATCGAGGTCGAGCATGCGGGGGAGACGGGCGATTTTTACCCAGCTTCGGGGCTCTCCGGAGAGATAAAACCCCTACTGCTGCTTTGTGTTTGTTATTTGGTCTTGCTCGAGCATGCGAGCGTATGGTGGTGTTGTGGGTGTCCAATGGACCGAACCCCTTCTACGTGCGCATGGGCCTCCCTTTATACTCAAAGGGGCATCCACGTGTGGCAGCATAGGAAGAGGGGTAGAAAGGTAAAATCGCTGGTTGGTACAACAAGGACTAATGCTGACCCCTACCTAACTCGACGACGGGGACAAGGGCATTTAATGCCCGCCCGGTCGCCCCAACAAAGGTGGAGGACTGCTAATGAGCCACCGGTTGCCATGATGGCGTCTCTGTCAGCTTCCGTTTGCTTCCTCGCCCCGCATGGCTGCGAAGTGCCTCGCCACGTGCCCTTGGGATGGCCTTGTGATGACACGTCGCCGGATGCGCTGGAGTTTGGGTGGCAGCCTCGCCGCGGCAAGTGCCTTGCCGCGGCCCTTCTCTCATTGGGCCGGCAAGCTTGCCGGCCGTCGGGCCTTTCCGGGACGCGCGGGGCGCCGCGGCAAGTCTTCTAGTGAAGCCTTGGTTGACCTTCCCGGCAAGCTCCTCTTGCCGGGGCTTCTATTTTCTTGGTTAGTACTTTGTTCTTGAATGGCAGCAATAAGGAATAGTGGAGGGTCTTGGCGGGCGCCCGGCAAGCCTTGCCGCGGGGTGCTGCAACTGCCCGTGCACAAGTTCGGGGTACTAAGGTACCCCTTCTTTAGTACATCGACAGGAGCCCCCGGGCCTGGGCCATACACGGTGCCGAGCGTTGTTGGGCCAGGCCCAAAACAGTGCACGGTCATGCGCGGCCTGGGTCCACGACGATCGACTCGCTACCATCCGCGCTCTCCCGCAGCAACGGCGCGCGATTGCGGCGCCGTGGAGAGAACGTGGTCAATACTTAATTCCAGGAAATGCATAACGTTCGCATCCCCCGTTTATAAGCAGAGGAAACGGGGCCGTTCCCCCACTTCCGCCACTTGCAGTTCCTTCCTCCGAAAGCTCCGCCGTTCTCCCCCGTCTCCTGAATCGAGAGGGAAAAAGTGCTCCGCCGCCCGTCGTCGCCGTTGCTTTCGCCTTCCCCCCGCCGCCCCCGCCATGGCCCCGAAGGCTGGGAAGGCTACGAAGGCCGCGAGGGCTGCGAAGGCCGCAAAGGCTGCGAAGGCCGCGAAATCGCCGGGTGTGGAGCTCGAGGCGCCGCGAAGAAGCAGTGTGCTTCGAAGCTCACTCCGAGGCGTTGCAGCGGAGTTTTACCTCTTCCGTCGACGGAACGTGTGGCGATCCGCAAGACGCCGGTGCTTTCGCGGAGGTTTTCCAAATCAAGAAGTGCCCCAAAGGGTACTACTTCTTCCCTGTGTTCTTCTATTGCGGGCTCGCCCACCTTTTTCCGATTTCTTTTGCGACATCATGAACACCTACGGGTTTCATCTACTTGATTTCACTCCCAACGCCGCTCGACAATGGCGTTTTCGCAGACACCTCTGTGAGAACTTCGCTGGTATCCTCCCAATGTGGCCCTTTTCGTCATTACTTTCCCTCGAGCCGAGAAAGGAGCCACCGGCTGGCGGAATCGCCTCGACCTCCCTGGATGGGCATGAAGGAAGTGTACTTGTCGGGCGAGCCCGCAGCAAGTGGGACGAGTGGAGGGCGGAGTGGTGTTGGATCCGTGATGACAATCCGCCGTCGCTCACCGAGCTGCGCAAGACTCGGGTGGTGCGCGTAACGATCGGAGTGCTCGTTGCCGGACGACGCTTAAGCCGACGATCACCACCACCGAATCCTCCGGCTCAGCATGCCGGACTCACAACAGGGCGGTTGGCGCGATTTCCTTCGTCATCAGACGCTCTCCGCAAGCGAGGGGAGGCCCGCTCGCGTTCAATGCCCGGCAGATTTCATGAGGCTGCGCCAGGCCTCAACTTCAACTTCACGGTCATGGAGCTTGGCGCGATGTCGAGGGAGATGTTCAAGCATGACCCCAATCATCCGTAGTGGTTCCAGCTAGGCGAGGGCGCCGCCCCTCAGTAACAATTCCAGTAGCGATCGCATCTGTGCAATGACGCCAGAGTGCGACTCGCATGGGATAAATGCAAACTGGATAGAGCCTGCTGCCGAGGTCGTGCAAGAATTCTTTGATGACTTGTCGGAGGTGGCAGTCAACTCCGACGAGCAGAAACTCCTCACCCGTGCCACCACTGCCGAAGAACTAGCGTATATCGCTAGTAGGGCCGAAGAGGCGGCTGCAGCCGCCGCAGCGAGCGAGTTTGGATTTACGATGGCGGAGGCGGACGCAGCAGCGGCGGCAAGCCTTGCCGCCCGGGAAGCACTTGTCGGGGAAGGCGATGGCGAAGGGGATGTCGAGGCTGGAACGGGCCAGTCCGCCGAGGGCGCGAGCGGCCAGCCGTCTTCGAGTAACCTGCCGCAGGCGGAGCCCACAGCGCAGCCCCAATTCCGTCCGAGAAGGCGCCTTCGTTGAGTCGGAGAGCTGGCGGAGGAGCAGGCCTCTCAACAGCCGCAGCGTCGTGGGACATGCTCTACCGCGGTAGGTACTGCAGCCGCGGGAGGGTCCCAGTCCGCGCCGGCAACCGAGGCGGGGTCTTCCCGGGCCGCCACGCCTGATCCTGCCGCAGCCCTCGGCAAGCGCCGGAGGGAACCTACTCCTCCGCCACGTCGCGCTGAGAGGGTACCAGAGTTCGACCTCTCCGCGCTGAGCTCTGACGACGACGAGGAGGAGGAGGAGGAGGAGTAAGGCTTTCTTCATTGTCCTTCTCTCGATCCTTATTATTGTTTGTTTGTATCTAATCTGTTTTTCTCCAAACCCCTGCCCTGTATCAGGACTTTGGCGGAGAGAGCGGCGAAGAGGGCCAAGGTCCCCATGGTTAACATCGAGGACGATCCTGCCGTGGTAGCAGAAGATACGTCCGAGACCACTTTGACGGACCCGGCCCCTTCTCCTCACAGCAGCTCCCAGCACAGCCCCCAGCGTGAGTGCCTCAATCCACTCTCTGTCGTGGAGCGTGCATGGTCGCTTCTTCTTCTGCTGGTAACTTGATTATCGACTCTTTTGTATGCAGGAGCAGAGCAGGCCCGGCAGGAGCAGTCGGAAGCCGACCCGGAGGTGTCGTGAGCCTCGACTACGCCACCGAGGGCCGATTCCCCGATATGGGAGCCGTCTCCGGCAAGGAAGGGGTCTCCGGCAAGGGGTGGGACCGACGAGCCCCCGATGGTGGAGCCCATGATCACAGAGCCCAGCACAGGTGACCCTCCTTGTCGGGGCCCCTCTCCCGGGTCCTGCTGATCTCCCTTTTCCTTCTTTTGGGTATTTGCTTGACTGTCCTTTTCTTCCCCTGCCTTCAGATCCTCCCCTTGGGGACCCGATGGAGGCTGAGGCCGCCGGCGAGGGGGGCGGCCACGGCAATACTGGGGATGCCACCGCCGCTGAAAGAGGGCCCGGCGCGGAGGGGCTCGGCGGCCGCGAAGAGGTTGCCGGGCCGGGCTGCACAGGGCCGCGAGGGGTCCGTGACTGCATTCTACGACTCAGAGGACGCAGGAGCGCAAGGCGCCAGATCGATCACGATCCTCCGGGCCGCTGATGCAGCTGGTTCGAGGAGCCTCAGCCCGGCGATACTTGAAAGCCGGGCGAGGGCGATATATCAAGCTCCCCGCATCGAGCCCAGGCACCGTT
Source organism: Aegilops speltoides (assembly GCA_021437245.1). Taxonomy (NCBI): domain Eukaryota; kingdom Viridiplantae; phylum Streptophyta; class Magnoliopsida; order Poales; family Poaceae; genus Aegilops; species Aegilops speltoides. The sequence goes on from CM038144.1 coordinate 463,132,809, forward strand.
GAAGGAGAGAAGTTTGACGGGAAATACTTGCTCATTGGCTGTCGCTGGTCGACATGTGCCGAGCAGTAGTAGCGGCGAAGTCCGAGGAGGAGCAATCGCCCGAAGCTGGTGTCACTTACCACGCCCGCTGCTTAAGCTTGAGTCCCGGAAGCGCTGTCGTAAGGGAGGGAGCTGATATAGAGAAACATGCGCAAGAGCTCAAGAGCCGCGAATCAGAGGCCCTCCGTCCATTGTCAAGAGAGGGCGAGCTCGACGAGGCTAAGAAGGCGTTTCATCCCGAGAAGGCTGAAGCCGATGAGCAGCAGAGGCTTGCCATCGAGGAGCTGTCAAGCTGGACGGCGAGCTGATACAGAGGAAGGCGACGGATAGCCATGACGAGGAGCTCGCCGTCCGGGAACAGTCACTTGGCGGGGCACTCAAAGAGGCGAAGGATGCCGCCGCGGCTGCCGAGGCCGCCAAGAAGGAGTTGGAGGAGAAAGTGACGCAGCTGGAGGCGGACGCGACAAGGAAGAACGAGGAGCTTGCTGCGCTCCAGCGCGATCGCGAGAAGGATGCGCGTGCCCACGGCGATCTGCAAGCCCAGCTCTCCGAGAGGATCAAAGAGCTGAACGCCGCCAAGGACTCGAGCGCTGATCTAGAGCTGAAATTGGCCACCTTGACGGAGACACTAGACGCCGCCAAGAAGCGAGAAGATATCCTGAGAAAAGACCTCAAGGACAACGAGGAACTGCTGACGAGGGCCGCCGAGGCCCAGAACACCTTCAAGACCACGGTGGAGCTCTGGACGGAGGGTCTCATCAACATCGCCGCGCTCATTGATGAGGAGTTGGCGGAGCTGAACTTGACGGGCTTCGGGTACCCTACAGAGGGGAACCTCCAGCCCAGCGCCAAGCTCACGCTTTTCTTCAAGGATGTGGTGACGTTTGCCCGCAGCTCCGGGAAAGGATCCCGGCAGTTGGTCCGAAGTTGCGCGCGGGTTCACGCTGGAGTTTTGGAGAAGGTGTTGGTGAAGGTCCTCTTCCGCAACCCGGGCATCGACCTCTCCCGCGTCACCAAGAAGCTGCCGGAGGGCGCTGACGTTGAGGAGCTCAAGGCCATCGTCGCACCCATCGTGGACAAAGTGAACGAGGTTAGGAGGGTCGATGGCGAGCGCATGGATTAGGCTGCCCTTCTTCTCCCTTTTTCTTGCTGCTGCCATTTTGGTTACGAGAACAATTTCAGTCAGTGCCACAATGAGTCGTTCTTGTAATATAACTTAATTCTGGATACTGCTTGTCTTGTTATTCCCTTTACTCTGTTGCATCCCTTGTATGCTTTTTACCCTAAACTTTGAGGAACCTTGCCGGCGCGAGCACGCTCGCTGAGTGCAGGACATCAGCGGCCCGCTGGCCGTGCTGCTTCCGGCAAGAAAACTCGTCGGGACTAGTTGCAGCATACTCGCATTGTTGAGCGGCCTCGGAAACAATGCAAGGGCGCAACTTAGCCGCGAGTCGATTCCTCCGCGCACAGGTTTTCCATACAAGGCACGAACGTTCGAGGGATATAACTTCAAAAATTTAAAAATGATTAGGCTCAAACTTTAGCTACTTAGCTTCTCGTTTTCTCGTGGTCAAGCAAAGCTAGATTCCTTGAACGGCGCCTGGTCCATACTTTTACCTTCCCCTCCCCCCGGTGAACTTGTGGGCGGAGGAATCTTCTGTCTATGAGAAGAAAGAAGAGAAAATAATGGAATGGAACCTTAAGGTTCGCTATTGCTTACCGGGGGTGAGTGCTGCACAGAGTGTCAGATATAGATGCAAAAGAAGAAAATGCATTAAATTTTGACAAGACGTGCGAAGCACACAAACTTTATTTATGCACGGGGGCTGCGCCCGGCTTTGTACAAAGGGTTACATGCGACAAATGCAAGGCTTGTATTAAAAGGTGGTTGCGGAATGGGTCCGCAACCGCTACTTTATGGGTAAACTTGCAAAGATGCTCTATGTTCCAGGAGTTGCTCACCGAATGCATCTTCGGTCTCAAGGCGCATAGCGCCGGCCTAGTGACTCGCTTTCACCCGATAAGGGCCTTCCCACTTCAAGGCCAACTTGTTTGAATTCTGGCGGATTGAACACGCCAAGAACAAGGTCGCCTTCCTCGAAGCTTCGGCGCTAACCCTGCGGGCTATGATAGCGGCGCAAAGCTTGTCGGTAGCGAGCAGCTCGCACACAAGAAATCAAGACGATCCTCCTCGAGGAGCAGGTCGTCATCTTGCGGCAGCCGCCTTGCTCAAGCTCATCATAAGCGAGCACTGTGGCGATCCGTGATACGAAGTTCCGTGGGGAGAACTGCCTCGCTCCATAGACAAGAGCAAAGGGTGTCCGGCCGGTGGCTCGATTGGCGTCCCCGACGACTAAAGAACCACCGGCAACCGCCGACACAATTTCTTCCGCGACTTGTGCAGCTCGTCGAAAGTTCTGGTCTTGAGCCCACGCAGCACTTCAGCGTTCGCCTCTCCGCTTGACCGTTGCTTCTCGGATGAGCAACAGAGGAAGCAGATCTTGGTGCCAAGATCTTGGGCGTCTGCATGAAGGTGTGGCTCAGAACTGTGTGCCATTGTCGGTAATGATCCTGTTAGGGATCCCAAACGCAAACAATCGACCTAAAGAACTTGATCGCTGATTGTGCTGTCACCTTCCTCATCGGGTTCCACTTCCGCCACTTTGTGAACTTGTCGATTGCAACGCATAAGTACTCAAAGCCCCGACAAGACGGGGAAGGGGCCGAGGATGTCGAGGCCCCTGCATCGAAAATGGCTGGGACAAAGGGATTGTTTGGAGAGCTTGAGCTGGTTGATGAATCTGTTTGGAATGGAACCGCACGCTTCACACTTGGTTACTTGTGCGCTTGGCCCGGAGGGGCTGTCGCCGAAGAAGCCTTGCCGAAAGCCTTGCGGCAAGTGCTCTTGCGCCAATGTGGTGACCACATATGCCTCCATGTATTTCCGCCAACAGCTCTTGTCCTCTTCCCGGAAATGCACTTCAATTTCACTCCGCTGAATCTTCTTTCAGATAAAGATGTCATCGATAAACTGGTACATACTTGATTGTCGGGCTACTTTTTTCCGCTTTCTTCTTGCTCCTCGGAAGTTCTCCTGCTTGAAGGAAGTGGACTATTGGTGTGCCTGTGTCGGAGCCCGTGGCTCGACGACGAGGACTAAAGGCGCAAAGTTGCTTTGCGGGGACACTCCGCTTGACGGCAAGGATCTCGATCCCGCCGAGCGTGATGTTCCCCGGCAAGTGTGTCTGGACACAGCTTGTCGGGAGTGCATGCCTCAACGATGCGAGCCCTAGGGCTCGTCAGGAGACCGCTCCCCAGCTCTTTCTGTGTTGAGCCTGGGAACCTTCTTGGCGGCGGTCTCTGGAAGCCCTGCCGGAAAGTGGTCGCCAGCAGGCAATTTCCTCTTCTTACTTTGTCCAATTGATGGCGTGATGATGGTTGAGTTAGCTTGAGCACAAAATCCCTGGTTCCACACGCATTTGAGGCAGCACATTTTGATAGGCTATCCGCAATGTCATTCTCGAGCCCTTGGGACATGCTCCATTTGCAGGCCATCAAAATGTCCCTCTAGCTTCCTCACCTCATCAATATATGCTTCCATCAACGGACTCTGATCATCTTTGTTCACTTGACGGACGACAAGCTGTGAGTCACCCCTGACAATAAGCTTCTCGATCCCAAGCTCGCCGCTATCCTAAGTCCAAGCAAGCAAGCCTTCATACTGCAAAGATTATTTGTTGCTTGCTCCTTGGGAAAGTGCATTTGGACCACATACTTGAGGTGCTCAATGCTGGGGGCGACAAGTAGTACGCCAAGACCGGGCGCTTTGCAATAAAAGGCACCATCAAAGTACATGATCCATTCTTTGTTAACTTCCTTGACGGGATGCTCTTCCCGGAGTTTCTTCATCCGTGTTGGCGCCCATTCTGCTATAAATTCGCCAAAGCCCTGCTCAATAGTTGAAGTACTTTCAAACTTGAGGCCAAAGCTTGACAATTCCAAAGGCCCACTCGACAATCCCGCCTGCTTCGGATTCTCGCAGATCCTCTTCAGCGGAAGCGAAAGTGACAACCGTGATCTCATGTGCTTGAAAGTAATGGCGCAGCTTCCTTGAGGCCATGAGTAGGCCGAAAGCAACTTCGCACACCGTAGTACCTTGATCTAGCCCCATGCAAAAGGGAACCGACAAAGTAAATCGGGCGCTGCACCTTCTTCTTCTCGTTTTTCTTCCAAAGAATCGTGACGGATCCATCTCTGGCGGAGCCGTAACTTGTCGGATCAGGGCTTGCCGGGCCGAGCTTGTCGAGAAGCCTCGCTTGTCGCTGGACTCGCTTGTCGCGCCATGGCTCATCATTCGCCTCCCTCTCCGCCACTAACGCAGCACTAACCACTTGATTGGTTGCCGCCTGTGTATAGCAAAGACTTCTCTTGTGGCTTAGGTGCGATAAGTGTTGGAGTGGAGGACAAATATTTCTTCAAGTCTTGTAGCGCAGCCTCCGCTCCGAATCCATTTAATGGGACCCGCTTTTTCAAGATTTTGAAAATGGCATGCTGCTCAGCAGACTTGGAAATGAATCTACTAAGAGCAGCAACGCAGCCGGCAAGCCTCCGCACATCCTTGATGCGCTTTGGTGCTTCAATTTTCTCAATGGCCTTGATTTTGTCGGGATTGGCTTCAATCCCCCTCTGAGATACAAAGAACCCGAGAAGCTTGCCGGAAGGAACTCCGAACACACACTTCTCGGGGTTCAACTTGAGATTGACCTTGCGCAGATTTGCAAAAGTCTCATCTAAATCTTGGATCAGAGTCTCTTTGTTTTTGCTTTTGACCACTATGTCATCCATGTAAGCTTCTACATTTCTGTGCAACTGCGGCTCAAAAGCATGGCTAACTATTCTTGCAAATGTCAAACCAGCATTCTTCAACCCGAAGGGCATCCGTACGAAGCAGTACGTGCCACACGGAGTAATGAATGCGGTTTTCTCCTCATCTTCTTCTGCCATGAAGATCTGATGATATCCCGAGTAAGCATCAAGAAATGAGAGCAGGTCACATCCTGCCGTGGAGTCTACAATCTGGTCAATGCATGGCAAAGGGAATGGATCCTTGGGGCAGGCTTTATTAACATCAGTGAAGTCGATGCAAAGCCTCCACTTCCCGTTCGCCTTGCGCACGACTACTGGGTTAGCTAGCCACGTTGGATGCAAGACTCCTCGGACCAGCCCGCCGCTTCCAACTTCCCGATCTCCTCCGCTATGAACTCTTGACGCCCATCGCTTGCTTTCTGACTTTTTGCTTGACGGGCCGCGCGTGAGGGCAGACGGCAAGGTGGTGCTCGATTACTTCCCTGGGAACGCCGGGGATGTCGGATGGTTGCCATGCAAACACATCGACATTCGCCCGCAGGAAAGCAACGAGTGCACTTTTCTATTTAGGATCAAGCGTGGCACTGATGGTGAAGGTACCACCAGCGCCGTCCTCCTTGGCGGCCACCTTCTTGGTCTTTGGCGAAGTTATCTTTGGCTTCTTGCACTTGCCGGCGGAGCTCGATGATGCTGTTCCTCGACGGCAGCGAAGCACCGAGGAGGTGCGCTTGCGGAGTGGGCACCAGAGCTATCCTTGCGGACTTGGCCTTCTTCTTCCCGGGGAGCTTCATGCAAGTGGCTTGCATTCGCCACGGCTGCTGCTTCCCGGTAGATCTTGTTTGTGCAGATAAGCGCATCCTTCTTGTCACCTTGGATGAAATGACACTTATCGGACCAGCATCTTAAGCACGTTGTAGGCGAGTGAGAGGCTGCCATGAACTTGGCGAAGCGCAGGACGGCCTAGTATCCCATTGTAGGGCAACGGGATATCGGCAACGTCAAATGTGACTTTCTCTGTCCTGAAATTCAGCTCGCTGCCAAATGTTACTGGCAGCGTGATCTTCCCCTTGGGCTTGCTCCTTCCCGGGTTTATCCCTTGAAAGGTATCAGTTTCTTCGAGCTCGCTGTCGGGGATTTGGAGTTTCTTGAGCACTACGGAGGAAATCAGGTTCAGGCCGGCCCCGCCGTCAACCAACATCTTCGTGACCTTGAGGTTGCGGATTGTTGGTGAGACCAACATCGGCAAGCAGCCGACCGTGGTGACGCGATCGGGATGATCCTCAACGTCGAAGACGATGGGCGTGCCGGATCACTTCAGGGGCTTGCGCGACTCGACGGACGGCTCCGCAGCATTCACCTCTCGCACCCACTGCTTGAGTTGGCGGTGCGAGGCGTGCAGGGAGGCACCACCGTCGATGCATAGCACCTCTGTTGCCTTCTGAAATTCTTGGTCTTCAGCCTCATCTTCCTCCATTTCATCTTCATCATCCTCATCCTCATCCTTGTCGCGCCCGGGAGGCTCTCTCCTGCCGCTGGCTTGGCCTTGTCATGTGCCCTCCCCGGACGGGAGTTTTCTTGTCGATCCTCCGCCTCCCTAGGCCCTCTCCTTGTCGTGGCGCCAGATTTCAGCTTTTCGCAGCTCCGCCATCTGCTCCACTTTCTTGCAGGTTTGGAGATCATTGCCCTTGGTACGGTGGATCTTGCAATACCGCTTGCCGGAGCTATCCTGCTTGTCGGCGGCTACCATGGCCTCGACGGAGTCATCGGCTTTGGCCTTGTCGGAGCCACCTCCGTTGCCGGAATGCTCGACAGCTAGCACATCCTTGGCCTTTCTCTTCCTGTTGTTTCGCCACCGGTTCCTCCTTGCCGGGGTGGCATCCTCACTGTCAGACCCTTCTGCTCCTGCAATCTCTCCGGGAATCTTCCTCCCTTCCTCGGCCCGTGCACACTTGTCGGCCGAGCATAGAGCTCACGACATCCTCGATCTTGCTCATCGCCATCTCCTCCTCATCTCTGCGGTTGCGCAAGTGCTCGTGGAACGCGCTGATAACCGCGGCGGGTGGACGCCTAGGATGTTGCGCCGCACTTGGCTGAATCTCAGTATGTACTTCATGCAGGGCTCCCTTCCTTCCGGGCGAGCAAATGCAGGTCGCTTTCTCGCCATGGGGTTTGTGGTCACCGTGAAGGCGCCGACAAACTGATGACACAGTCCGCCCCATGAAGAGATGGAGCCGTCCGCAAATGCATGAGCCAAGATCCGACGCGGCTTGAGTACCGGTGGGAAGTAGTTGGCGAGATCTTCTCGTCAGCGCCTCCGCAGCCTGCACCGCGATGGTGTAGATCTTGAGGAACTCCGACGGATGTATCCCGCCATCATACTTCTCGCACGCCCGCTTGAAGTTCTTGGTTTTGGGCCATCGGACTTGCCGCAGCTCACGGGTGAACGCAGGGCAACCTGCCGCAGCATGGCAAGTCGCCTGCTCCCCTAGTGCATGCATCGCCGACAGTGGGCCAAAGACGCTGGTCGATTGACGTCGCGCTTCCCTCCTGCGCCGATGCGAAAAGGCGGCGTCTCGTGTTGCCGTTCTTGGAGAACGTGGGCGCTGATCACGGCGAAGTTCGGTGGGTCCGACGACGCAGTGGAGTCGGCGTCGGGTTGGCTCCGGCGAGTGGCGATCTTGGCCCTCGGGCTGGGAGCGCACGGAGGTGGCACCCTAACGGTCTTGTCGGCGCCTGCTCGCGCCGGGCGTCTTGCCGGGCCTCGACGCCGCTGGTCGCTGGGCTTGTCGCCGCTGGCGGCCGATGAGGTTGTAAATGGTCATCCTCCGCCGTCGATCTTGTGCGGCGCCGAGGGTAGTCTAGAAGCAGCCGGGCTCGCCAGCGCTTCCCGGCTGTCTTGGTGGCGGTGGCGACGAGCGGCGCGAGGAACGGATGTGCTTGACTCCCAATCGATTGGGAGGTGCAACACCCCCCCGGCGACCAGAGCCTGCTTCAGCGCCAAAGATGCAAAGGCAGCATGCCGACTCGGCCCCGCGACCCACCAGCTTGGCCTTGTTCCAACGCGAGCACGGTGCTAGGAGCACCGGGGCGTTGTCGACCTTGCACCTCCTGGGAAGGGTGCGGTGTCTGCACCGTCGCCGACGCTATGGGCCTTGTTTTTGGATCTGGTGACGACGTGGGTCCCACCATTGGTGCCCGCTCCTCCGCTGGCGCCCACCCACCGCCTGTTTGCTCCAGCGGTGGTGGTGGAATTGATGTAGATGAGCGCCACCTCCGGTTTCTTCTTTGGTGGCATGTTGACGAAGATGTTGATGCTGCGCGTGCGGAGACCGGATCAGATGCTCACGACCTCGACGATCCCCTACCTGGCGCGCCAAAGATGTCGGGGCGTGTCTCTCTCTGTGGCCTCGAGCACCTATGGGGCACGGGGGCCCCTTCTAGTCCGGCAAGGGAGCGGAGGGCGTGCGCAGAGCAGATCAAGGTCGAGCGCGCGGGGGAGACGGGCGATTTTTACCCAGCTTCGGGGCTCTCCGGAGAGATAAAACCCCATCGCTGCTTTGTGTTTGTTATTTGGTCTTGCTCGAGCATGCGCGTATGGTGGTGTTGTGGGTGTCCATGGACCGAACCCCTTCTACGCGCGCATGGGCCTCCCTTTATACTCAAGGGGGCATCCATGGTGGCAGCGAGGGAAGAGGGGTAGAAAGGTAAAATCGCGGGTTGGTACAACAAAGGACCAACAAAGGACCCCTACCTAACTCGACGGCAGGGACAAGGGCATTTATCGCCCGTCCGGCCGCCTAACAAAGGTGGGAGTGACCTCATATGAGCCACCGTTGCCACGATGGCGCCTCTCGTCTGACTCCGCTTGCCACCTCGCCCAAGATGGCTGCGTAGTGCCTCGCCACGTGCCCTTGGGATGGCCTTTGTGATGACACGTCGCCGGATGCGCTGGAGTTTGGGTGGCAGCCTCGCCATGGGCAAGTGCCTTGTCGCTGCCCTTTCTCATTGGGTCGGCAAGCTTGCCGGCCGTTTGCCTTGCCGGACGCTACTGGCACCGGGCAAGTCTTCCGGGTGAAGCCTTGTTGACCTTCCGGCAAGCTCCTCTTGCCGGGCTTCTGCTTTCTTGGTTAGTACTTTGTTCTTGAATGGCAGCAATAAGGAATAGTGGAGGGTCTTGGCGGGCGCCTCGCAAGCCTTGCTGCTGGTGTCTGAATCGCCTGCAGCACAAGTTCGGGTACTAAGGTACCCCTACTTTAGTAAGCTTGCCGGGCTTCGTTTTCTTGGTTAGTACTTTGTTCTTGAATGGCAGCAATAAGGAATAGTGGAGGGTCTTATGGGCGCCCAAGCCTTGTCGCTGGGTGTCAAGAATCGCCTTGCAGACAAGTTCGGGTACTAAGGTACCCTACTTTAGTACACCGACACTCTGCCGACAGGAGGACCTTGCCGAGAGGTCGCTGGCGAGGGGAGCCCGAGGTCAAGCGAAGCGAGCCTGGCCGGGGCGCGAGCGGCCAGCCATCTTCGAGCAGCTTGCCGCAGCGGAGCCCCCAGCGCAACCCCAATTCCAACCAAGAAGGCGCTTGCCGAAGTTGCAGACACGGTAAGAGGACAGCAGGCTAACATCCGAGGCGCCTGGGACACGCTCCACCGCTGCAAGTACTGTTGCTGCTGGAGGGTCTGTGTCAGGCTGTCAACCGAGGCGGGTCTTCCCGGCCGCCACACTGATCCCGCCAGAGCTCCCAGAACATCGAGGGAGCCTACTCCTCCGCCACACCGCGCAGAGAGGGTACCGGACTTCGACCTCTCCGCGCTGAGCTCCTCCGACGATGATGAAGAGGAGGAGGAGGAGGAGTAAGACTTTCTTCTCGTTGTTCTTGAGTTTCTTCGATCTTTGTTGTTTCTTGTCTCGCATCTGATCTGCTTCTCCCTGAATCTTGTCCCTTTTCAAGACTCTGGCCGGGAGAGCGGTGAAGAGGGCCAAGGTCCCCGTGGTTGACATCGAGGACGATCCTGCTGAGACGACAGAGGACACGTCCGAGACCACCTTGACGGACCCAGTTCCTTCTCCTCGCAGCAGCCCCCTGCACAGCCCCCAGCGTAAGTGTTTAGTTCACTTCCTGTTATGGGGCGCGCATGGATGCTTCTTCTTTTGCTGTTATCTTGATTGTTGACTCATTTGTATAGGAGCAGAATAAGTCCACCAGGAGCAGCCAGAGGCCAACCCGGAGGTGCTATCGGCTTTGACTACGCCGCCAAGGGGCGATTCCCCGACAAGGGAGCGCTCCCCGGCAAGGGAGGAGTCCCCGGCAAGGGGCGGATCCAGTGAGCCCCCAGTGGTGGAGCCCATGGTCACGAAGCCCAGCACCGGTAACCCTCCTTGTCGGAAACCTTCCCCTTGGGTTCTTCTTCTTTTTCGTCTTCTCTCTTTTTTGGATATTTGCTTGAATTTTCCTTCTCCTTCCTGTCTTCAGATCCCTCTCTTGGGGACCCGATGGAAACCGAGGCCACTGGCGAGGAGGGCGCGCGCGGCAACACTGGGGATGTCGCCGCTGACGAGGAAGAGGCCGGCGCTGATGAACCCGCCGACGACGAAGCCGCCAAGGCTGCTGGCGCAGGAGCTGGCGAGGGGTCCGGCGATCGTACCGACGACCCGGAGGGCACAGGAGCGCAAGGCGCTACGCCGACCGCTGCCCCTTCCGCCGCTGATGCAGCGCCAGGCTCCGAGGAGCCCCAGCCAGGCGCATACTTGAAGGCCGGCGAGGGTGTGTACATCAAGCTTCCCTGGGCGTCGAGCTCCAGGGCGCCGGTCGAAGGAGAGGAGTTTGATGGGGAAGTTCTTGCCTCTGCTGGGCTGGCGGTGGTGGATGTGCCCGGCAGCAGCAGTGGCGAGTCGGAGGAGGAGCAGTTGCTCCGGAAGTTGGTGTCACTCTACCGCGCCCGGCAAGCGAAGCTCGAGTGCCGGGAGGCGCTTGTCGCGCAGGCGGGAGTTGACATAGAGAAACACGCGCAGGAGCTCTGGAACCGCAACCAGGAGGCCCTTCGATCCATTGCGGAGGAGAGGGCGCAACTTGGCGTGGCAAAGGAAGCGTTCATCCTGGAGAAGGCTGAAGCCGAGGAGCAGCAGAGGCTCGCCGCCGAGGAGATGTCTAGGCGGGAAGGCGAACTGACACAGAAGAAAGCCAGCCTCGATAGCCATGAGGAGGAGCTCAAGCATGAGAGCGCCACTTATGGGCGCTCAAGGAGGCGAAGGACGCCGCCGCGGCTGCCGAGGCCGCCAAGAAGGAATTAGAGGAAAAAGTGGCGCAGCTGGAGGCGGATATGGGGAAGAAGAATGAAGAGCTTACCGCACTCCAGCGCGAATGCGAGAAGGATGCCCTTGCCCATGGCGATCTACAAGCTCAACTCGCCGAGAAGGCCAAGGAACTGAACGCCGCCAAGGACTCGGGCGCTGATCTGGAGATGAAGCTGGTCGCCTTGACGGAGACGCTGGACGCCGCCAAGGAGCAAGAGGACGAACTGAAGCAAGAGATCAAGGGCAACGAGGAGCTGCTGAGGAGGGCTACCGATACTCAGAACGCTTTCAGCGCTATAGTGGAGCTCTGGACAGAGGGCCTCGTCAACATCGCTGCATCCATCGACGAGGAGCTGGCAGAGCTGGACTTGGCGGGCTTTGGGTACTCCTCCGACGAGAACCTCCAGCCCAGCACCAAGCTTACTCTTTTCTTCAAGGGTGTGGTGATGGCGCTCCAGCAGCTCCGGGAAAGGATCCCGAAGAAGCTGGCCGATGAGTCACGTGCGATCTGCGCCAAGGTCTTGGAGAAGGTGTTGGCGAAGATACTCTTTCGCAACCCTAGCGTCGACTTCTCCCGCGTCCTCAAGAAGCTGCCGGTGGATGCCGATCTTGAAGAGCTCAAAGCCATCATCGCACCCATTGTGGACAAGATCAATGATGTCAGGAGGGTCGACGGCGAGCGCGTGGATTAGGCCATCCTCCTTCTCCCTTTCCTTGTCGCTGCTGGATATGCCATAGGAATAACTCATCAGAGCGTGGCAAGCTATTTATTGTAATATAACTTTATCCTGGGTACTGCTGGCTACGTTATTCCCTTTACTTGATTCCATCCCTTGTATGTTTTTACCCTACGCTTTGAGGGAACTTGCCGGCGCAAGCACACTTGCTGAGTGCGGAACATCAGCAGCCCGCTGGCGGTGCTGCCTCCGGCAAGAAACCTTGTCGGGGCTAGTTGCAGCCAAGGTAGTCAGAGTCGGGATTCGGAGTTGGATCGATTTTCCTCAGACAGAATCGAGTTGTAAGATCGAGTCGTGGAATCGAGGATTCTACTAGATTTACTCAAATAAGATATTTTGTATGCACACAACTAATTTATATGGGTTCTGTAGAGTTTTGACACTAAATATGGAGCAAAGAACGTACACATCAATGCTAGTTGTACTCCACTTCTTTTTATGGCTAACCTACCATCTAGCTCGCATGTATGGAACATATATGAGAGGGAAATATATAGAACATTTAAACCTTTAACACACCAAATTTACTTAGGTTCTTTTTGGAGTGCGTGAATAGTCGATCACTTGTCTATTTGAGCTGCAGTGCTAAACCTTGAAGGGTCTTCCTCTCCTTCTCCGATCAATCTTGAAGCATCCTCCTTTTCACGCCAATTCCATCTGTTGACAAGCCTGATCCTTAATCTTGATCTAGGGTTTCTGAGAGCTAGATCAAAGGTGTCGGCGGTTGAGCATTTGGGCTTGGGAGGGGAATAAAGGTAAATGAGGTATATGAAAAGGGGTTTGGATGATTGCATACTATTCTGCTAGAACTAAACAAACAGTTTAGATAAATTAGTATAATCGGACATAGTCCATAGCATAGTCGGGATTGTATAGTTTTGTATAGGATTCTATGATTTGGATCGCGACTCAACATGGATTCTACCTAATCCGGATTCATAGTGGGATTTGGATCGACATGCTTCTGTAGGGTCGTGAAGTCGTAGGATTCTAGCAGTCGAGTCGGGATTTTGACTACCTTGGTTGCAGCGCACTTGTATTGTTGAGCGGACTCGAAAACAAATCAAGGGCGCAACTTAGCCACGAGCCGGTTCCTCCGCGCACAGGTTTTCCATTCAAGGTACGGTCGTTCAAGGAATATAACATAAAAATTAAAAATGATGTAGCTCAAACTTTGGAAACTTAGCTTTTCTGTCGTTTGTGTCCCGGCAAGGCTTGTGCTTCTTTGAACGACGCCTGATCCGCATGTAGATCCGCATGTTTACCCTCTCCTCTTCCCCCCCGGTGAACTTGTGGGCGGAGGAACCTTCTTTTTTGAGAAGAAAGAAGAGAAAATAATGACATGGAACCTTAAGGTTCTCTATTGCTTACCGGGGGCAGGTGCTGCATAAAGTGTCAGTGTATACATGCTACAAAAGAAAAAGGCATGCTATTTGACAACATGTACTGAACATACGATCTTTATTTATGCACGGGATCTGCGCCCGGCTTTGTACAAAGGGTTACATGCAACAGCGGCAAGGTTTGTATAAAAGGAGGTTCACGACAGAGAGGTTCCGACAACCGCGCCTTTATGGGTAAAACTTACGAAGATGCTCTATGTTCCAGAGTTGCTCACCGAATGCCATCTTCGACCTCAAAGCGGACAGCGCCAGCCTAGTGACTCGCTTTACCCGATAAGGGCCTTCCCACTTTGGCGCCAACTTGTTGGAATTCTTGGCGGATTGAACGCTACCAAGAACAAGGTCGCCTTCCTCGAAGCTTCGCATTAACTTTGCGGCTATGGTAGCGGCGCAAAGTTAGCTGGTAACGAGCAGCTCGACAAAGAAATCGAAGACGGTCTTCCTCGACGAGCAGCAGCGCCATCTTACCGCAGCTGTTCTTGCTCAAGCTCATCATAAGCGAGCACTCGAGGCGATCCGTGATACGAAGTTCCGTGGGGAGAACTCGCCTCGCTCCGAAAACGAGCAAAGGTGTCCGCCGATGGCTCGATTTGGCGCTGCTCGACGACCAAAGAACCACCGCAGCTCCTCGATCCAATTCCTTCCGCGACTTGCGCAACTGTCGAAAGTTCGGTCTTGAGCCCGACAACACTTCAGCGCTTGCCCTCTCCGCTTGACCGCTGCTTCTCGGGTGAGCAACAAAGCGGCGAGATCTTGGCGCCAAGATCTTGGACATCGCATGAAGGTGCGGCTCGTGAATTGTGTGCCGTTGTCGGTGATGATCCGTTAGGGATTCCAAACGGCAAACAATTGACCAAGAACTTGATACCGATCAGGTTGTCACCTTTCTCACTGGTTCCACTTCCGCCACTTTGTGAACTTGTCGATTGCAACGCATAAGTACTCAAAGCCCCGACAGCTCGGGAAAAGGGCCGAGGATGTCGAGCCCCTGCATCGAAAATGGCCAGGATAAAGGGATTATTTGGAGAGCTTGAGCTGGTTGATGTATCTGCTTGGAGTGGAACTGCACGCTTCACACTTGGTTACTTGTGCAACAAGATCTCGAGGGCTGTCGGCCAAAAGAAGCCTTGCCGGAAAGCTTTTCCGGCAAGTGCTCTTGCGCCAATGTGGTGACCACATATGCCTCCGTGTATCTCCGCCAACAGCTCTTGTCCATCTTCCCGGGAAATGCACTTCAATTTCACTCCGTTGAATCTTTTTTCAGAAAGATGTCATCGACAAACTGGTACATACTTGATTGCCGGGCTACTTTTTCTGCTTCTTCTTGCTCCTTGGGAAGTTCTCCTGTTTGGAGGAAATGGACGATCTGCTGTGCCCATGCCGGAGCTTGTGGCTCGACGACGAGGACTAAAGGCGCAAATGCTGCTGCGGGAACATCCGCTTCTACGGCAAGAATCTGGGATTCTGCCGGAGTGTGATGCTCCCCGGCAAGCGTGTCGGGACACAGCTTGTCGGGAACGTCTGCTTCAACGGAACAAACCCTAGGGCTTGTCAGAGCAGACTGCTCCTCAGCACTTTCTGTGTTGATTCTGGGGACCTTCTTGGCGGCGGCTTCGAGAAGCTCTGCCGGAAAGTAGTCGCCAGTAAGCAACTTTATCTTCTTGCTCTGTCTAGTCGATGGTGTCACAGATGGTTGTGTCAGCCTGAGCACAAAGATCCCTGGTTCCACAGGTAACTTGAGTGCGGCGCATTTTGACAGGCCATGTGCAATGTCGTTCTGAGCTCTTGGAACGTGTTCCATCTGCAGGCCGTCAAAATGCTCTTCCAGCTTCCTCACTTCTCAATGTATGCTTCCATCAACGGACTCTGGTAGTCTTTGTTCACTTGGCGGACGACAAGCTGCGAGTCATCCCTGACAATAAGCTTCTTGATCCCAAGTTCAGCAGCGATTCTGAGTCCGGCAAGCAACCCTTCATACTCAGCAGTATTGTTTGTAGCTTGCTTCTTGGGAAAGTGCATCTGGATTACGTACTTGAGGTGCTCCCCGGTGGGTGCGACAAGCAACACACCCGCACCGGCGCCTTGCAGCGAGAAGGCACCATCAAAGTACATGATCCACTCTTTACTCGCTTCCTTGACGGGGATGCTCTTCTCCGGAGTTTCCTCATCGGGCGTTGGCGTCCATTCCGCTATGAACTCTGCCAATGCTCGGCTCTGAATAGTTGAAGTACTTTCAAACTTGAGGCCAAAGCTTGACAATTCCAGTGCCCACTCGACAATCCTGCCTGTTGCTTCTGGATTCTGCAATATCCTCTTTAACGGGAAGCGAGTGACAACCGTGATCTCATGTGCTTGAAAATAATGGAGCAGCTTCCTCGAGGCCATGAGAAGGCCGAAAAGCAACTTCTGCACACCAGAGTATCTTGATCTAGCCCCCTGCAGAAGGGAGCTGACAAAATAAACTGGGTGCTGCACCATCTTCTTCTGTTTTTCTTCCGGCAACTGCGCAGATCCATCCTTGCCGGAATCAGAGCTTGTCGGGGAAGCCCCCAGCTTGTCGCTGGACTCGCTTGTCGCGGCCGCTGGCTCATCATCCGCCTCCCTTTCCGCAACTAACGCAGCACTAACCACTTGATTGGTTGCCGCTAGATATAGCAGCAACTTCTCTTGTGGCTTAGGCGCGACAAGTGTTGGAGTGGAGGATAGGTATCTCTTCAAGTCCTGTAGCGCAGCCTCCGCTTCCGGAGTCCATTTCATTGACCCGCCTTTTTCAAAATTTTGAAGAATGGCGGGGCGCTCAGCAGACTTAGAGATGAACCATCGAGAGCAAGCAACGCAGCCGCAAGCTTCGACATCCTTGACGCGCTTCGGGGCTTCAATCTGCTCGATGGCCTTGATCTTGTCGGGATTGGCTTCAATCCCCCTCTAGGACACAAAGAACCCGAGAAGCTTGCCGGAAGGGACTCCAAACACACACTTCTCGGGATACAACTTGAGATTGACCTTGCACAGGTTTGCAAAAGTCTCGTCCAAATCTTGGATCAGAGTCTCTTTGTCCTTGCTCTTGACCACTATGTCATCCATGTAAACTTCTACATTTCTGTGCAGCTGTGGCTCAAAAGCATGACCGACTACTCTTGCAAACGTTGAACCAGCATTCTTCAGTTCGAAAGGCATTCGTACAAAGCAGTACGTGCCACATGGAGTAATGAATGTGGTTTTCTCTTCATCCTCTTCTGCCATGAAGATCTGATGATATCCTGAATATGCATCAAGGAATGAAAGCAGATCACATCCTGCCGTGGAGTCGACAATCTGGTCAATGCACGGCAAGGGAAATGGATCCTTGGGGCAAGCTTTATTAACGTCAGTGAAGTCAATACAAAGCCTCCACTTCCCATTTGCCTTACGCACGACCACTGGATTGGCTAACCACGTTGGATGGAGTACTCCTCGGACGAGGCCAGCTGCTTCCAACTTCTTGATCTCTTCTGCAATGAACTCTTGGCGTTCCACTGCTTGTTTCCTGACTCTCTGCTTGACGGGCCGCGCGTGAGGGCAGACGGCAAGGTGGTGCTCAATTACTTTCCTGGGAACACCGGGGATGTCGGATGGTTGCCATGCAAACACATCGACATTCGCCCAGAAGAGCAACGAGCGCCTTTCCTATTTAGGGTCAAGCGTGGCATCGATGGTGAAGGTACCACCAGTGCCGTCCTCCTTGGCGGCCACTTTCTTGGTCTTTGGTGAAACTGTCTTTGCCTTCTTGAACTTGCCGGTGGAGCTCGATGGTGCGTCCTCGACGGTAGCGCAGCACTCCGAAGAGGTGCGCTTGCCGGAGTGGGCATCAGAGCTACTCCTGCCGGACTTGATCTTCTTCTTTCCCCGGGGAGCTTTAGCGGCAAGTGGGTTGCGCTCCGCTGCGGCTGCTGCTTCCCGGTAGATCTTGTCGGTACAGATAAGTGCATCCTTCTTGTCGCCTTGGACAGAAATGACACTTATCGGACCAGGCATCTTGAGCACATTGTAGGCATAGTGAGAGGCTGCCATGAACTTGGCAAGCACTGGACGGCCGAGTATCCCATTGTATGGCAATGGGAAATCAGCAACATCGAATGTGACTCTCTCTGTCCTGAAATTCAACTCGCTGCCAAAAGTTACTGGCAGTGTGATCTTCCCCTTGGGCTTGCTCCTTCCCGGATTGATTCCTTGAAAGGTACCGGTCTCTTCGAGCTCGCTGTCGGGGATCTGGAGCTTCTTGAGCACTGCGGAGGAGATGAGATTTAGGCCGGCCCCGCCGTCAACCAACATCTTTGTGACCTTGAGGTTGCGGATGGTGGGCGAAACCAATATCGGCAAGCACCCGACCGCAGTGATGCGATCAGGGTGATCCTCAACGTCAAAGACGATGGGCGTGCTGGACCACTTCAGGGGCTTGCGCGATTCGACTGATGGCTCTGCTGCATTCACCTCTCGTACCCACTGTTTGAGTTGACGGTGCGAGGTGTGCAGAGAAGCGCCACCATCAATGCACAAAATCTCCGTCGCCTTTTGAAACTCTTGGTCGTCGGTCTCATCCTCATCCATCTCATCATCCTCATCTTCTTCTTCGTCCTTGTCGCGGCCGCGGGGAGGCCTGTCTCCTTGTCGCTGCTTGGGCTTGCCGCGGCGCCCTCCCTGGGCGGGAAGCTTCTTGCCGGATCCTCCGCTACCTTTCTGGGCCTTCTCCTTGTCGCGGCGCTCATATTCAGCTTTCTGTAGCTTTGCCATCTGTTCAACCTTCTTGCATGCTTGGAGGTCATGGCCCTTGGTGCGATGGATCTTGCAGTACTGCTTGCCGGAGCCGCCCTACTTGTCGGCGGCCACCACAGCCTCGCCGGAGTCGTCAGCTTTGGCCTTGTTGGAGCCGCCTCCGTTGCCGGACTGCTCAACAACTAGCACATCCTTAGCTTTCCTCTTTCTGTTATTCCGCCTCCGGTTCCTCTTTGCCGGAAGGGCGTCCTCACCGCCGATCCTCTGCTCCTACATTCTCTCCGAGGAGTTTCTCCTCTTCAGCCCGGCACACTTGTCGCCGAGCATAGAGCTCACGACATCTCGATCTTGCACATCGCCATCTCCTCCCTCATCTCGCGTTACGACGTTTCGATGGAACGCGCCGATAACCGCGGGCGGGTGGACGTCAGGATGTTGCGCCGCACTGGCTGAATATCTGTATGTACTTGCGCAGGGTTCTCCTTCCTTCGGGCAAGCAAATGAAGATCGCTTTCTCGCCATGTGGCTTGTGGTCGCCGTGAAGGCGCCGACAAACCGATGAAACAGTCCGCCACGAAGAAATGGAGCTGTCCGGCAAGTGCATGAGCCAAGATCGGCGTTGGGCTTGAGCACCGCCGGGAAGTAGTTGGCGAGGATCTTCTCGCGCTTCTACAGCCTCGCACCGCGATGGTGTAGACGCCGAGGAACTCCGACGGATGTATCCTGCCATCGCACTTTCGCACGCGTCGCTTGAAGTTCTTGGTGCTGGGCCATCGACTTGCCGCAGCTCACGAGTGAACGCAGGGCAACCTATCACAGACGGCAAGTCGCTGGTTCTTCTGGCGCATGCATGTCGATAGTGGGCCCAGCGCTGGTCGATCGACGTCGAGCTTCTTCGACGCTTCGCGAAAAGCGAAGCGCTTCGTGTCGTCGTTCTTGGATAACTTAGCGTTGATCCCGGTGAGTTCGCGGGTCCGATGATGCGGTGGAGTCGGCGTTGGGGTTGGCCCGGCGAGTCGGCGATCTTGGCCTTCGGGGCGGGGAGTGCACAGTGGTGGCGCCCCCGCCAGTCTTGTCGGCGTCGGCTTGCGCCTGGGCGTCTTGTCGGGGCTTCGATGCGCTCGGTTGCCGGGACTTGTCGCCGTTGGCAAAGCCGATGAGGCTATAAATGGCCATCCTCCAGTCGTCAATCTTGTGTGGCGCCGGAGGGTAGTCTAGAAGCAGCTGGGCTCGGGCCAGCGCTTCCTCTGGAGTCTTGGGTGGCGGCGGCGACGAGCGGCGCGAGGAACGGGATGTGCTTGGACTCCCAACCGAATTGGAAGGAGCAACACCCCGTCCGGGTGACCGTACCTCACTCGCGCCAGCATGCTGTCGTGCACGCTGGTGTTGAGCGTCCCGCGACCCACCAGCTTGGCCTTGCTCCAACGCGAGCACGGTGCTAGGAGCACCATGGCGTTGTCGACCCTGCACCTCCTGGGAAGGGCGTGGCGTATGTACGGTTGCCGACGCTTGCGGGGCCTTGTCTTTGGACCTGGTGACGACGCGAGTCCCACCGCCGGCGCCCGCTCCTCCGCTGGCGTCTACCCCACCGCCCGTTTGCTCCTGCGGTGGTGGTGGAATCGACGTAGACGGAGCGGCCACCTCCGAAGGCTTCTTCTTCGGTGGCATGTCGATGAAGATGTTGATGTAGCGCGCGCGCGGAGACGGATCAGGTTCGCACGACCTCGACGCCCCCTACCTGGCACGCCAAAGATGTCGTGGGGAACGAGCACCTATGGGGCAGGGAGCCCCTTCTGGTCCGGCAGGGGGGCGAGGGCGCACGAAGAGCAGATCGAGGTCGAGCGCACGCGGGGGAGATGGGGTTTTTACCCAGCTTCGGAGCTCCCCGGAGAGATAAAACTCCTACTGCTGCTTTGTGTTTGTATTCTATTTTTGCTCGAAGAGCGTGGGTATGTCGTGGTCTCGAAAGAGTCGAACTGACCGAACCCAAACGAGTCGAACCCCTTCTACGTGCGCATGGGCCTCCCTTTTATAGTTCGAAGGGGGTCACCGACAGGTGGCAACGTAGGAAGAGGGGTAGAAAGGTAAAAACGCAGATTGGTACAACTCCTGTCAACAGTGTCCCCTACCTAACTCTGACGGTAGGGGACAAGAGCATTTAATGCCCGTCTGGTCGTCCCAACAGTGTAGGAAATGATCGTTAGAGGCGCCACCGATCGTCATGATGGCCTCCTTGTCAGCTTCGCTTGCCACCTCGCACCGCTATGCTGCGCAGCCACCCGCCACGTGCACCAGGAGTGATCCCGCGGCGACACGTCGTTGGGTGAGCTGGGGCGCAGAGCTCAAAGTGGTGGCTTTGCCGCGGCAAGTGCCTTGCCGTGGTATCTGTCTTGTCGTACCCACAAGCTTGCCGCTTGCCGGGTCTTGCCGGGGCGCGTGGTGCGCCGCGGCAGGTCTTCTGAAGCGTTTTGGTTGTCCTTCCCGGCAAGCTCCTCTTGCCGGGGTCTTGTCCTTCCCGGCAAGCTTCCCTTGCCGGGGCCTTGTCCCTCCTGGCAAGCTTCTCTTGGCGGGGCCTTGACTTCACAACTAATACTTTGTTCTTGAATGGTAGTGAATGGGAGTGACGGAGGGTCTTGGCGGGCGTCCGGCAAACCTTGCCGCGGGGTGCTGCAACCGCCCGTGCCCAAGTTCGGGGTACTAAGGTACCCCTACTTTAGTACACCGACATCCAGTCATCGATCTTGTGCGGCGCTGGAGGGTAGTCTAGTAGCAGTTGGGCTCGAGCCAACGCTTCTTCTGGAGTTTTCGGCGGCGGGGGCGAACGATGCGAGGAGCGGGATATGCTCAAACTTCTACCAGTGTTAGAAGGAGCAACATCCCGTCCAGGCGACCGTGCTGCACTCGCGCCAACATGCTGGCGTTTATGTTTGCCTTGAACGTCCCGCGATCCGCCAGCTTGGCCTTGTTCTAACGCGAGCACGGTGCCAGGAGCGCCGTGGCGTTGTCAATCCCGCGCCTCCTGAGAGGGGCGCGGCGCATGTACGGACGCCGAAGTTTGCGGGGCCTTGTCCTTGGATCTGGTGACGATGTGAGTCCCCCCGTCGGTGCCCGTTCCTCCGCCGGCGTCCACCCCACCGCCCGTTTGCTCCGGCGGTGGTGGAAGGAGCGGCCACCTCCAAAGGCTTCTTCTTCGGTGGCATGTCGACGAAAATGTTGATGTAGCGCGCGTGAAGACCGGATCAGGTTCGCACAACCTCGACGCCCCCTACCTGGCGCGCCAAAGATGTCATGGGAGAAACGAGCACCTATGGGGTAGGGCCCCTTTTCGGTCCGGTAGGGAGCGGAGGGCGCACGAAGAGCAGATCGAGGCCAAGCACGCGAGGGATTTTACCCAGCTTCGGAGCTCTCCGGAGAGATAAAACTCCTACTGCTGCTTTGTGTTTCTATTCTGTTCTTGCTCAAAGGCGTGAGCGTAGTGTAGTATCGAATGAGTCCAACCCCTTCTACGTGCGCATGGGCCTCCTTTTTATAGTCTAAAGGGGTCACCGACAGGTGGCAACACAGAGAGAGGGGTAGAAAAGTAAAAAACGCGGGTTGGTACAACCGCTATCAATAGTGCCCCCTACCTAACTCTGACGGCAGGGGACAAGGGCATTTAATGCCCGTCCGGTCGCCCAAACAGTGTAGGAAACGACCGTTAAGGGCGCCACCGATCGCCACGATGGCCTTCTCATCATCTCCATTGCCACCTTGCACCGCTTGGCTGCACAGCTACCCGCCACGTGCGCTAGGAATGATCCTGCGGCGACACGTCGTCGGATGAGCTGGAGCGTGGGCGCATAGTAGTGGCTTCGCCGCGGCAAGTGCCTTGCCGCGGTCTCTGTCTTGTTGCTCCCGCAAGCTTGTCGCTCGCCGGGTCTTGTCGGGACGCGCGGTGCGTCACGGCAAGTCTCTCGAAATGCCTCGGTTGGCCTTCCCGGCAAGCTCCTCTTGTCGGGGTCTTGTCCTTCCCGGCAAGCTCCTCTTGCCGGGGCCTTGTCTTCTCAGTTAGACACTTTGTTCTTGAATGGCAGAAATAGGAATAGCGAAGGATCTTGGCGGACGCCCGGCAAGCCTTGCCGCGAGACGCTGCGACTGCCCGTGCACAAGATCGGGGTACTAAGGTACCCCTACTTTAGTACACCGACATCCCAGAGATACCTCTCCGATACACGGAGTGACAAATCCTAATCTTGATCTATGCCAACCCAACTAACACCTTCGGAGACACCTGTAGAGCATCTTTATAATCACCCAGTTACGTTGTGATGTTTGATAGCACACAAGGTGTTCTTCCGGTATTCGGGAGTTGCATAATCTCATAGTCAGAGGAACATGTATAAGTCATGAAGAAAGCAATAGCAATAAAACTTAACAATCATTATGCTAAGCTAACGGATGGGTCTTGTCCATCACATCATTCTCTAATGATGTGATCCCGTTCATCAAATGACAACACATGTCTATGGTCAGGAAACATAACCATCTTTGATTAACGAGCTAGTCATGTAGTGGCATACTAGGGACATGATGTTTTGTCTATGTATTCACACATGTACTAAGTTTCCGGTTAATACAATTCTAGCATGAATAATAAACATTTATCATGATATAAGTAAATATAAATAACAACTTTATTATTTCCTCTAGGGCATATTTCCTTCACGGATGTCACCGAGCTGAACGTGTGCTGAACGCGGAGGTGCCGTATGTTCGGTACTTGATCGGTTGGATCTCGAAGAAAGTTAGACTACATCAACCGCGTTGTGAAACGCTTCCGCTTACGGTTTACAAGGGTACGTAGACACACTTTCCCCTCTCGTTGCTATGCATCTCCTTTATAGATCTTGCGCGGGCGTAGGATTTTGCTTTGTTTTCAGGCAACGTTCCCCACCAAAAGTGTCTCTGCTTGGGATACGAAGGTTGAGGACTTGAGGGCTAGAAATTATAGTTGCAGTAAGATCGGCGATGTTGAGCTATTTTTGTTAACAATTCTCCTTCGGTAACCCTTCATAAACACATCAATGGCTGAGATTAGTCCATACCCCTTCATAACAAAGGGCAGGACGAATTTCTTTAGATGTACGTCATAGGACATCGTATACAAATTGCACATGCGCGAGCTGGCCGGCCCATTAAGCCATGTCCTCCTACCACATTCAATATAAGCGATGTAAAATTACAAATAAAATGGATAGCTTGTGAGGACTCAAACTCAAGACCTCACACTTAAAGGTGTGATACGTCTCCAACGTATCTATAATTTTTGATTGCTCCATGCTACTTTATCTACTGTTTTGGACTATATTGGGCTTTATTTTCCACTTTTATATTATTTTTGGGACTAACCTATTAACCGGAGGCCAGCCCAGAATTGTTGTTTTTTGCCTATTTTAGTGTTTCGAAGAAACGGAATATCAAACGGAGTCCAAACGGAATGAAACCTTCTGGAACGTGATTTTCTCACCGAACATGATCCAGGAGACTTGGACCCTGCTCCAAGGAACAAAAGAGGCGGTCATGAGGGTGGGGGGCGGCCCCCTAGGGCGCGCCCTCTGCCTCGTGGCCCCCCTGTTGCTCCACCGACGTATCCTTCCTCCTATCCTATATATACCTACGTATCCCCAAACGATCAGGAGGGGAGCCAAAAACCTAAATCCACCGCCGCAACCTTCTGTATCCACGAGATCCCATCTTGGGGCCTATTCCGGAGCTCCGCCGGAGGGGGCATCCACCATGGAGGGCTTCTACATCAACACCATAGCCCCTCCGATGAAGTGTGAGTAGTTTACTTCAGACCTTCGGGTCCATAGCTAGTAGCTAGATGGCTTCTTCTCTCTTTTTGGATCTCAATACAATGTTCTCCCCCTCTCTCGTGGAGATCTATTCAATGCAATCTTCTTTTTGCAGTGTGTTTGTTGAGACCGATGAATTGTGGGTTTATGATCCAGTTTATCTATGAACAATATTTGAATCTTCTCTGAATTCTTTTACGTATGATTGAGTTATCTTTGCAAGTCTCTTTGAACTATCCTTTTGGTTTGGCCAACTAGATTGGTAGTTCTTGCAATGGGAGAAGTGCATAGCTTTGGGTTCAATCTTGCGGTGTCCTTTCCCAGTGACAAAAGGGGTAGCAAGGCACGTATTGTATTATTGCCATAGAGGATAACAAGATGGGTTTTTTATCATATTGCATGAATTTATCCCTCTACATCATGTCATCTTGCTTAAGGCGTTACTCTGTTTTTAACTTAATACTCTAGATGCATGCTGGATAGCGGTCGATGAGTGGAGTAATAGTAGTAGATGCGTAATCGTTTGATCTACTTGTCTTGGACGTGATGCCTATATACATGATCATACCTAGATATACTCATAACTATGCTCAATTCTGTCAATTGCTCAACAGTAATTTGTTCACCCACCGTAGAATATCTATGCTCTTGAGAGAAGCCACTAGTGAAACCTGTGGCCCCCGGGTCTATTCTCATCATATCAATCTCCATTACTTTATTACTTGCTTTGTTTTTAATTTGCCTTTTACTTTTCACTTTGCATCTCTATACCAAAAATACCAAAAATATTATTTATCATCTCTATCATATCTCACTCTCGTAAGTGACCATGAAGGGATTGACAACCCCTAATCGCGTTGGTTGCGAGGAGCATTCGTTTTGTGTAGGTACGAGGGACTTGTGCGTGGTCTCCTACTGGATTGATACCTTGGTTCTCAAAAACTGAGCGAAATACTTACGCTACTTTGCTGCATCATCCTCTCCTCTTCAGGGAAATCCAACGCAGTGCTCAAGAGGTAGCAAGAAGAATTTCTGGCGGCGTTGCCGGGGAGGCTCACGCAACCAAGTCAACCATACCAAGTACCCATCACAATCCCTAACTCTCGCATTACATTATTTGCCATTTGCCTCTCGTTTTCCTCTCCCCCACTTCACCCTTGCCATTTTATTCGCCCTCTCTTTCCCAATCTCCTCCTCTCTTTCCCGTTTGCCTTTTTCCGTTGCCTTTCTGTTTGCTTGTGTGTTAGATTACTTGTTGCCATGGCGCGAGATAATACCAAATTGTGTGACTTCTCGAATACCAATAATAATGATTTCCTTAGTACTCCGATTGCTCCTCTTAATAATGATGAGTCTTGTGAAATCAATACCGCTTTACTGAATCTTGTTATGAAAGATCAATTTGCCGGCCTTCCTAGTGAAGATGCCGCTACTCATCTAAACAATTTTGTTGATTTGTGTGATATGCAAAAGAAGAAAGATACGGATAACAATATTGTCAAATTGAAGTTATTTCCGTTTTCACTTAGAGATCGTGCTAAAGTTTGGTTTTCGTCTTTGCCTAAAAATAGTATTGATTCTTGGAACAAGTGCAAAGATGCTTTTATCTCTAAGTATTTTCCTCCCGCTAAGATCATCACTCTTAGGAACGATATTATCAATTTTAAACAACTTGATCATGAGCATGTTGCCCAATGTTGGGAAAGAATGAAATTGATGCTTCGCAATTGCCCTACTCATGGTTTGAATTTATGGATGATCATACAAAATTTTTATGCCGGATTGAATTTTGCTTCTAGAAATCTTTTAGATTGAGGCACGTTTATAGAAATTACGTTAGGAGATGCTACAAAATTGCTTGATAATATTATGGCTAATTATTCTCAATGGCACACCGAAAGATCTTTTAGTAAAAAAGTGCATGCTATAGAAGAAATCAATATTTTGAGTGAAAAAATGGATGAACTTATGAAGATGTTTGCTACTAAAAATACTTCTCTTGATCCCAATGATATGCCTTTGTCTACTTTGATTGAGAATAATAATGAACCTATGGATGTGAATTTTGTTGGTAGGAATAGTTTTGGAAACAACGCGTATAGAGGGAATTTTAATCCTAGGCCTTATGCTAGTAATCCTTCTAATAATTATGGAAATTCCGACAACAACTCTTATGGAAATTTTAATAAGATGCCCTCTGAATTTGAGAGTAGTGTTAAAGAGTTTATGAATTCACAAAAGAATTTTAATGCTTTGCTTGAAGAGAAATTGCTTAAAGTTGATGATTTGGCTAGGAACGTTGATAGAATTTCTCTTGAAATTGATTCTTTAAAGCTTAGATCTATACCTCCTAAGCATGATATCACTGAGTCTCTCAAAGCCATGAGAATTTCCATTGATGAGTGCAAAGAAAGAACCGCTAGGATGCGTGCTTCCAAAGATGCCTTTATTAAAGCGTGTTCTTCCAATTCCTATGAAAATCAGATGAAGATCTAAAAGTTATTGATGTGTCCCCCATTAAATCTTTGTTTTGCAATATGAATCTTGATGAAACTGAATATGATCTTCCTTTACCTAGAAGGCGTTCTAAGAACTCGGAGTTTCTAGATCTTGATGATGAAATTGATGAAAGTGGGATTGAAAGAGATAAAAACCTAGATGTTGCTAAACCCACTATTTTGGATCTCAACGAATTTAATTATGAAAATTGCTCTTTAATTGGTTGTATTTCCTTGTTGCAATCCGTGCTAGATTCTCCTCATGCTTATAGTCAAAATAAGGCCTTTACCGAAAACATTGTTGATGCCTTGATGCAATCTTATGAAGAAAAACTTGAGTTGAAAGTTTCTATCCCTAGAAAACTCTATGATGAGTGGGAACCTACTATTAAAATTAAAATTAAAGATTATGAGTTTCATGCTTTGTGTGATTCGGGTGCTAGTGTCTCTACTATTCCCAAAACTTTGTGTGATTTGCTAGATTTCCGTGACTTTGATGATTGCTCTCTAAACTTGCATCTTGCGGATTCCACTATTAAAAAGCCTATGTGAAGAATTAATGATGTTCTTATTGTTGCAAATAGGAATTATGTGCACCTAGATTTTATCGTTCTTGATATAGATTGCAATCCTTCATGTCCTATTATTCTTGGTAGACCTTTCCTTAGAACGATTGGTGCAATTATTGATATGAAGGAAGGGAATATTAGATTCCAATTTCCCTTGAAGAAGGGCATGCAACACTTCCCTAGAAAGAAAATAAAATTACCATATGAATCCATCATGAGAGCCACTTATGGATTGCCTACCAAAGATGGCAATACCTAGATCTATCCTTGCTTTTATGCCTAGCTAAGGGCGTTAAACGATAGCGCTTGTTGGGAGGCAACCCAATTTTATTTGTGTTTTTTGTTTTTGCTCCTGTTTAGGAATAAATAATCCATCTAACTTCTGTTTGGATGTGGTTTTATCTTTCAATTAGTGTTTGTGTCAAATAGAACCTATAGGATAACCTACGATGATAGTTGATTTGATTCTGCTGAAAAACAGAAACTCTGCACGCACGAATATAATTTTGTTAAATCACAAGAATGTGATTTTGCGTTGATTCTTTTTTCTGCTGTTCAATAGACAAATTTTCCAGGACTTCCTATTTTGGTAGAATTTTTAGAGTTCCAGAAGTTTGCGTTAGTTACAGATTGCTACAGACTGTTCTGTTTTTGACAGATTCTGTTTTGCGTGTGTTGTTTGCTTATTTTGATGAATCTATGGCTAGTAAAATAGTTTATAATACATAGAGAAGTTGGAATACAGTAGGTTTAACACCAATATAAATAAAGAATAAGTTCATTACAGTACTTTGAAGTAGTCTTTTGTTTTCTTTCTCTAACGGAGCTCACGAGATTTCTATTGAGTTTTGTGTTGTGAAGTTTTCAAGTTTTGGGTGGATTCTTTTGATGGATTATGGAACAAGGAGTGGCAAGAGCCTAAGCTTGGGGATTCCCATGGCACCCCCAAGATAATCCAAGGACACCAAAAAGTTAAAGCTTGGGGATGCCCCGGAAGGCATCCCCTCTTTCGTCCACTTCCATCGGTAATTTACTTGGAGCTATATTTTTATTCACCACATGATATGTGCTTTGCTTGGAGCGTCTTGTATTATTTGTGTCTTTGATTGTTAGTCTTGCTGTACACACCTTTTGAAAGAGCCATGCATGAATTGGAATTTGTTAGAACACTCTATGTGCTTCACATATATCTTTTGAGCTTGATAGTTTTGCTCATAGTGCTTCACTTATATCTTTTGAGCGTGATAATTTTTGCTCTAGTACTTCACTTAGATCTTTTAGAGCATGGTGGTGGACTTGTTTTAAAGAAACTATTGATCTCTCATGCTTCACTTAGATTATTTTGAGAGTCGTTAATAGCATGATAATTTGCTTAATGTTAATATACTTGGTATTCAAGATATGTGAAACTTTCTTTTGAGTGAATTGAATGCTAAGATAAGTTTGATGCTTGATAATTGTTTTGAGATATGGAGGTGATAATATCAAAGTCGTGCTAGTTGAGTAATTGTGAATTTGAGAAATGCTTGTGTTGAAGTTTGCAAGTCCCGTAGCATGCACGTATGGTTAAAGTTGTGTAACAAATTTGAAACATGAAGTGTACCTGGCTTGTGCATCCTTATGAGTGGCTGTCAGGGACGAGCGATGGTCTTTTCCTACCAATCTATCCCCCTAGGAGCATGCGCATAGTACTTGATTTTTGATGACTTCTAAATTTTTGCAATAAGTATATGAGTTCTTTTGACTAATGTTGAGTCCATGGATTATACGCACTCTCACCTTTCCACCTTTGCTAGCCTCTTCGGTACCGTGCATTGCCCTTTATCACCTTGAGAGTTGGTGCAAACTTCACCGGTGCATCCAAACCCCGTGATATGATACGCTCTATCACACATAAACCTCCTTATATCTTCCTCAAAAACGCCACCATACCTACCTATCATGGCATTTCCATAGCCATTCCGAGATATATTGCCATGCAACTTCCATCATCATCATCGTGACATACATTACTTTTGTCATATTGCCATTGCATGATCATGTAGTTGACATCGTATTTGTGGCAAAGCCACCATGCATTATTTTTCATACATGTCACTCTTGATTCATTGCACCATCCCGGTACACCGCCGGAGGTATTCATATAGAGTCATACCTTGTTCTAAGTTTCGAGTTGTAATCCACATGTTGTAATCAATAGAAGTGTGATGATCATCATTATTAGAGCATTGCCCAAAAAAGAGAGAAAGGCCAAAAGAAAAAAAAAGAAAGGCCCAAAAAAAGAAAATAAATAAAAGGGCAATGCTACTATCTCTTTTTCCACACTTGTGCTTCAAAGCAGCACCTTGTTCTTCATGTAGTGAGTCTCATATATTGTGCTTCAAAGTAGCACCTTGTTCTTCATGTACTGAGTCTCATAAGTTGTCTTTTTATACTAGTGGGAACTTTTCATTATAGAACTTGGCTTGTATATTCCTACGATGGGCTTCCTCAAATGCCCTAGGTCTTCATGAGCAAGCGAGTTGGATGCACACCCACTAGTTTTATTTTGTTGAGCATTCATAGCTCTAGTGGATCCGTTGCATGGAAATCCCTACTCCTCATGTTGACATCAATTAATGGGCATCTCCATAGCCCGTTGATTATCCTCGTCAATGTGAGACTTTCTTCTTTTTGCCCTCTCCACACAATCCCCATCATCATATTGTATTCCACCCATAGTGCTATATCCATGGCTCACGCACATGTATTGCGTGAAGGTTGAAAAAGTTTGAGATTATTCAAGTATGAAACAATTGCTTGGCTTGTCATCGGGGGTATAGAAGTTGGGAACATCTTTGTGTGACGAAAATGAAGCATGGCCTAACTATATGATTTTGTAGGGATGAACTTTCTTTTGCCATGTTATTTTGAGAAGACATGATTGCTTTGATTAGTATGCTTGAAGTATTATTATTTCTTATATCAATATGAACTTTTGTCTTGAATCTTTCAGATCTGAATATTCATGCCACAATTAAGAAGATTTACATTGAAATTATGCCAAAGTATCACTCCGCATCAAAAATTCTTTTTTATCATTTACCTACTCAAGGACGAGCAGGAATTAAGCTTGGGGATGCCTGATACGTCTCCAACGTATCTATAATTTTTGATTGCTCCATGCTACTTTATCTACTATTTTGGACTATATTGGGCTTTATTTTCCACTTTTATATTATTTTTGGGATTAACCTATTAACCGGAGGCCCGGCCCAGAATTGCTGCTTTTTGCCTATTTCAGTGTTTCAAAGAAACGGAATATCAAATGGAGTCCAAACGGAATGAAACCTTCGGGAACGTGATTTTCTCACCGAACGTGATCCAGGAGACATGGACCCTGCTCCAAGGAACAAAAGAGGCGGTCACGAGGGTGGGGGCGCCCCCCAGGGTGCGCCCCCTGCCTCGTGGCCCCCCTGTTGCTCCACCGACGTACTCCTTCCTCCTATATATACCTACGTATCCCCAAACTATCAGGAAGGGAGCCAAAAACCTAATTCCACCGCCTCAACCTTCTGTATCCACGAGATCCCATCTTGGGGCCTGTTCCGGAGCTCCGCCAGAGGGGGCATCCACCACGGAGGGCTTCTACATCAACACCATAGCCCCTCCGATGAAGTGTGAGTAGTTTACTTCAGACCTTCGGGTCCATAGCTAGTAGCTAGATGGCTTCTTCTCTCTTTTTGGATCTCAATACAATGTTCTCCCCCTCTCTCGTGGAGATCTATTCGATGTAATCTTCTTTTTGCGGTGTGTTTGTTGAGACTGATGAATTGTGGGTTTATGATCCAGTTTATCTATGAACAATGTCTGAATCTTCTCTAAATTCTTTTATGTATGATTGAGTTATCTTTGCAAGTCTCTTTGAATTATCCTTTTGGTTTGGCCGACTAGATTGGTAGTTCTTGCAATGGGAGAAGTGCTTAGCTTTGGGTTCAATCTTGCGGTGTCCTTTCCCAAAGGATGTGAAGGGCAGCAAGGCACGATTGTATTGTTGCCATCGAGGATAACAAGATGGGGTTTTTATCATATTGCATGAATTTATCCTCTACATCATGTCATCTTGCTTAAGGCGTTACTCTGTTTTTAACTTAATACTCTAGATGCATCTTTGGATAGCGGTCGATGAGTGGAGTAATAGTAGTAGATGCGAATCGCTTCGATCTACTTGTCTCGGACGTGATGCCTATATACATGATCATACCTAGATATACTCATAACTATGCTCAATTCTATCAATTGCTCAACAGTAATTTGTTCACCCACTGTAGAATATCTATGCTCTTGAGATAAGCCACTAGTGAAACCTATGGCCCCCGGGTCTATTCTCATCATATCAATCTCCATTACTTTATTACTTGCTTTGTTTTTACTTTGCCTTTTACTTTTCACTTTGCATCTCTATACCAAAAATATTATTTATCATCTCTATCAGATCTCACTCTTGTAAGTGACCGTGAAGGGATTGACAACCCCTAATCGCGTTGGTTGCGAGGAGCTATCATTTTGTGTAGGTACGAGGGACTTGTGTGTGGTCTCCTACTGGATTGATACCTTGGTTCTCAAAAACTGAGGGAAATACTTACGCTACTTTGCTGCATCATCCTTTCCTCTTCGGGGAAATCCAATGCAGTGCTCAAGAGGTAGCAAGGTGCACGCTGCTAGCACGAAATATATAAGAAAACACAACATCGCTCATATATATGAAATAGTTTCTAAAAACATCGAAACTTTTATTGAAAAAAATGTGAACAATCTTGAAAAGCCAAACAGTTTTGACATTTGTAGACCATATTTGAGCAAACATTGTTTAAAATTTGAAAAAAATCGAAATATTAACAATTTCCGAACATCTTTCGAAACATGAACAATTTTTGAAATTCGTGGATTTCTTTTTTGGTTTTTGCTTGTCATGTTTTCCTTTTTTTGCTTTTCCTTCATCTTATTGCAACCACACCTACCGACCTAGCTTTGTCCCCAAGATTATTCGATACACTGGTCGTATAGTAAAGGCCCCACGGTTCTCTTCATGTCTGGCCCAAAAATCTGCTACCCTTCATGTGCACAAAGATATCTTGAGATTTCTGCAGCATCAAAAGGGGTAAAGATGGATCGAACCATTCCCTCATTCCACGATGTTATAGTAGCATCGATGAGTTGTGCCACTCTCCTTGGAGGGCTCTGAACAAGGGATGTGATCGGCCATTTAAAACTATCTCTCGAAATCATATTGAATACCAAAATGTCTGTAGTTTTGCAATCTCCAGTTCTCCAAACAATGCCATGCGCCAAAAATTCCCGGCCATCCAAAATAGCCCTCCATATCTGAGATGGGTGTGATCCTAACTCGGCTACTAGTAGCGAGCACTCTGGGAAATTAACTGATTTGAGAATGCTGGTGCTTAGGGATGGTTCCTTTGTCATTGTCCGCCATGCTTATCGTGCAAGGTGGGGGCTAAGTTGAAAATCTCCAAATCACGGAAGCCTGGACCTCCTATGTGTTTTGGTCTAGTCTTTATATCCCATGCCACCCAACTAGGCTTCCTTCTTCCTTGCTTCCTTCCCCACCAAAATTGTCTTATGATTAAAATCATGTTCTTGCACAACCCTCTTGGCAGTCTGAAACAAGACATGGAGTAGACAGGTATAACCTGCACTATAGACTTGATCACACCTC
Organism: Aegilops speltoides; assembly: GCA_021437245.1. NCBI lineage: Eukaryota > Viridiplantae > Streptophyta > Magnoliopsida > Poales > Poaceae > Aegilops > Aegilops speltoides. The sequence continues at coordinate 463,165,512 of CM038144.1, forward strand.
CTTTCCTACCCAAGACAAAAGTTTCTCCATCTAGCCCTTTATCTTCTCGCATACTCTATGTCTCAAGTACTTGAACGTTCCGCTCTTCGAGTGACCAACATTAGTCGACATTCCCAAATAACGGCAAGACAATAATTCACTCTGAACCTGCAATGAGTTCTTGACTGCTTCTCTAGTTCGGCCCGGACAACCTTTGCTAAAATATATTGATGATTTCTCATGATTTAAACATTGTCCCAACGCAATAAATGTCTAGCGGGTTTGACGCTGCAACTGATCCCTCTACGTTGGCCTTGAATAGCAACATACTATCATCTGCGAATAAAAAATGGTTAAGTGTAGGAGCCATTGGGGGCACCTTAATACCTGCCAATGATGACTGAGTTGGATTTCAGGAGGTACGAAAGAACCTATGCTGCAATCAAGAATAAGCAGGGGAGATTGGGTTTCCCTGCCGGATTCCTCTCGTTAGTTTGAGCGAGTCAAACTTCTCTCCATTAAAAATAATAGAAAATTAGACAGATGACACCAAGACATGACTGTATTAATCCATTGTTCTACAAAACCAAGTTTGGACATGATGGCTATCAAATAAGATCACTCCAATCTATCATAGGTTCCATCATATCCAGCTTAAAAGCACAAAAACGGATTGATTTTAATCTAGACTATTTAATAAAATGCAAGCATTCATAAGCACAGATGATGTTGTCTGTGATCGACCTTCCTGGGACAAACGCCAACTGCTCCTCAGACATTATACCAGGTGAGATAACCTTCATTATGTTTGCGACCACCTTTGATGCTATCTTGTACAAAACATTGCAAAGGCTAACGGGCCTAAATTGGGATAAAACAGTAGAATTCATTACCTTAGGGATCAGGACCAATATTGTCTCATTTATGCACTCCAGACTTTCTTCTCCACAAACTATCATCAACACTATCTTTGAGACCTCGTCACCGCATATGTCACAATGGCGCTGGTAAAAGTGAGCAGGGAACCCATCTGGCCCCAGAGCTTTAGTACATAACATTTGGAATAACGCGATTTTTACCTCCTCATTAGTATATGGTGCACAAAGGGTTGTGTTCATCTCCTATCTCACCTTCTGCAAGACATGCCCAAGCATCGCGCCCATATTATGTACTCCCTCAGAAGAATTTGATAAAAAAAAAGTGTTGGTCATCGCCTTTAACTCCGTCGCGGGAGAGACAACTACACTAAATAAATTTTCTAGAGCTTTTACCATGTTTTTCTTTCTGCGAAGACTAGCACGAAGATAAAAATAATTTTGTATTCTTGTGTCCTGCCAAAAGCACTCAATTATGTCCTGTTGTCGCCACATGATCTCTTCCCAATGATGCATCTCAATCGGATGTTCTTTGACTTTTAATTCAGTATGGGATGGGCTAGTATGCAATGGATCACTTCTGAGCTCCTCGAGAACTTTCTTAAGTTGTTTGGTCTCCTTCTTCACACTCCCAAAAGTATCTATACTCCACTTGCCCACGCCCTTGGCCAGGTTACTCAAGTTTTGTGCATGTCCTCTACGGAGGTACATAGTGGCCCTGCGTCCCATCTATCTGTAAGCATATCTCAGAGTCCCTCATGTGTCTCCCACATTAACTCATACAAGACTCTCTATGGGTTCCTCTCATGTACTTCCGAAATCAAGAAATATGGGTGAGTGATCGGAAGTAGCACCGGTGAGGTATGTAACTGAAGCTGATGGAAACCTTGCCATCCAATCTGCATACACTAGCGCTCTGTCAAGTCTGCATCTCGTGTAACTCCCGCTAGAAACTTTCTTCTCAAAGGTCGAGAAAGTGCCCTTATACCCTAAGGCTAGCAACATGCAAACATCCGTAGCATCTCGAAAAGCCTGGATTTGAGCGTTGATGCACCGACCCACTCCTTCATGTTCATTTAGGCGTAAAACTTCATTAAAATAACCCACACACAACCATGAAAGTGCGTTCAAAGTACTGATATTTTGTAGTACCTTCCATGTCTGGTGCTGCAAGTTTGTTTGCGCCTCCCCATATAGAATGTCATCCTCGACTTCTCCTGGTTGTTTTCCTATACTGAAACATCTAGATGTTAAATAGAGTAACCAAGAATCTCAAAAAATTTAGAATTGTTCAAAAAAAGACCCATACCACCACTTCTACCTTGACTATCAACATCATAAGGATTGTCATAACCAAAAGTACTAGCTAAAGCTTCTACCCTAGCACCTTCAATTGCGTTTCCACAATGCATAGTAGGGTAGGGGCAAATCTCCTCACAAAATCGCGAAGCTCATGGATTGTCATGGCTTTGGCTGTGCCATGAAAGTTCCAGCAAAAGGCACTTATTGGGCTCGGCAACGCCCATCTCCAGGGCCCACCATCTTTGATTCACCTTTATCGTATACTTCATTTTTAGTTGTGGTGTTCTCTTCTGCATCTACTATCACCTTTGACCTCTTAGGATCCTGCTTTGTTCTAGGGCTCTGAGGAAGGAGGGAGAGCCAGTACCCTATTTTGCTCCAAAACTATAAGAACATTGCTTGCTACCGGTAACACATGTTGTACCACAACCAGCTCTAAATCCCTTTTCCTATTGTTCTCCGCATCCCTCATATTTGAATCCAGGTCGCCCCCCCCCCCTCCCCTGATGTTCATTAATAACAGTGTCCTCATACTATGAGCTACGTTATGCGCCCCGTCCTCAGCCACCATTACGGCCGCCTCAGCGCCCGCCTCTCCAACCATGGCCGCCTCTCGGCCCTCATCTAGTTCCCATGAACCAAGTTTCCCTTGAGGCCTTAAAGATTAGCACTGAAGGGGGTGAACTCTGCTGCCATCCTCTTTGAATAGAAGACCAAGCATTCCATAAACGGTGCACCAGTCGTGCAGCTTCTCATATTTGACTCCATAGATTTGACGCTTGCCATCACGATCATGGACACCGCATTTTTCAAGGGTTTAGTGACATTGATCCTTACCCAGACACGGTAGAAATTACCCGTGAAGTCTTACGATTGTGGTTCCGTAAACAGCACCAACCTTTGCACAAGAGATGGCACAAGATGTGCATATAAATCTGGTACATTATGAGTTTGCATCCAGTTCTCGATGGTATCTAACTGAACTATGGTAGGCTTCACCACACCATCATACGGCTTGAGGATCACTGCATGGCCTCTAAAGAAAATTGGATGATATAGAGGTTGTCCTCTAATGGCAGGAACTTCGCTTCCTTTCAACAAGATCCCATGTTGATCTCTTGTTCCTATTGAACCAGAAATGACTATAGGGTTTGTCGAAGTGTACCCTAGCTAGAGAAATCCACCGAGCCACCTCCAGTGACGCTTCCTTCTCATCAAAGCCCTCATCATCCAAGTCCTCTTCTCGCAGCCCGAGTTACTTCATCAGCTGCTCCACATCATCAGTCTCCGTTGAGCCTGCAGCCACAAAACCCGAAGTCGCGCTCGAAGACATCTTGAAACCCTAATCCGATGGAGAAAATCGATCGAGCCATGTTGCAGTAACCCTAGAATCCCGATCTTCATAGCCCAGCCAAAGACCAGGGGCCGCCGTAGGAAACGACCCCCCGATCGATTGCTAGGACGGCGGAACGCGACTGAGGCATGGAAAGATGATCTCTACGGCAGCGAGAAAACCACCCTCGGAGGACCAGAACCCTAGCGAGAGGGAAAGCTTGGGGTAACCCTTGGACCATAATTCCTCACGAAGAAAAGACCTCGTTAAAAAAAGCAGAACTGGTCCAACCCAGGAGCTAGCCCATTAATTTTGAAGCCCACTCAAGCTTCAATGGACTGAATAGCCGCCAGCCCAACACATAAAAATATCTACTGCCGTTGTTGCGTGTTGGTGAGGTGGGGACGTCCTATGTGCCGCATTTTGTTGCGAATAACCAACGCGACGCACAGAAGGGCGTGCGGCTGGGCCGGCCCACCGAGAGGTAGCACGAGGAGGGTCTACATCTGTAAAAATCGCAAAAACTAAGGCGAGGCAGCCAGGAATAGAACCCATGAAGGTCGCTTTCCTGCACAAGTGCGGCTAGCAACCAGAGCAAGTCGATGCATGTGAACAATAATGCATCGCTATTGGGAAACACAAAAATAATTTCTAGGAAATATGAACAAAATTTGAAATTTTAAACAGATTTTGAAAATTTTGTGAACATCCCCCCGCAAAAATAAATAAATTTTGTGAACATTTCAAAAAACAATAACGAAATTTGTGAAGGTGATTTGAAAAAAGTGTACTTTTTCTGAAAACACAAACAATTAAAAAATGTGATATTTTTTCGAAATTCTAAACATATTTCAAAAACAGGAAGAAATGGTGAAGACATTTTGAAATCCTAAACTTCTTCTAAAATGCGAACAATTTTTAAAAGATTTGAACATTTTCAAAAAACGTGGATTTTCTTAAAATACCGACGTTTTTGTGAAAAAAGTGAACAAAAATGATTTTTTTTAAATGAACAATTTATGAATGTCGAACATTTTTCGAGCAGGTCAACTTTGTCAAGTTTTTGAATTCTTTTGAAAAATGAACTATTTTTGAATTATGAACTCATTATCAATAACCTGAATATTTTTTGAATTTGGGAAAAAACTTTAAAACTGTGAACAGTTTTTGAATTTGAGAACAAATTTTCTAATCGCGAATATATTTTTAAAATCCGAACAAAATCTCCAAAACCCGAACATTTTTAGAAAAAAAGTGTTTTTTCGTTTATACTTTTTTGCAAAGAAACAAAAAAGAGAAGAAAAAGGGAAAAAGAAAAAAAAAAGAAAACCTCAAAAGGGAAAATAAGAACATTTTTTAAAAAGGGAACATTTTTCAAATCCCAGAACATTTTGATTAAATTGTGAACTTTTTTGAATTCATGAATTTTAGGGGAAAACACCTCCATTTTTTTAAATGAACGTTTTTTAAAAGTGGGAACTATTTTTTTAAGTTTAAGAACAATTTTTGAAACATGAACTTTTTTTGAAAAAAACTTGAAAAATAAAAAAGAAACTGAAAAAAGAAACAGAAAAAGAAAAGAAAAGAGAAAATAAAGTAGAAAATTAAACAGAAAAACATAAAAGTGAAAAACCAAAGACCAAAAAGCGAGAAAAACCCCATTGAAGGAACCTCCTAGAAGGTTCCCAAAACCAGAACAAAACCGCCTGGGAAACTCTAGAAGATTCCCAAAACCGGAAAGGCGAACACTGTAGATGGACCGGCCCAGTTTACCGTTTGATCGCCAGCTCTTATGCGAAGCCTTGACAGCTTGACGCAGAGAGCATCAAATAGGATATTTCGGTGAGGTGCAGTGAGTTCCCGTAGGATAATCACACCTAGCCAGTTGAGCCAGCACACATCCGGCTAGATGGCTATATAATGGATCGGATTTGCAGTAGTTCGAAGCGCACAACTCTATGCCTCTATCTGATGGCCCTTGCGGGCATTTTTTCAATCAAATTTTGTGTAATTCAGTTTAATGAACGGTTTTGGGTTTGTAACCGATAACCGAAAAAACTGAGGGTCAAATAGTTTATAAATTTCAAAACTGAAACCTAAACCAAAAACAAGAAAAAATCGGTTTGGGTTTTTTGAAGTTCTGTTTTTTGTTCCGAATTGTTTTTGCACACCTTGACATAGATTAAAGAAAAGTCACGAGTTTAAAAAAGTTTACCAATTTGAAAAAGTTCACGAATGTGACAAAAAAGTTCATGAAATTGAAAAAAATGGATTTTAAAAAATATTAATAAATTTGACAAAAAAAGTCCACGAATTTGTCACAAAAGTTCACAAATTTTAAAGAATCATGAAATTGAAAAAATTCATTTGAAAAGTTCAAAAATTTAACAAAAATGTTCATGGATTTGGTAAAAGTGCAAAATTTAAAAACATTCATTCATTTGAAAAAAGTTCATTGATTCAAACGATAAGTTCACGGATTTAAAAGTTCATGAATTTCTGAAAATATTCACAAATTTAATAAAGTAGAATATAAAAGTGAAAAGAAAAAACAAATAAAAACAAAAAAATCAAACAAAATCAAAAAAGGAGAAAAAAAATAGACTGAGAGGATGCAAAATAATAAGAAGATGAAAGAAGTAAATGGGCATAGCAAGTGAGCTGTCCCAGTTGGTCGCAAAGGTTGGGAATTTGAATCCTAATTCGCTACATACGGAGATGGGTATACATATGCTCAAATGACCATATTACCTTTATACGATTTGTATGGGGGTGTACCGAAGCAAGGCTCGTTGGTTAATTTGTTTTTGCACCGATGAACAAGAAAAATCATGCATGTACGCTAAAATCAGCCAACACACAAAATCATGCATGTACGTGCATACCACTACTCTACTAGAGCTTGGCAAGGAGGAAAAAAAAGTAAGGCAAAGAAAGGGAAGCAGGTGACTGTTGAATTGTTATCCCGCAAAAAGAAAAAGACTGTTGAAGTGTTGAGCAGGTCATACTGTGGCGTGGCTATGCCAGCCGGAGCGTGGGGCAAATTTGATAAATTTGACTTATAAACGAAATCAAATCATAGAATGAACTATCCGTGAAATTATTTCACGCGGCTGACCTTTTTGTGTGACGCCCGCCACGGGCGCGCTACACTACGGTGTGCAACGCCACGAGATAAGCGCTACACGGTCGTCGCCGCACACGTGTGTCGAAAATTACTAAGTCGTGTGCGGCGCCGAGAGCTAAGCGCCACACTATATCAAAGGCAGCGCCTAGCTCGTAGGAGTTGCACTAGTGCAGCGCCTAGCTCCCGGGCGTTGCACTAGTGCAGCGCCTGAGAGCTAGGCGCCACAGGTCAGCCGTGTGAAATAGTTTTACGGACGGTCCATTTTGTGATTTAATTTCGTCTATAGGTCAAATTTATCAAATTTGCCGGAGCGTGGTCGAGTAGTGCGCATGCATGGTGTACGGCCCCCATCGCAAGGTCGACACGTCGAGCGTCCTGCTCCGGTGGCAGGCACATGTCATCACGGCAGTGATCGGACAAAAGGCTAGCGGAGACGAGACCGTGCCACGCCAACACCACTGCCCGAGACCGAGACATGTCCTCTCTCTCCTCTGTGCCTCTGCTTGTGCTATCTGCTGTATGTAGCTAGCCCGTGGCCGGCCGGCGAAACGAAAGCATATGCGCGCACGGCGCACCACGCCCGTCCTTTCACTTTTTTTCTGTTTCAGTCGGACCAACAAACCCATCATGCAAGATTTGCGGCGAAACAGGCGTAGACTGGTGCATAGATATAACTGCAACACTAAGGCCAACTCCACCGCACGACCCCATCATGTCCGCGTGCGTCCGTTTGGGATAAACGGACGAACCAGACGGCCCAACGCGCGGGAGCAAACGGACTTTTGTCCGTTTTCTGTCCGCTTTGACCCATCCCCGGCCCAAGTTTGCGCAGAGTTTGGGTGAAATGGACAGGGTGCGGACGCGCAGGAAGTGCGCGCTTGTCTGCCCCTGGCCCGCCTGTCGGTGGCACAAAGCAACCCCCACCCCCACCCCTGCGCCCCTTTTGGCGTCATTTCCCCCAAACCCTCCCACGTCCCGCCGCCCGCTCCCTCCCCCGTCCATGGCCGACAACCAGCCGGGCGGGCCGGCGGCCTGGCCGTCGACCCGCCCGGAATGGCCAAGAAGAAGAAGACCAAGGCGCCAAGGAAGTCGCGGTCGGAGTGCACGCCGGAGGAGATCGCCAAGTTGGACGCGGAATCGGCGAACAGGAGGAACCAGAGGGCGGTCGTCAAGGACAATGCTGCCGCGGCCAAGTTCGCCGCCGAGCGCGATGCGATGGAGGCCGCGCGGCGCAAGGCCGACGTCGAGGAGAATGAGGCCATCGTCAACAAAGCGCACGCCCTCCTCTTGCTTGGCATTTGTTGTCCGGTGGGTTTCTCTGCTGCGGCCAACGGCCCGGCGAGCACAGGCTCGTCGGTCGCTCGACCTCGGCACTGCCAGTCACCGACGTCGCGGACCACGCCTATGTCGCCCGGCTTCCCCCCGCCAAGGCACGACGGCCAGACCTGTTTCTCGGGGTCGCCGGACATGGGCGTGATCGCGCCGTCCATCCCGCGCCCCTCGGCCGTCATCGATCTCAACATCACACGTGGGTCCAGCAGCGATGGCCGTCCGTCCGTCGAGATGCAAAGAAAGCAAGCACGGCCGCCGTTTACGGGCACCATGCCGTCCCCCCGCGTCTTGTTCGACGGAATGCCAACACCAACGCCACCGATCGACGACCCATACTACAACCAGTTCATGGAGGATGTGATCTACGACGGTGGGCAAGTCCCTGCCTATGATCCCGAGAAGACCCAAAGTCAGGATGGTCGCGCCCAGTTCGTTGACGATGAAGAGGCCGACGACCGTGCTAACTACGACCATGGTGACTCGTGGCATGAAGACAATGACATCTATTGCGAAGGTGATGGTGATGAAGATGAAGGAAATGACATTGACATTAGTGGCGAGCCATTGTTCATCGACGAGCTCACCCAAAGAGCGGAAGCACAAAAGAGGAGGAAGAGCATTCGCACGGGTTCATACTCACAAGGGGAGGAGAAGTTGATTTGCCAATGTTGGATGGAGATTAGCCAAGATCCGAGGACGGGCGCGCAACAAAAGGGCCTAGTTTTTTGGACGAGAGTCCACAAAACTTTTCATGAAAGTAAGATGTTTGAGCCCTACCAAATCAAGCAACCGTGGCATCACCTCGATTCAAAAGAGGTGGTTGTTCATCCAACAAGATTGCAACAAGTATTGCGCCGCATTTGAGAGCGTTGAAGCACGACCCGTGAGTGGTCTCGGCGTTGGGGACATGGTATGCTCTCCTCATCCTAGTCCTTTCCTTGCTACGGCCATGAGACTTCGGCCTTGTATATGTTTGCATGTCCAATTCTTGTTGATTATGTGGTGTAGGCATTTAAATCTTTGGAAGCATTCAAGGCCCCGGCACAATGACAAGCCATTCACTCTTACGCATTGTTGGACGATCTTCAACAATTGCCCTAAGTTCAAGAATCAATACCGTGAACTTCAAAGGAAGAGAGGCAAGAAGACGGCCAGGTTCACCGGAGGTGGAGATGGCGAGGCGTTGAAGAGGCCGAGGGGCAAGACCAACTCCAAGGTGGACGGCATTCGTGATGCCTCATCCATGGCCTTGCATGAGACTTTGCATGGCATGATGTCTCAAAAGGGCGTGAGGGACTAGAAGAAGCGGCAAAGAAAGGACGAGCAAATGAAGCAATACCTAGAGCTTCAAAGGAAGAAGCTTGAGATGGAGGAGGCGGCCAAGAAGAGGAAGATCGACATGGAGGGGGCGGCCCGGCAAAGGCAGCTCAACATCCAGGCCGCCAATGTCAAGGCCATGCAGAGGCAGCTCGACATCGAGGCCACCAATGCCACAACCAAAGCGAAGGTGGTGGCCCTTGCGATCATGAGCGTGGACTTGACCAAGATGAGCGAGAAGACGAGGAGCTGGTTCGAGGCCAGGCAGAAGGAGATGTTCGACGCCGGCGGCCTGAACTAGGTCGTCTGATCGGCCTTGGCCGTTCTTTCCGGAGGCTGGCACGGGTGCCGCCCGCTGGGCTGCTGGCAATGTGCCGGCGAGAAACAGATTCATTTTGGAGGCTGGCTGTGTTGCCGGTGAACAAAACTATTCATTTTGGAAACTGGCTGTGTTGCCGGCCGCTGGCTGTGTTGCCGGCGAGGATGTTTAGGCCGCTGGCTTTGTTGCCAGCATGAACGAGGGCCACTGGTGTGAACTAGGGCCGCGGGTATTTGAAACGTTGTTCTCTTTGGAGGCGGACAAGATGGGGCCAAAGGATGCGGCCGCGCGCTGGATGCACAGCAACCGCATCCAGGACAGATCCGAACACGACCCCATCGCCCTACCCAAACGGACATAATCCGGCCAAAACGGACGTCCATTTAAGGTCGCGCGGTGGAGTTGGCCGGTTAATTGCTACACTCTCCTAACCTCATCGAGCCGAGAGAGATTTTTTTTTTTTTTGAAAAGCAGAATAACCCTCCGCCTCTGCATCGAGCGACGCAAAGCCATGGAGAGAGCGAGAGAGAATACAGGTATTTTTGTGAACGTGACGTCTCAGTGAGAGTGAGAACCAAGCTATATCCGTTGCTACTAGCTGCTACAAAGTGTGACAAGGGTGAGAATCCAGTGTAGCTAGCTAGTACTCCTACACGTACGTGAAAACAAAGCCAAACACTTACGGACAACGCTGGTACGGTTGTACAGTCGAATGCAGCCAGCTCTCTGATAGTCTGATGCACCGGATTCTCTTGCTCGCTTTCTCATGCCGGTCCATGGCCATGGCCATGGCCATGCTTCCTCACAATAGCAAGTACTCTAGTAGGTACTCCACTGTCTTACATGAGCCTAGGTTAGCGTGCACCTGTGTGCTAGCTACTCCCTCCGTTCCTAAATATTTGTCTTTTTAGGTATTTCAAATGGACACAACATATGAATGTATGTAGACATATTTTAAAGTGTAGATTCACTCATTTTGCTCCGTATATTTTAAAGTGTAGATTCACTCATTTTGCTCCGTATGTAGTCACTAGTTGAAATGCCTAGAAAAACAAATATTTAGGAACGGAGGGAGTAGATTGAAGCAGCAAATCAATGGCCTGGCCAATATAGCGGGATGCATGAAACAGTGATCGAGAGCGTGGCACATCTCCCTCCACCGGAGCAAAAAATAAAAATGTAGGAGCATGCATGAACAGTAGTCAATGCATGCAGTATGATATACTCCCTCCGTTCCTGAATATAAGTCTTTTTAGAGATTTCACTATAGACCACATATGGATGTATGTAGATGCATTTTAGGTTATAAATTTACTCATTTTGCTCCGTATGTAGTCCATAGTGAAATCTCTTCAAAGACTTATATGTAGGAACGGAGGGAGTAAGTACGAGTATATATCTACATGCAAATGGAAATATGGAAGCATATTCATCAACTATTATTGGCCCAGCCAGCACTGCACTGCCTGCAAAATATGCTTCCCCATATATATGGTCCATACGCAGAAAAGGCGCAAATGCGCATACGCAGCAATGTACACGCGTCACACCTTAGCGTGCACTCTCTGCTCGATAACTGCCACCTCAAAATTACTACATTTAGGCGGTTGCTCTTGATGGATGTATGCACCGCTGCATGCACACACCCTCCCTACACTTCCAAATGTAGTTTCAATTAGTCAATGTGTTCCTACATTCATCTACAATAATGTCATTAAGTAAAGAGCAGACTAAATCTTGGGCCTGTCCACGCTTCAGTCGATTGAGATTTTTTCCTTATGTCTCTATAGGTTCTGAAAAGTGTAACTTCAGTTTAGGGAAAAGTGCAACTTGCAATTTCCACCCATTTGGACTTTTCTTAAACACTTTTCAATAAACTAATATTGCGCTTTTCAGAAACCCAATATCGCAATTGATTGAGAATTAGCAAAGTCATTAGTTTTTATGCACACACATTCCAAATTACATGTGAGCAAAGGGGTTGCATGTTATTATATGCTGATAAATTATATGGTTCGTAAAATATTTATATTCTTTTATTTCCTAGAGATAAGACATTCATAGCAAGATCTATTGTGGATACATTTTACTTAGTTTATATTTAGTTTTTAAAATCATAATTTCAATTCAATTTTAGAAAAATTTCATACATTTCACATAATTTTTTATTTTAGTCATATTTTAGTAAACTCAGAAGAAGAAAAACACTAAGGTTTGGCACAAATTCCAACTATTTCAGTCATGTTTTAAGCTAATTAGAAACATTAGACACAAATACTAATTATTTCATAATTTTAATAAGTCTACAAGAGATAGACTTGTTAAACGTTACTGAAATTGAAGTGAAATGTCAAGAGATAGACTTGTTAAACGTTACTGAAATGGTCATGAGATTTGTGTATTTTATGAAAGAAAGGGAATTTTAAGAATGAAACTTTGGAAATTGTATTGAAATTATACTGAGAACTGTGACAATTGTGAAACCAAAATTAACAACGTGTATTTTGCATGAAGTGTTTTGAAGTAGTGCTAGAAGTGGAATTATCGAGAACAAAGGTTAAAATTGTGTGAGATATTTCTGAAACTAGACTATGTGAAATTTATGTTACTATCGTTGAGATGTTTGTACAATTTGTATGAGTTTTTGTATGTGCGGTTTACGCGACATGGTACTGAAATTATGTAATTTCCCACAGAGCGTGACATTTATGAAACTAATTTTGTGAAATGAAATTGTGTGAAATGGTATTAAAACTGTGAAAAAATGAAATGTTTATAGTATCAACTGAAACCTTACGGAAATAATTTACTCATGTCAGTCATTGTATGTGGAATGTTCTAGTTTTTCTTTATAAGAAATAAAATTGAATAAATAAATAGGAAAAGTTTGAATGTGAAATATGATTTTTGGGGGAATGACTGAAATGTAGAAGATTCGTGAAAAAAGCTTAAACACATCGAAAGTAATATTATTTTGAAAAGTGTGTGAAAACAGTTTCAATAAATTATTTTTCAAAATACTTAAACTATTAACAAAACTCTTTTAACCAGACCTTTAATGGAAGAGGCCCATTGGTGTCGAAATACAGAAACAGAGAAACACTTCACGGAGAGGAATCTAATGCAGAAATACACCCATACAGGTGTAGTCAGATATGACAAGTTGGCAACCTGATAATGGACTAGACTAATTGGGTAAATACGTCATTTTGAAAAATATGACTTTTTGAAGAAAGAAAGGCTGAAATAATGGAAGATTCATGAAATAAAGCAATAGAAAAAATATGAAAATTATGTGGAAAACACTTTTAGTAAAGTTTCGTAAAACATTTCAAAAATATATGCACCACAAAGTTATTTTTTTAAGAAAACTGACATAAGTCTAGACACTGAACGGGAGAGAAGGAAATCAATCACCTTGATACAATCAATATCTCCTGGCTTTAACATATCTCGAGCAAGCAAACATCCGTTAGGGTTTCCCCTTGCCTTCGTCGTCATCGCCGCCGATCTGCCTAGTCTCCTGTGGCCTTAGGGCCATGGAGGCATGGTGGATCCTAGCCCATGACGGCGCGAGGGCTTTGTTTTTAGGTGTTTTTTTAATTTGGTTAGGGTTTGTGTCCTACTTAGAAAACCAAGTCAACGAAGGCTCTTTGAAGATGGAATGCAGTTGTTCCCTTATATCCCCGTCCCGTTCGACAGTGCATCTGATGTTGTCGGGGGGCGTGTGGAAGTGTCTCCGGCAGATCCGCAAGATTCGGCGGTGTTTATCTTCAATAGATCCGCTTGGATCCGGTTTTCATTCGTCTACGTTCATGTGTCTACAGATTTTGATCCTTTTGATTTACACTTCTCTTCATCAGCGATGATTGTTATTCTGGTGCGCTGGCCCCGAGGGGCATTCGCATGATGAGTTTTCAACTATCTACTGTGACAACCTTTGTCTCACTCCGGCGAGGGAGGGGGGTAACGGCGGTGCGCCTTTGGCTTTCTTCAATACTTGTAGTTGTCGCTAGGGGCGGTCCACGTAATCTCTGTTACCTTTGATGTTCTTTTTAGTGCCTTGACAGTTGATGAATATATCGAAAGTTATTCCATCAAAAAAACGCACTGATACAGAAATACAAATATAGAGAAATGCGGAGAAGAATCTAATACAGAAACACACACACACACACACACACATATGCATGCGTAGCCACACATGACAAACAAGCAACACGCCGTTGAAGCATAGTACTCCGGTAGATTACTTGCACGGTTGCACCCCACCAGGCCACCCATGGATGGACATGGCGTTGCGTTTGTGGCTATATACTAAAGAGAAGAGAGCCATAAGGAGCATGCCATATATGCTTAGCGTTACGCGTGTGCCAGCGTCTCTCACCTTGCACACATACTAGGTGAACGCCAAGCGGATCCAGTGGAGTGTTTCCGATGGAGGAGTTGTGGAAGGACATGTCCCTGCCTTCCACCCCGGCCGCGCTGCAGTCGTACCCCATCCGCTCTCCAGCCGCCGCCGTCTACCCCCAGGACTACCTCGCCGGCCCGGTGCCACTGCGGCGGGGGCCTCCTTACACGGCGCTCACCCTCAGCTCCTCCGTCGAGTTCACCTTCCACGGCGGTGGTTCTGGTTCCGGTACGCCCTCCGGCTCCAGCCCCTGCAATGACTACTCCTTTGGCTTCCCCTCCGTCTCCGGAGCCAACAGCAGCAGCAACAACAGCAAGAGGGTGCAGGTCGATGCTCCGGCGGCGGTCGACCGTCAGCGCCGGATGATCAAGAACCGGGAGTCGGCGGCCCGGTCGCGGGCGCGGAAGCAGGCCTACACCAACGAGCTGGAGATGGAGCTGGCGCAGCTGCGCAGGGAGAACCAGATGCTCATCAAGCGTGAGCAGGACTTCATCAAAGTACGCCTACGCGCGTATTCGACATTGCCATTTGATTAGTTTCAAGCAAGCATGCAGCATTGTGATATTGGTTGCCTTGCGCATCTGGATGCAGGAACGTTCGGCGACGGCGGCGCAGGCGGCAGTCCTCCCCGACTGCAGCAGCAGCGGCGGCGGCGGCGGCGGCAGGAGCAGGTCCAGCAGGTCCACTCTCCACTTCGAGATCGAGCAGAGGCAGAGGTGCCGCTCCGCCCCTGCGCCATGATCGTCGGCGGCGGCCATGGTTCATCGACTGCAGCAGCTTAATTATTCCACTAATTAATTAGTTATATACAGTACAAGACTACGCAATGCATGTGCTTGCTACTTACATGATTAATTGTCCAAAGCTAGCTCTTGGTGATGGACATATCAATATTAATGGGAGTCGTGAACTATGCATGTGCATATGTAATCTAGCTAGTAGGAGTACGTAGTAGTAGCTTTGTTGCAAAATTAGGCTAGTATGTAATATATCTCCTTAATATTGAGGTGATGGACGAATCAATCCATCCAGGTATGTAAATTAACGGAGGCTGATTTGTATGATAAAGATCGCTTGTGTGAGGCCAGACCGTACGTGGATTCGATTTCCTTTTGTTCCTGCTTTATATGTTGTCCTACCTAGCGGGCAAGACGTGGAATGGAATCCTAGCTATGTAATATATGTCCCCACCGGCGAGCACCACGCATGCACCACAAACATGGTATTCACCGTTAATTTCGTTAGCTACTGTATCTATGTGTGCATGTTTATGGACGACAATGCTATGCTAATCTGGTGAGAACGGACGTGTTCCTAATTTCCTAATATCGCGTGTATTCCATTTCTTAAAAGTTATAAACTTTATCAACATTGACCAAGTTTATATGATAAGAATATCGAATCAACACCATTCGACTAATCATGAAATCTGTATTCATATGGTATATGTTTGGTATTGTAAACGTAGACAAGTTGTTCCTATAAACTTGATGTGTGAAGCTCAACTTTCACGGAATGATGGAGGGAGTACTAGAGATGGAAACAACCTGACTTCGACAAGTGGAAATGGCCCCAAATGGAGTATAAACCACTACTATCATCTCTTTTCTTTGCACGGATGATCGACACGCAATGCCCACCTTTCCCTAGCCTCATTGTTCCCCTTCACATCAATCCATCTAGCTAGTACCACCACACATGCATGTGCATCTTTTGTTTCTCTTCTTTTCCCTGTTTGTGCGTGCAGAATATCTTCTCCTTTTTCCAAACACTTTAGATTCCCCACATCCATCTATTCATATGTATTCCCTTGATTTCCTATACTGTAACCAAAGAGATCACTTCCAAAACTGCTCACAGTTGAGCTACACATTCTCCATCTGTGCGTAAACGGGCGTGCGAACATCACCATCATCGAGATCATACAATGCACTAAAAAAATACATGTGCGTAGGATTGCAGCCTGGAAGGAATCGACTGGACAAAACACTCGCTAGCCCGAGGATTCCTGCCGCTTCTGCATGAACGTTTCTGATTTCCTTTCTCTTCTGTTGAAATAGTTTCTCTAGTACTCCTTCCGACCCAAATTAATAGATGCACATTTAATATAAATACATTTCAGCTGGCAGCTCTTTGCCTCTTCCTAGTGTGGGGGCAGTGCTAGAGGCTGCAGGTGATAGAGGTAAAATGTCTGGTGGCCCGAGATGTATACTCTGGCTGCATTATCTCTACCCTTAGTGGGAGTAATATTAATATAGATAGTAACATCACACATATCTAGGTTAAATAGATGATGTGGCATGCAATAAATGAAGAAAGAGATGAAACTGGTAGTAACATAACTACTAGTATGAGTAACATCACACATATAAAATGTGTCTATAGACTAATAAATGAAGCGTTACATGTTACCACACACATGTTACTCCCCATCTAATTTAAGATTTCAAAAATTCTTAATGGGCTAGGCCCATTATTTCTAACAGAGCGCTCCTTCTCTGATTTCATTAATGAAATCAATGTCTTTATGCTACAAGGGAACAGTGGAAATGGAGAGTAAGACTAGCCACAATGGGTAATAACATAGACTAGTAACATGCCCATGTTACTAGTCTATGTTACTACCCACGACATGTTACTAGTCTATGTTACTACCCATTGTGGCTAGTCTTACTCTTAATTTCCACTGTTCCCTTGTAGCATTCTCTGATTTCATTAATGAAATCAATGTCTTTATGCTACAAGGGAACAGTGGAAATGGAGAGTAAGACTAGCCACAATGGGTAATAACATAGACTAGTAACATGCCCATGTTACTAGTCTATGTTACTACCCACGGCATGTTACTAGTCTATGTTACTACCCATTGTGGCTAGTCTTACTCTCAATTTCCACTGTTCCCTTGTAGCATAAAGACATTGATTTCATTAATGAAATCAGAGAAGGAGCGCTCTATTAGAAATAATGGGCCTAGCCCATTAAGAATTTTTGAAATCTTAAATTAGGCTCATGAATAATGATAAGTGGTGGTTCTAAAGTTTAGTACCACCTCGGAAGTTGAGGAGGTGCGAGACCTCTTCATATAGTTGGTTCTCTACACCACACTTAGTGATGTGTGAAGTATATAAATGGAATAGCACACATACGCGCTTGCTCGCCTGGCCGGGTGGGGCTGGGCCAGGGCGGCGCGCGTGAATGATCCGTCGAAATTTTGCAGGCGAGAAACTTTCTTTTGCCGTTTTATTCTTTGATGTCTTGGCAGGTCCTCTTATATATACTCCTACCGGTCGTGGCCAAAGATACATCGAAAACACTTAGGATTTTGCTTCATCTCACAACTTGCGCAGCCGCCGTAGTCTACTCCATCCTGAACGCCGGCGTGCGGGGCAACAAGTCTCCGGAACCGTTCTTCCTTGCGATCCTGCATCGGGTGAGGACAAATTAGGTTTTTGAGAAGCGCTCTGCGCAACTTCTCAAGTTCGTCATCACGGGTCGTCTTTCGTCCAAGTCGGGCGGTGCTACTCATCGCCGTCTCCATCACTGTCAGCAATAGATCGTCGCCAACATCGCCATCAACAACATTGCTCCTACAGCAGCTAACGAACAGTACTTCAATCGTCCTCCATTCATGTATCTATCTGTAGTTGATATTATTATATGTGTGATGCTATTGTGCATGTTTTCCTGTTCATCTAGTATGCTAGATTGTTGCATGCCATCTTCTGTTCTAGTCATAAATTATTTACTGAAATTTATCACGAATTTGCCTAATATTCTAACACTCTCTTTATCAAAATTTAATATCCATACAAGGAAATATTCATTTAAAACAAATAAATAATAAGACCACAATGTGAATAAAGTCAGCATCCCCCAACAAGGAGTGAATAGCAAAAAACTACCACATTATGGGCTATCGTTCCAAAAAACTACCGCTTTTTTTTTATTTTTCAAAAAACTACCACAAAAATGGTAGGCTGTTCCGAAAAACCCAAGTGACTGAACCATTAAGTTTTAAACGAAATTATGACAGCTCGGGTCCACTCGTCAGGTTGACCGTTATCTTTGACCGTTAGGTTGACCGTTAACAGGTTATGACAGGTGGGCCCACATATTTTTTAAGTGCATTCAGGTCCCTATAGAAAAAATAAAAGCAATCAGGTCCCTGTAATTTTATTAAAAAAGCAATTTGGTCCCTGCAAGAAAGTATAAAAAGCAATCGGGTCCCTGTCGGCGAGCTCATCGCCGGAGCCGACGAAGGGACCCTGTGCACGTCGTCCGACCTTGCTCTGGAGGCGGAACTCGAGGGCATTCCGGCCGCTGCACACGGCGGAGCCGCTGCTCCTACCGCTGCACGCGGTGGCTCCCGCTCCTCCCGCTCTTCCGCAGCAGCTGCTGCTGCTGCATGTGGTGGCTGACCATGGCGGGGCAGCATTCGCAGGTGACATGGCGCGATGGGGAACGGTGGGGTGAAGGGAGGTGGTGGTGGGTCAGCCGCACCCTGCAACGACCACGGGCCGTCTTCGTCTAGATCGGCGTCGCGGAGCTTCACGCAGTGGCGGCTGCCAGTGCACCACCCGCCGCACGCGTCCTCGTCGATGTCAATGGCGGGAGGTGGCGGCCACGCGGTGGCTCATGGCGCGGAGGAGAAGTTCCCGGCAGGGAAGGTGGTGTCGGGCATGGCTACTCCGGTCTTGGTTCTGCTCGGCCATGGCGTCACCGGCTGGCTCAGGAGAGAAAGAAAAAGGTAAGGAGAGGAAGAGGAGAAGAGAGGAGAGGGAGAGGAGAAGAGAGGAGAGGCACTCCTACCTCACCATCGTCGATCTCCTGTCCGGCGCTTGGAACCACGCCGCCTCCGCCCGGATCTGCTCGGCCGCCGCCTAAAATCCGTCGCGCCGCCACGTCTCACCGGAAACCAGCGCCACGCACAGGGTGCGCAACGCAGCTTTGGCCGCCACGCGAGAGGGGGCGTGTGGAGCTATGGGGAGGTAGGAGGAGGCATGGGTTGTGGAGCTGCTCACCGGTTGCCTCCGCCGGCGGAAGGGAGGTGGCCGTTGTTATGCCACCGCGGCCGTGCAGCCATGGCTCGGGAGGGGGAGAGATAAGGGAGGGAGAGGAAGAGAGGGAAGAGAGAGCTTACGTGTGGGCCCTACGTGTAAGATAACGGTCAAACAGACAGACAACAAATGGTTTGGTTAGGAGTGGGGCCGACCTGTCATAATTTGAATTAATTCTAAACCACATGACAATTTGGGTTTTTCGGAACAGCCCACCATTTTTGTGGTAGTTTTTTGGAAAATTAAAAAAAACGGTACTCCCTCCGTAAACTAATATAAGAGCGTTTAGATCACTACTTTAGTAATATAAACGCTCTTATATTAGTTTACAAAGGGAGTAGTTTTTTGGAACGATAGCCCATAATGTGGTAGTTTTTTGCTATTCACTCCCCAACAAGTGTACCTGACCTCAATAACAGTTTTAGTTATCAACCACCCATGCATCCTGCACCCCTAGCCTCATATAAGCGCGGAAAGGCCAAGTTGAAGCAGCAGCAATCACAAAACATTCTCAATAGACGTCACAAGAAATATCATCCTTACAAGTGGAACATTTCCTCTCCCGTGTCACAAACATTCTCAATAGACGTCACAAGAAATGCCATCCTTACAAGTAGACTAATTCCTCTCCCGTGTCCCAAACTTCGCCACAAAACTCGTCTTTATTCGGTTCACTATCTGTCTCGTTTCATGAGCTTTTGTCGCCAGATATCTTTCCACAAGAGCTAAATATTCCAAAGCTTTTTCTCGGACTGGTATTGGTAGGCTTATCACCAAATGTGTCGTATGTCTTTTTTGACTTGGATGTAGTGGCTGGTGTTCGACTGCTAAAGACACTCAAACTCCTGGTTTTGGAAGTAGGGTTTTCTACATACGGCCTAATGACTCGGCGTTCCGATTCGATTGTTGGAATTGCTATCAGACAGGATGAGGCTGCGCCTACTAGCGAGACATCTGTCGATCTCTGTGGATAGGAAGCCCTCGAGGTGAAACTTCCCACCGCCGAGCAGAAGCCCCATGTATTGATGTGATAAGGAGGCGAAGAGACAGATAAATGTGGTGGTGAGTGAGGCGAGGAGAGAATTTTTTGTGTTTGTGAACGCAGTAGACTTCCTGAACTCAGGAAAATATGGGAAAAATCAGGTGCAATTTTTTGGGATCATGAAGGCTCACCAAAGGAGGCAACTATGGAATTTTTTTTTGGTTATCACCCACCCATGCATCCTGCAGAAAGGCGAAGCTGGAGCAGCAATCACAAACATTCTAAATAGACGTCACAAGAAATGATATCCTTACAAGTATAATATTTTCCCTCGCATTTCACAAACTTCACCACAAAACTTGTCTTTATTCGACAATATCGTCTCGTTTTGTGAGCCTTTGTCGCCAGATATCTTTCTACAAGGGCTAAATATTCCATAGATTTTTTATGGAATGGTATTAGCAAACTTATCACCAAATGTGACATATGCCCAATGTTACCATATTATCCTTGGTGACAATGGCATCATGCCGAATGTGCCACAACAAGATTCTAAGTTTAGTAGGAATTTTAGCTTTCCATAAATGCCAAGAAGATCTATCAGGCCCCACATCAGACAGATGATCATACAAGGATTTGACTGAAAAATTGCCACTCTTACTCCACTTCCACCTAGGCATGTCTTCATTCTAATTCAAAACAACCCTGCCAAGCAGAACCCTCAGTTCAACAAATTTACCATGTCGCTCACAATCCTCCATCTTCTGAATCTGACGTGCCAACCTCTATCAGCTAGTTGCTTCATCGTGCACACAACTCATGGTATTGTTTTTTCAAAGTTTATGTCCACACCAAATGGCATTCCAGAAATATGTTTGTTGCCCATTGCCCATAATCATGCATCTAACACTAACGTATAAACTTTTATCCGATCTTAATTCCTTTTCTGAAAAGGATCAGATCTATTATAAAGATTCACCGAAAGTACAAAGCACCTCAAACATAATAAAAATTACAATTAGGTCCATGGACCACTAAACAACCATTGTCGTCCTAGCCGCCGATGAAGTCAGCCTGACCTTGTCTATTACAGCCGGGAAGTCTTCGTGCACGTGCCCCTAAGGACCATCGCCCCGGAGCTGCATTCATTGTCGTTAAATCCCTGAATCGATCTAAAGAATCTAACACTAAATCTCGCCGTTGCGTACGCCAGACTAGAAACCCAAACCTCGACTCCCCGAGGAGCTAGCAGGAATCTACGCCGAAGTGCACATACCAAAGGACGAACCATGGAAGACCGCCTTGGGACGAGCAGGGGACAAGATTTTTCGGCAAGAAAACAGGTGACAGGTGCGCGGCGACGAAGAAAGAATGCAGATGGCTAGAAGATGGGCAGAAATTCGCTAGACAAGTCGCCAGATATCCACTCCGTTTTGCTACATCATCTGAATCTTTGATAGTTTGTAGTGTACTAAACTGCTGAAATGAATGTTTATTTTAGTTTTGTTGATGGTTAGTTTAGAGTCTATTCTTGAGACTTGTATGGAAGACCGGATTTATCTCTATTATGTCCATTTACATCCGGATTTGTGTATGATCACTAGAGCATCTCCAGTATACTGAATCCGGATTGCTAAAACTCAGCCGACTGAGTTGTAATAAATCTCAGTCAACAACCTGGCCGTTGGATCATTTCATGCGTCAAGATTCGCACGACTGGTTGTCTTTGTTTTCGATTGGCCTATTTAGGCTCGTGATCGGCCCCTATTTTTCCATTTCTTTGTTCGGTTTTCTTGTGTGGGCTAGTCATAATGGAATGGGTTTGGGTCTAGGGCTTTTCTTTGTCTACTTGGCCTTTTCTCTTTGTTTTGTCTTTCTTGGACTGCTTTTTTTGTCAACAAGCAAAAATGCTTTAGAAATATTTATCTTGCGAGAGAGGGGTGCGCGTCCCTTCGTGTCAGTTCATCTCCCCTATTTTTTTGTTGCCTTTTTTGTTATTTCCATTTTCTTTCTTTTTATTTCATTTCATTTATACTTTTATTTTCCTCGTATTATTTTTTCTGGTAGATTTCACCAAACTATTTTTTATTTCATTTTCTAGGTCAATGGAGAATTGGTTAAATCTTTGTCGGTTAAGTAGCCATGGATTCTGGACATCAAGTTCGTGTGTGTATGTTTATTGCATGGTGTGCTGTTTTCGGTAGTTTTTTCTAATCAATTAGAAAATAGATATTATTACATAAGGCAAAGACAAATGTTTTTTCTATGTCACATTGGTTTTTTAAAATTTTATTGTTTCTTCTTGTATAATTATTAGTTCTTGGGCAACTGCATATGACACACCTTATGTTCAATTGCAACTACAACAACACACTTGTAACTAGCGTGCCTCGACTTTCTTCATTCTTCTTTTTAAGGTTTTTGTAAAAACGAATTTTTTTAGACCATTGTCTATAAAGTGATATAGACAACCAAATGCACACAAACTGCTCGAGATGATTTTAGTCGCTTGTGCTAAACAATAATAAAGAAGCATTTCAAGGAAAGTGAAAGTGCCCATATAAAGTGAAAGCCAGTTTTCTTTTCGGTACGAGCTGAAATGGACTCCACATGTTTTTCTGCTCCGCTACCACGTGAATGATGCCGACCCTGTAGTAGGAGGCGGCGGTTTTAAGATCCGCCCGAGGCGCTTCTGAGGAGCGACGCAGGAGTGAGAGCCGTTTTTACAGTGCACAGTTTTTGTAGGGATTTATAGTGCACAAACTTTTTAATGAATTGCTACAATCTTAAGAGAGGAAACCGTGAGTGTATGATCACTAGTATCTCGCTTCCATAACAACCAAATTAGCCAGCACGACTAAGCATGTCCTACGCAATGCTCCCTTCTTTTCATTACACATATTAGCTTTGTATTAACCTAAGCCTTTTAAAGTTTAACCACATTTATAGGGGAAAAATATCACCATTCATAATAAATAAATATCATTGTAATATTTTTTTATATTGTATTTATTTGACATCATAGATATTGATACTTTTTATCTAAATTTGATCAAACTTTACAAAGTCCGACATTAGAAAATAAAAATATGAGAAGGAAAAAAATCGAAAGGAAGTACTAGAAAAAGAAGTTTTTTAGATGATGTACTAATAATGAAGCTTTTCGTCATTCCCCTCCCTTCAAAGAGAAATGAAGATGGCCCATGCAAAATAGCAGAATGACGGCCCAAAGCACCTGCTCATTTAGCCAGCTCGACTAAGATTGTGTTACCCCGAAAAGAAGACTAAGCTTGTGTTACGCAATGCTTCCTCCATTTCTTTGTATTTCACATTTTTTTGCTTGGGTTTTATTTCATATACTAGCTTTGTATTAAGTAAAGCTTTTCAATTTTGACCACGTTTATAGGAAAAATATCACCATTCGGAATAAATAACTATAATTAGATCCATCAGGTAATATCTTTTATGTTATATTTATTTGATATCATAGGTGTTGTTACTTTTTATCTAAAGTTGATCAAACATTACAAAATCTGACTAAGAAAGAAATTAATATGAGAAGTAAAAACCCTGAAGGAAGTACTAGTAAAGAAGTTTCTTCTTTTAGACAAAATACTAGTAATACAGAAGTATTTCTTCATTCCCCTCCCTCCAAAAAGGAAAGAAAGAAGATGGCCCATGCAAAACAGCAGAATGACGGCCCAAAGCACCTGCCCATCAGAATGACCCAGCTCATACGCCATGCAAAAAATGTAAAAACAAAAGGTGCACCAGCCTAGAATCAAACCCAGGTATGTACTAACAGTTATGGTGCCAGGATCAAAACCTTGTAATGTCAAGCTCTTCTAATGAAATTTTTTGTAGACATATGAAATAGGAAAAAAAATCATATTTCTTTACCTAATAATAAAGGGACTATTTGCTTCTGGTCGTCCATCATGAAAATTGCCCCTGAAGTTGGCACTAATTACCCACCATGGCATGGTTAAGCGAAGAAAAAAACGCTTCATTTTTATTTCAAAATCGCCCCCTGATTCTGTTCTCATAAATTGATACACTACTATAGCACGAGCACACAAATGGTGCGATGGCTAAGGGCGTGGTCGTCCACACTGGAGACCAGAGATTGATCCTTGGTTCTGCTCATTTTTCTCCCCTTTTTCCTCTCTTAAGCAGCCCATGGTTGTGGAGCCCCCTGTTTTCTATTTCGTTTTTATGCTTTTTATTTACTTTCTCATTTGTGTTTTTATTTTTTTCTTCTATAAATGAAATTCGGGATTTTCAAAAGAACAAAAATTCAAAACGTTGTGAGTTTTCTAAAAAAAATGAAAAATCATAAACTGTTTGTGAATTCAAAAAACATTTGGAAAATCATAAAATGTTCATGACTTCAAAAAATTGCTCACATATTATAAAGAATTCACGATTTCAAATAAATATGCATGAAATAAATAATTTTCACGATTTTTAAAAAATGATCCAATATTCAAAACATATTTGCGAATTTTAAAAAGTGTCCATGAAATTTTAGAAAATGTTCACAAAATTAAAACAGATCCGTAAATAATGAACAAAACGAATCATCCCTTATGTAGAGGTTTTATTAGGGGATCTGTAGAGGTCGTTTTATAATTTTATTTAGTTCCTCGCACCAGGTAAAAAAAGATTTTTGTGTTTTGTACAACGCTGAGCCCCATGAAAAATTGACACAACTTCTTATGTGTTAGTTTTCGTAAGCTATATGAAAATGACTAAATGTCTATTTTGCTTCATACACAAGTATGTTTATTCTGGTACCATAATATTAGCTATGGTAAACACCGCTATGCTAGGTCAAAATGAGACACATCATTCATCAGTCTAGCTCAAGCAGTGTCCATCAATGCAATTTGCTCAACCAAAATATATTCATTGTGGTGCCTTAGGAAATCAAGTTGTGATGAGACCATCACATTTTTAGTTTCTGAAATGACTTTTTAAAAGTCTCTTATCTCATCATGACATCACGGACAAAGTTTGTAAAATGACATTATAAAAGTCTCTTATCTCATTCTTGCATTTAATTCAAAGTTTTTATTGTATCTATCACACCTGCATAATCTGATAATTTTTCTCCTGTTGCAACGCACGGGCATATTTGCTAGTTATTACAAACACATTTATAGTACCAGCCCTTTGCTATCATGGATAGTTTGATTTGATCGCGGGATGGCATCATTACTAGACTGTAATACTTTGATTTCATATTTTGTCAACCATACAAGGAATCATCGCCTATTCCATTGCACAGATCAAACTTAATAAATTTCATCGTCAAAAATGCAACTTTTTATTCAATAAAAACAAGATTTCACTTCTTAAGAATATTGCTAGCGAGAGAAAAAAAAATGGAATATAGTGAAGAGTGTTGCAGTATTGGCATTTAAAACTTACAAATAAAAGTGGAAGAGTGGAGGGCCTTGTCCTGGTGTTGAATCGGATACAGAGTGCTGACTAGTAGAACAGTATTGATCAAGGCGGCCAAAAATGCGTGTGCAGTTGCGGGTGGGTCGCTCGCAGCTCGCCGGACGGCCGGAGGTAGCCGTGCCTGACATCTCAAGGGCAGCTCAGAGATCGCCAGCGCCGGGCAAAGGACGGTAAAGAAGCTGAGGTGCAGTGGCTGTCCATGGAGAGGCAGGCAGTAGGAGGAGAAAATGAAGGAAATCACGTGATTTGGGAAATTGATTTTGGACTTTTCCAACTATATGGCCTAGTGGCCCAACTAGTTGTTACCCAAGAAGCAGAATATAGCAGATAATAGGGGATGGCATTTCCTAAACGGCGCCCTAAGCGCCCGTTATAGGCTGATTCCCAAACGGGCGCACACCCCCCTCCCGTCATGGGCCAGGCCCGTTTTACCTTTTTTTTTCATTCTTTTAATGATTCAAAAGAATAGATGCATTCCGCAGGAGTCGAACTCTGTACCCCACGGCCTTTGTTCAAGTGCAGCTAGCCAACCGGGACAACTTACGGCAGTGATTATATTTCTGCTTTTATGATTTTGTATAGTAAATAGAACGGTAATAAAAGCACCCACGTTTCCAGTCTGATTTCTTTTTTGTTTTGGTCGTATTAAGAAAATGTTCATCATATATTATGAAATAGTTCACCTTTTGAATTTAAAAAAATGTTCATCATGTATTATAATTCATCCTATATTATGAAATTGTTCAACGTATATTAAAAAATGTTCATTACGTATACACAAATTGTTCAACGTATATTAAAAAATGTTCATTACGTACTTAAAATTTGTTCATCGTACATTAAACAATTGTTCAACACATACAACAAAATGTTTTCATTTGTATATTTGAAATTTGTTCAATGTTTGCTTACTAAAAAGCTCACTGCATTTTAAAATTGTTCAACGTATATTATAAAAAAATATTTTTTTAGAAAAAATGATGTGCCGATGTCTACTTTTAGGCTAGCGTTGCTCTAAAACTGCTGTAGGTTGCTAGCTCGACTGGCTAGGCACAGTAGAATCATTCCGGAGGTCTGGAGTTCGATCCACACGGGCGCTTCTTTTTTGCCGCTCGACGTATACGAGCGCCCAAGGGAAGCGGGAGCGAGGGAGAGAATACAAAGTGGGCCGGCCCATGAAGGGGGCGCGCGTGGGTGCCGGTTGCTCCGAGTGGCGCTTAAGGCGCCACTTAGGAGCTCCCGGGGATCCTTTACGGCGCATACCGCGCCCGTGAGCGCCATGACGCGTACCACCCCTATTTCTATGGGCCGGCCCATATCCGGGTTTAACCCCAATCGGTTTTGGGAAGGTTCTAAAACCTTCCCTGAACCGGGTTTTTATGGAAAAAAAATTATTCGGTTTTTCTTTTTCTTTTTTTCCTTTTTCTGTTTAGTTTTCATTTTCTATTTACTTTTATGTTTTCATTTTTATTCTTGTTTTTCAATTTCCGAAAATATATTAATTCGCGATTTGTTTCTAAAATCATATTTTTTGAATGATGAACATTTTTTCCCAAATCATGGTTCTATTTTTACTAAATCATTACTCTTAAATCATGAACATTTTTTGAAACTGTGAACATTTTTAGAAACTCACGAACAACTTTTTTTGAAATCATGAAGAATTGTTTTTGAAATTTGTGAACATTCTCTTAAGTCATGAACATGTTTTTCAAATCATGAACATTTTTTTGAAATAATGAACATTTTAAAATTAAAGAATACTTTTTTCGAAATCATGAACATTTTTAGAATTAGCTAACATTTTTCTGAATCGTGAACATTTTTTCCAAATTCGTGAACATTTTTTTTATCCTGAACATTTTTTCCAAATTCTTGAACGTTTTTCGAATTAGCGAACATTTGTTTGAATTTTTTAAATTATGAACGTTTTTTTAAGTTTGTGAACATGTTTTTACAAATTCGTGAACAGTTTTTGAATTCCAGAGCATTTTTTGTAATCATTTTTTACTTATTTTGTGAACATTTTTCAATTTCGCAAACATTTTTTTGAAATCTTGAACATTGTTTTAAATACATGAACATTTTTTTAATTTGTGAATATTTTTTGCCAAATTCATGAACAATTTATGAATTACTGAGCTTCTTTTTGGAAATCATGATTGTTTGATTCAAAATTAGGAATTTTTCTCAAACTAGTAAGCGTGCACGTGCAACACACGTATCATCATGTGAAAACAATCAACATTCATCTTAGAAAGAAAATACATCAATAAAATAAACAAAATATAATGGTGTACCAACAAAATATAATAATTATCAGAATAACGAAAATAAAAGCTAGGGATATTCAGAAATGCAAAGTATTGTTCATGGACAAGGATGCTCTCTGAACCTACACATTACACTTGCATCCTTGTATTAGTAAGATCAAAAAATAGCTAGGCATTGGTGATCATGGATTTACCTTATAACCAAGTTATTTGCTTCATTATCTGGGTTTTTTTGCGAGAAAACATCTGATCTATTCATCTTCAATCATGGCAGTACAACGAACACCAGAAATAATAAAATTACATCCACCTAGCGATGACTACAAGCACTGAAGCGAGCAGAAGACGCGTCGCCGTCATCGCCCCACCCTAACCGGAGCCGGGCAAAACCTGTTGTAGTAGACAGTTGGAATGTCGTCGTGCTAAAGCCCCATAGGACTAGCGCAGCAGAACAACAATCATCGTCGATGAAGAGTTACGTAGATCGGAAGGGTCCAACCTGAAGACACACGAGCGTAGACGAATTACGAACAGATCCGAGGAAATCCACCACAAGCAGATCCGCTGAAACACACCTCCACACGCCCACCGACGGTGCTAAATGCACGATCGAAACGGGGGCTAGGCGGGGAGAACCTTATTCCATCTTCAGGGAGCGCCGCCGTCTCGCCTTTCTGAACAGGACACAAACCCTAACAAAACTCAAAAACACATCTAAAAACGGAGCCCTCCCACAGGCAAGGGCCGGGATCCACCGCACCACTGACCCTGACCCATGGCCCTAAGGCCCCGGAGACGAGGCGGACCGACGGCGGCGCCGGTGGGAGGCGGAAGATCCCTAAATTTTTTTAGGGGAGGAGGCGGCTGGGGGTACGCAAGATAGCATCTGAAATTGAGTGTAAAAGAGTGTTTGAAATTGAGTGTAAGAAATCCTTAAAAGTATTAACAGACAACTTAAAACGCAATAGCAGGAAGCCAAAAGAAAAATAGTGAAGTGCATGAGGGGCATGTTACCTCCATAAATCCCTATCAGAAGATATTGGTTTTCTTCCCCACATTATATAGTACTAAAAAAATACTAAGCATAACGTTAACCCACTCAGTTCTCCAGATGACCAGATTAAATTGTAAGCATTATGTGGTTCTTATTTCAGTGAAAATGCATTCTGTTGAGTAATGATTGCCAATGCATGTCAGCATGTATGATTCAGAAACCACACCGAGAATAAGTAGGGAGCATATACATCTGTTTTCAGAGCCTGCAATTCATAATGAAATGCTAGACAAGTTTATTGTCCTACTAAAAACATGGATCAATTTATCAGTGTCAAAGTTGTTGCATCTAATGTCAAAACTAACTACTATATCAGGTCTGGTTACTTAGATGGTGTTATGTATGAACATTAATAGTTAATAAACATATATAATATGAGAAAATACTTATGTAATTATAACAACAAAAATTGTAAATGTATGGATTGGATTTCACAACTTAACGCAAACTAATACTGCATTGGAAAGAAGAAAAGCCTGGTCCGGTGTGCTTTGCAATGATATTTGATTGAATTATTAAATTATCAAGAGCAATTGGATAACAACAAAGGAGGACCATGAAGGAGAGAGTCGGAGGGTTCACCTGTCCAACGGGAGTAGTAGTAGTTCCCTAGTAGCAGGTTGGATTGGCCGGCAATATGCAGAATTGAGTCAGGCTACCGCAGCTTCCTCAAGCTGAAGAAATCAGGAGTCGGGGCAGCATCACTGACCTGGCTGGGACCTTGGTGTGTCCACAATGCAAGAAGCAGAATTCCTTGCACTACATCCAAATATAGCTGAGATTAGTTTGTAGTGCAGGTTAGAACCTCTCAGTTCACTGTTAAATGTCTGGAATTGAAGAATACAATTTCTCATCTTAGTATATGATTACAAGTTTCTTTAGATGGGTAAAATTTCAGCAAACCAAAAAAGGAATCAACTTTTAACTTTACTCCATACGTCTTACCATAGATATGGCCACTATACCATCATCCCTCCATTGAAATCAATCTGTTGAAACCTCAACCCCAGAAGAAGCTATTCTCCTGACTTCACTCCTAAAAATTGCACGTGCCTAAATGACTATTAAGCCATGAGACACTCCTTCAATCATCAATTTAATGCCTATAAGTTCAACGATCCAAGGATACATTTTAAGGGCGAATGAATGAGAAATGGTAAATGATAGACTTGTTGTGTAAAAGCAAATAAAACTGTGGTAATATTCTTGGTGCTTAATTCTGCTTGGTTGTTTTTCTTGGTGTATCCTCCTCAGCTAGAACTACCATCTGCTTGGTGCAGACAGTAGAGTGAGCCTATGTTGGTGGTTTACAAAAAAAATGGATGGAAGGCTAGAAGAATTCAAAACTACCGGTTGATGAGAATAAACTTCAGAATATATAACGGTGATCTAGGACATACTCTTGGTCACTTCAATTTGGGGAGTACCCAAAAAACTCGAAGCAGCACATCATCATTGAAAAAACACCGTGAAGAAAATGAAGCTGAGATGGAAGACCTCCTGACTGTGCGAACTGGGGAGTACCCAAACAAATTTGAAGCAGCACATCATCATTGAAAAAAATAATGTTAACAAAATGAAACTGAGATGGAAAACCTCCTGACTCTACGGACTGGGGCATCGGGCCAAAGCGAAACGTGGTGGGCGCGGCGTCCCTGAGCACCAACAACAATACCTTGAATTATCAACCATATAAGTGTATAGCTATGTGATGACCCACAAGTATAGGGGATCTATCGTAGTCCTTTCGATAAGTAAGAGTGTCGAACCCAACGAGGAGCAGAAGGAAATGATAAGCGGTTTTCAGTAAGGTTTTCTCTTCAAGCACTGAAATAGTAGGTGATAGATAGTTTTGTGATAAGATAAATAGTAACGAGCAAAAAGTAAATAAAGTAAATAAAGTGCAGCAAGGTGGCCCAATCCTTTATGTAGCAAAGGATAAGCCTGGACAAATTTTAATAATGAAGAAGGAGCTCCCGAGGACACATTGGGAATTATCGTCAAGCTAGTTTTCATCACGTTCATAAGATTCGCGTTCAGTACTTTGATAATTTGATATGTGGGTGGACCGGCACTTGGGTACTGCCCTAACATGGACAAGCATATCACTTATGATTAACCCCTATTGCAAGCATCCGCAACTACAAAAAGGAGTATTAAGGTAAACCTAACCACATCATTAAACATATGGGTCCATATCAAACCCTAACGAAGCAACGCATAAACTAGGGTTTAAGCTTCTGTCACTCTAGCAACCCATCATCTACTTATTACTTCCCTATGCCTTCCTCTAGGCCCAAATAATGGTGAAGTGTCATGTAGTTGACGTTCACATAACACCACTAGAGGAGAGAAAACATACATCTCATCAAAATATCGAACAAATACCAAATTCACATGACTACTAATAGCAAGACTTCACCCATGTCCTCAGGAACAAACGTAACTACTCACAAAGCATATTAATGTTCATAATCAGAGGGGTAATAATATGCACAAAGGATCTGAACATATGATCTTCCACCAAGTAAACCAAATAGCATCAACTACAAGGAGTAATCAACACTACTAGCAACCCACAGGTACCAATTTGTGGTTTTGATACAAGATTGGATATAAGAGATGAACTAGGGTTTTGAGATGAGATGGTGCTGGTGAAGATGTTGATGGAGATTGACCCCTCGGATGAGAGGATCGTTGGTGATGGCGTTGGTGATGATTTCCCCCTCCCGAGGGAAGTGTCCCCGGCAGAACAGCTCCGCCAGAGCCCTAGATTGATTCCGCCAAGGTTCCGCCTCGTGGCGGCGGAGTTTCGTCCCGTAAGCTTGCCCATGATTTTTTTTTCCAGGTGAAAACCCTTCATATAGCAGGAGATGGCAGCCGGAAGCCCATCAGGGGGCCCGGGAGATAGGGGCGCGCCCTACAGGGGGAGCCTGTCTCCTGGACAGGGTGTGGGCTCCCTGGCCTATTTCTTTTGCCCAAAAAATCTTATTAAATCTGAAAAGTTGTTTCGTGGAGTCTCAAGTCTTTTGGAGTTGTGCAGAATAGGTTTCCAACGTTTGCTCCTTTTCCACCAATATTCGATTGCGGCATTCCCCCTCTTCATGGTAAACCTTGTAAAATAAGGGAGAATAGCCATAAGTATTGAGATATAATGTGTAATAACAGCCCATAATGCAATAAACATTGACATAAAAGCATGATGCAAAAAGGACGTATCAACTCCCCCAAGCTTAGACTTCGCTTGTCCTCAACCGGAAGCCGAAATCAAAAAATATGTCCACATGCTTAGAGATAGAGGTGTCGATAAAAATAAAATACGGACATGAGGGAATCATGATCGTTCTAATAACAGCAACATATATGGATTTTGTCATATGATTTCCTATGTTCAAGTAATAAGCAATTCACAATGTCAAGTATGGTTCAAAAACTTCATTGGGAACTAACAAACTATAATCTCAGTCATTGAAGCAATTGCAATCTTTCGTAACATCAGAAAGAGTCAATAATAGAGCTTTTCAGCAAGCTCACATACTCAACTATCTCGCAGTCCCCTATAATTGTTAACACTCACGCAATAGTTGTGGTTATAGAGTTTCAGCCGGACACTGAGAAAGATAGGGCCTTATTGTGTTGCCACTACAGGAATCAGCTACTTTGCCGTCCGCCGTGGCGGACGGCAAAGGCATGAATGGCGGACGGCAAAGGTCTTTACCGTCCGCCACGGACGGCAAAAGTGGACGGCAAAGAAGGGTCCGGTAAAGAGCTACTTTGTCGTCTGCTTTTGGTGGCTGACGGCAAAGGGGCCTTTGCCATCAGCAGCAGACGGCAAAGAACACGGACGGCAAAAATTTCGCTGTTAGTCCGTTAGGCGGCTAACGGCAGGACTTTACCATCGGCCGCTGACGACAAATTTTGTCCTGCCTTTGCCGTCCGCCGTATGATGTCAGCTAGACGTCACTACACGGCAGGTCTTTGCCGTCCGCCGCTGACGGCAAACTGACCAAATGGGTCAGCTCCCGGGAAGCACAATTGGCTGCCACGTGTCTTATTTGTCGTCCGCGGCTGTTGGCAAAGAGCTCGTTGTCGTCGGTGGCGGACGGCAAAGAGCCTGCATATTGGCTCTTTTTTCTGTTTTTTTTAATCCAACAATTTTCACAGCAAATATATATGACATATATAGATATATTTCACAGGGCTATTTAACAGCAAACATATGACATATCCAGCACATAAGTTTCATCGTACATACATATATAGTTCCATCCATTCATACATAGCAAGTTGCACATACACATAAGTTGCAACCATTAGGAAGTTGCACATACATATTACAATGCAAAGTTTCATCAAGATAGCAAGTTCCATCGTAGCAAGCTAGAAGAATACTAGAAGAGAATGAAATAAAAGACAAGCACTCCATCATAGCAAGCTAGCTTCCGAGAAGTGAATGAAATCTGCAAAATGGCAAATAAGAAAGTTAGGAAAAGGTGACTAGAAGAAGAAGACTAGAAGAAGAAGCACGCCATCGTTTGTGAGGTAACTTAGGTGAAATGGATCGTTATGAGCTAACTTAGGTAAAATGCATCATTTTAGAGCTAACGTAGGTAAGATGGGTCATTTTGGAGCTAACATAGGCAAAATGGGTAATTTTGGTGCTAACATAGGTAAAATGGGTCATTTTAGAGCTAACATAGGTAAAATGGATCATTTTGGAGATAATCTAGGTAAAATGGATCATTTTGGAGATAATCTAGGTAAAATGGGTCATTTTAAAGCTAACTTGGATAAAATGGATCATTTATGAGCTAAGGTAAAATGGGTCATTTTAGAGCTAACTTAGGTAAAATGGATCGTTTATGAGCTAACTAAGCTAATTATGTCGTTTTTTACATAAGTAAGCTAAGTACATGTCATTATTGAGCAAACCTAGTTAACTAAGCATATTATAACTAACTTAGGTCATTTAGGAGGAAACAAAGCTAAGTATAGATCGTTTTAGAGCTAACTTAGGTAAAATGGCTGGTTTTGGAGGTCAGTAAGCTTATTGAGTCATTTTAGAGGAAAAGAAGCTAACTCTAGGTCATTAAGGTAAGCATATTGGAGGAAATAAAGCTAAGTCTAGGTCTTTATGCATTTGTTATGCAAAAAACTAGAGAAACTTACCTTGATCATGGAGGTGTAGGAGTGGGCTGGCTCGTGCCAGTAGCTCACTAGTCTTGTAACCCGCAATAGCACCGGTTCAGAAGTTCTATAGTGCGGTTACATAACCGGCACTAAATTGTGGTCATTAAAGCACCACCCCTTTAGTACCGGTTCAGACGAACCGGTGCTAAAGGGCAACCACGTGGCACGAGCCAGCTCCGGGGCTCGAGCCCTTTAGTACCGGTTGGTAAGACCAACCGTACTATAAGGTTTGGGGGTTTTAGTTTTATGATTTCTTTTCATTTAATTTTGTGTTTCCATTTTAATTCTTTTTCGCTTGCTGGTATTTTACGATACTACACATTGTACACGTTGCATATATATATATATATATATATATATATATATATATATATATATAATTTCTAGTAGAAAATCAATCATGCATATATATATATATATATATATATATCATCAATGTCTCACTTACAGACAATAGCAACTGACAGTAGATTTGTCGAGTGCGTCTTGATTGTATAACTGAACTAGTTCTAAATACTCAACGGACACAGCTTTCTCATGGAAGTAATGCTCCTCCTTGACATTCACCATGAGGGACAATCGATCTGAAATCTTGGTAATGTTCATGTACCATTGATGCAATTCATACATTCTCGTTGGGAGGTTCTTGACCTTGTGCAGCGCGACCAAAGGTTGGCCGGACATATTTCCGTTTACTTCATCCTCTCTAAGCAAAGGCATGGGCTCGATCTCGAGGAGTTGTCCAATAGTGATGTTGAGAACTTCACTGCATTATATGCTCCTCCGTTATTACCACATTGCCCACCTCGGGAACATGCTTTGTTTGCCCACAATAATATTGACGCAGCGTCTTGTCACTGTTATTGGCACAACAAGCGAGGGATCGATTTGCGCTACTGTTCTCCCGGTGGGAATGGTTTTCCGCATTTTTGGCAGCTGCTTCTTGTTTGCTCGATCCCGATGTAGGCGTGCTCGCCTCCCTTTCTAGGCGTGCTCGATTTAACTTCCCGATGTGGCGCTCATAGTGCGTGTCAACAGGCTTGGGAGCTGGTGGTTGAGCCATCTGAATGAAGTGGTCAATCGTTTCCTCGAGCACTTTCTCCCTTGGCGGCGGTGGCGGTTTCGGTGCAAAATGGGCTTCCACCTCGGCCTTGATATGGCTGTGATTTCCTCCTCGGACTGTCATAAGACCTCTGCGGAAGAGGCTTGAGGCTTGGACCATATTTATATCGCTTGCCTCCTTTGTACTTCTGTACTACCTCGACTCGTGCCGCACGCACCATAGCTGCTGGGTGTCTCTTCTGCGATTCCGAGGCGGCGGAGGCGGCCGACGGGCTGAGTTGGACAAGGAGGAGTG
This sequence comes from Aegilops speltoides, assembly GCA_021437245.1. Classification (NCBI taxonomy): domain Eukaryota; kingdom Viridiplantae; phylum Streptophyta; class Magnoliopsida; order Poales; family Poaceae; genus Aegilops; species Aegilops speltoides. Next base: position 463,200,886 of record CM038144.1, read on the forward strand.
GCTGAGGTTGTGCCGGACTTGGAGGAGGTGGGCGTCGTGCTGTGGCGGACTTGGAGGAGGAGGATTGTCGACACTTTGCGGACTTGGAGGAGGTGGCTGACACTCTGCTGGACTTGGTGGACTTGCGGGAGCGGAGTCTGCTGACTCGGTGGCGGACTTGACGAGGACTCGGCTGACGCGGTGTCGGTGGCCTTCGAAAGATGATGCAATCCTTTTTCCATATGATGATACAATGTTTGGCCTCTCCGAGAAAGCGCTCGCCGTCACCTCCAGCAATGTCAAGCTGTAGCCCCGAATATGGTGGGTCCACCACCTCATCAACCAAGACACGAGAGCCCGCTGGAATCGGGTTGCAATGGAAGGTTGCCTCGGGGGGATTTGTGAAAGCAAAGCCGTCCGCCACCTTCATGGATATGTTCTTCATTTTGACGTGTAGCTCGCAGTTAGTGTTCTCCATGATGTCATCCACGGGGTATCTACCCAGCATTGCGTCGTCCGAGACGGAACCCACGCTGCTTCTCGGCATGGATGGGCTGGTGCTATCCAATGCTGGATCATCCGCTAGCTGCTGCAGCTGCTGAGACCCCCTTTGATGGGTAAGTGAGTCGATCTGCTCCTGCTGCCGCTGGAATTTGACTGCCAATTCCGCTTGACTTGCTTCTAGGCCTTGAAGGCGTTCATAGTCCCGCTTCCTCTGCTCCTCCTCCATCTTCCTCTTCTTCTCCTCCGCAATCTTCTTTCTCGCACGGGTTCTGTAGTCGGTGTTCCATTCTAAAAACCCCTCATACCATGGAATAGCGCCCTTGCCTCGTGTTCTTCCCGGGTGTTCAGGATTTCCCAGGGCACGCGTAAGCTCGTCGTTCTCTCTGTTGGGCTGGAACACCCCCGATCGTGCCTCTTCTATTGCAACAAGTATCGCATCGTCGGTTCCCTTCAGACTTGACCTCGTCGAAACATTGCCTGTCTCCGGGTCCAACTCCCCCCCATGCGCATAGAACCAAGTCCTAACCACAGGGGCCAGCTCTTAGTAGCCGGAGTGACACTGCATCCTCCATCTCTTTCTCGGACTTATCCCACTTAGGCATTGCCACCGCGATAGCCACCGCTGACATATGGAACTTATCCTTTTTTGGCATTCTTCTTGTTTATTCTCGACCGTTCCTTAGCTAATTCGAATCCTTGAATTTCACGAAATCGTCCCAATGATCACGTTGGTTCTCTAGTGTTCCCTTGAATCTGGAGTCTTCCTTCCTCCTTGACGTACTTCTTCCATTCACGATTCTTGTGGTTCTTGAATGCAATCGCCATCATCCTAAGAGCAGCCTCCTTGATTTTACGCACATCCGCTTACGTGAAATGATCGGTAGGGTGAAATGTTCCATGAGAGTATCCCAAAGCAGATCTTTTTGATTCTTGTCGACAAAAGTAACATCCGGACGTGGCTTTCTGGCTCTCTCCATTCTTGAAGTTTGATCGGGAGTTGGTCCTTCACAAGAACTCCGTGACCGACGAACGAACTTGTCCGCAATCTTCTTAGGCGCTAATGGTTTGCCAAGAGGGCTGCATGCCTCGATATTGTACTTTACGCCCGGCTTCAACTTTTGTTCGGGCCTCGTTTAAATCATTTTGCACGAAGATTTGCTCGATCCGGATGGCTGAAAGAACAAAGATCGATTCGTTAATATATCTTCAAGTCATTTAAAACATGTGTTGATCACCAGATGCCTGCTTATATAAATATATATACCTCGCCGGTCTTTGTTGTTTCAGGATCAACATGTTCTTCGTCATCGTCATAATCGTAGTTCATGACTTCATCAATTTGGTCGTTGCGATCGAATATCATATCACCCTCTCCGGTGTTGTTTAGAAATTCGGAGCCGTCATAATCTTCTTCATTCGATTATCATCGGCCCGCGTATCATATCGAACATGGTGCATTTCTCCCTCTCTGTCGGTATTATGCGCCATAGCTTTTGTTTAACTAATCCAAAAGAAATATAAAACAATTTAGTATTCAAATTACATCGTCTCGAATAATAGATATAATCTCGAATACATCGTCTAGAATAATAGATATAATCTCGAATACATCGTCTCGAATAATATATAATATTAAATAGTACATCACTGGCTATTAGCTAATAAAGATCGAATACTACAGAAGAATCTAGGACACTCGCGGTTCCTCGGCATGGCGGTGGACACCCAAATAGAAGGAACCCTCACGGGATCATAGCTGAAGTGAGATCCTCAAGAAAGCGCCGGTATTGGAGAACCTACCGCCCTCTAACGCAACCATGTAGCGATGGACGTGCTCGTCCTCCTCCCTGACACGGCGACGTACCACCTCCGGCGGGGCCGGGTCCCTCCGCAGCAAAACTGGCCCACGCGAACGCCACTAAATGAGATCAAGGTCGACGACGGGACCTGGGGCCGGGTTCCTCATCAAGCGGCGCGCCCCTCTAGGCAGCACCTCCCAGTGCCAGCCCGGCGGAGCCCAGTCCCGGACATGGGTCGGCTGGACGTCGTCGCGGACGGGTCGACGCCGAGGATGCGGGCCGGGCATCGTCGAGAACAAATACTAGCTATATGCCCGCAAAAAGTAACATTTTTTGAATGATTGGATTTTGATAACTAAAATTTCTAACATTTCTATATAACACTAATTATGCTAATCTAAATAATCTAAATAACACTAAAATTTCTAATATTTCTAACATTTCTATATAACACTAATTTCTAACATTTCTATATAACACTAATTTCTAACTGATTAAACACTAATTATATCCATCTAACATGCATTCATACATATATAATAGTGAAAAAATAATAATCTAAATAATCTAAACTAACTAAACATACAAAATACGTGTGTGTGTGTACTAATTAAACACTAATTATCTAAACTAATTAAGCATACAAAATAATAATCTAAATAATCTAAACTAATTAAAGACTAATTATCTAAACTAATTAAACATGCTTGTGTGTGTATGCAGGCTCGGGAGGCTCACAGGCAGGCGATTCGGCGACCAGTGAGGCGGCGGCGAGGCGAGGCGACGGCGAGGCGACGGCGGGCGGCGCAATGAGGGCAGCGACGGGACGGGGCGGCGCGCGACGGGACGGGACAGCGCGATAGGGACGGGCCAGGCGGCGCGAGACGAGAGGCGGCGCGAGGGACGAGGCGGCAACGGGATGGGGCGACGGAGACGATCGAGGGCGGCGGCGGCGGCGAGAGACGAGACGAACAGAGGAAACAGAGGGAAACTGAAATTTTCGTAGCGATTGTATATATAGAAGGCACCTTTAGTCTGGTTGGAGCCACCAACCGGTACTAAAAACTGTTGCCAGCCAAGCGGCGGAAGCGACCCCTTTAGTACCGGGTGGTGGCACAAACCGGTACTAAAACCCCCTTTAGTACCGGTTTGTGCCACGACCGGTACTAAAGGGGTCACACTGGCAGCAGTGCGGTCTTGACAAGTTTAGTCCCACCTCGCTAGTCGAGGGCTACCTGATTGGTTTATAAGCCCCAGTCGGTAGCTCTCTCGAGCTCCTCTCCTAACCAGCCCTCTGGGCCTACATCCTCTTCGCCTAGTGGGCCTCTTGGGCCTTGGGAACTGCATCCTGGCCCAACGAAAGGTTGTGTCGCTAGTCGTATGCAGGCCGCTTTGGCCCAGTAGGCGGGCTTTTTTTTCTTAATTTTTTTCTTTATTTTTTTTGCTTTATTTTTTTGTTTTATTTATTTTTAAGTTGTTTTCTGCTGTATTTAGTGTTTCTTTGTGAATATTTTTGCTTTAGGTACAAAAAATTACAAACTTTCTGTTAGTGCCGGTAGATTTCAAATTTGAATAGTTTAAATTTTGAATTATTTGAAATTTGTGTGAATCACTAGTTTGTGAATAACTTAACTTTGAAAAAGTTTTTCAGTGATTCTTTTTCTTATGTTTAATATTAGTGTGTTTTATCATTATATTCAATTTAGTAATGCTTAGGTTATTTAAAAATGAAATGCCTTTGTAACAGTTCAGTTTTAAATGGAAACCCCGATACTTGAAAGAGATTGTCCATTTTGTACTCGAAGTGCATCCAGTTTTGCCGTAACCCTCTCTACTTTCTTGCACATGCTATTTGTATGAAATTATGATACCATGCCAACTTTCAACCTTTTCTCGAGTTCATTTGAATTGCTTTTCAATTTCAGGGTCATTTATTTGGAAAAAATCGGTAAATGCATGAAAAGAATTTGTTTGCACATAAAATTTCTTCACGTTTCAAATGCCAAAACACATAACTACCCTAACTATTACAGACATTCCCTCCTGGGTGTGAAACACGAAGAAAGTGATGATAGTGAAGCCGATCACATCCAGATCTTTGGGTGTGAAACTTTTCTTCGCGTGTGTCCATTTGCACCGTAACCTGGAAAATCTTCATCATTTAACGAGATGCTCGGGTCAATATTCACTTGTGAATGGAGCAATTTCATCAAACTTTTCATAATCTTCGACTTGTCTGTCTTGTCATCCACTCCCACGATGTTTCTCTTCCCGAAAGAACTATGTGCGCTTTGGCTCATCGTACGATGCATTCGCTTCCTTATCTTTTCTTTTTCTTGGCTTGGTAGACATGTCCTTCACATAGAAAACCTGTGCCACATCATTGGCTAGGACGAATGGTTCGTCTGCATACGCAAGATTGTTGAGATCCTTTGTTGTCATTCCGTCATGCGGGTCTTCCGTTACCCGCCTCGTGTCATATTGACCCATTTGCACGAAACAAAGGGACCTTTAAACCACGTCGATAGGCAAGTTCCCATATGTCCCTGTATATAACCATAATATGTTTCCTTTCCGTCTTGGTTTACGCATCAGCGGACACCACTGTTTTGGTTGGTGCTCTTCTTATCTTGGGCGATCGTGTAAAATGTATTACCATTTATCTCGTACCCTTTGAAAGTCATTATATTGAAGATGGTAAGCGGGACAGCAAGTACAGGTCATCTTCAATAGAGGTGTCATGCATGGTGCGTATCCGCAACCAGTTGGCGAAACTCTGGTTTGTTCACGTGTAATCTAGTCATCGAGACCGCTCCGGGTGTTTGGGCGTAGCAAATTCTTGTGTTCATCCATATATGGAGCCACAAAGGTAGAATTCGTAGAGAGCTGTAGTGTGCTTGGTGAGAGAATGTCCGTCCATACATATTATTTGTTCCTCCTAGCGTGCCTTTTCCATCGATGCGCCCTTATGCGCGATTCAGAACACCAATCGGCTTAAGGTGGGAATAAAGTCAATACAAAACTCAATTACCTCCTCATTTTGATGGCCCTTGGAGATGCTTCCTACGCCTAGCACGGTTATGAACATATTTCTTTAAGACTCCCATGAACCTCTCAAAGGGAACATATTGTGTAGAAATACAGACCCAAAACGTTAATCTCTTCGCATAGGTGAACTAGGACGTGCGTCATGATGTTGAAGAAGGATGGTGGGAACACCAACTCGAAACTGACAAGACATTGCACCAAATCATTATGTAACCTTGGTATGATTTCTAGATCGATTACCTTCTGAGAGATTGCATTGAGAAATGCACATAGCTTCACAATGGCTAATCGAGCGTTTTCGGTAGAAGCCCCTCAATGCAACCAAAGCGATTGCGTCATAATCACGTGGCGTCATGAGACTTTAGGTTCGGAACTTTTTCTGCCATGTTTATTATTCCCTTTATATTCGATGAGAAGCCGACGATACCTTATCTCGAAAGGGCATTCAAAGAAGATTTCCTTCTCTTCTTTGGTAAGGCGTAGCTTGCATGACCACGATGTATGCCGTCTTCTCCGTGCATACGTTGTTGGTCCTCCGTGCCTCGGTGTATCTTTTGTCTTCCCATACACGCCCAAGAAGCCAAGCAGGGTCACGCAAAGATTCTTCGTCACGTGCATCACGTCGATTGCGGAGCGGACCTCTAGGTCTTTCCAATATGGCAGGTCCCAAAATATAGATTTCTTCTTCCACATGGGTGCGCGTCCGTCCGCGTCCTTGAACAGGTTGTCCGCCAGGACCCTTTCCAAATATCACCTTCAAATCCTTGACCATATCATGTACATCAGCACCAGTATGGTGGCGAGGCTTCGCCCGATGATCCGCCTCACCTTTGAAATGCTTGCCTTTCTTTCTTACGGGATGCTGCTCGGAAGAAATCGGCGATGTCCGGTACACATTCTTCTTACAACTATTCAAATATATACTTTCGGTATCATCCAAGCAGGCGTGCATCCGCGGTATCCCTTGTTTGTCTGTCACGAAAGGTTTACCGAGAGCAGGCCAATCATTGATGGTCACGAACAGCAACGCCTTTAGGTTAAATTCTTCCCCATGTGCTCATCCCACGCACGTACACTGTTCCATTCCACGGTTGTAAGAGTTCTTCAACTAATGGCCTTAGGTACACATCAATGTTGTTGCCGGGTTGCTTAGGGCCTTGGATGAGCACGGCATCATAATGAACTTCCGCTTCATGCACAACCAAGGAGGAAGGTTATACAAACATAGAGTCACGAGCCGGTGCTATGGTTGCTGCTCTGCTCCCCAAAAGGATTAATGCCATTTGCGCTTAGACCAAACCATACGCTCCTTGCGTCATCGCAAACTCCTTCCCGTACTTTCTTTCGATTTTTCTCCACTGCGACCCGTCGGCGGTACTCTCAACTTTCCGTCTTTCTTACGGTCTTCTCGTGCCATCGCATCGCCTTGGCATGCTCTTTGTTTTGGAACAAGCGTTTCAACCGTGGTATTATAGGAGAATACCACATCACCTTGGCAGGAATCTTCTTCTGGGCGCCGCCCTCGACATCACCAGCTCATCGCGGCTGATCTTATAGCGCAATGCACCACATACCGGACAGCGTTCAAATCCTCGTACTCATCGCGGTAGAGGATGCAATCATTAGGGCATGCATGTATCTTACGCACCTCTAACCCTAGAGGGCGGACAGCCTTCTTTGCTTCGTCGTACTCTCGGGCAATTCGTTGTCCTTTGGAAGCATATCCTTTATCATTACCGGCAACTTTCCAAATCCCTTGTCGGATACACCATTCTCGCCTTCCATTGCAGCAATTCGATGTGGTGCCCAGCTTTTCTTGTCACCCACGCAACACGGGTACAACAACTTTTGTGATCCTCTAACATGCGCTGCAACTTCTTCTTCTCCAAATCACTTGCGCAGTTTCTCTTTGCATCGGCAATGGCCCGACCTAGATCATCAGCGGGCTCATCGATGCCTCTTCTTCAGCTTCTTCCCGCATTGCCGGCTCAGCTTCTTCCGCATTACCGGCTCAGCTTCTTCCCCATTGTTGTATCATCGTATTCAGGGAACCCATGGCCAGGATAGATGTCGTCGTCCTCTTCTTCTTCATTGTCTTCCATCATAACCCCTCTTTCTGCGTGCTTGGTCCAAACATTATAGTGGGGCATGAAACGGGACTCAAACAGGTGGACGTGAATGGTTCTTGACGTAGAGTAATTGTGACCATTCTTACAACCAGCACATGGACAAGGCATAAAACCATCCGCCCACTTGTTTGCCTCAGCCGCTAGCAGAAAAGTATGCATGCCCTCAACGAACTGGGGAGAGCATCGGTCATCATACATCCATTGCCGGCTCATCTTCATTACACAACACCGAATAGACCAAATTAATACAAGTTCATACATAAAGTTCATACAACACTTAAATGCAACAAACAAATAACTCTCTAGCTAAAGCATTTAAATGCAACAACAAATGCGATCAAGATCGCAACTAAGGTAACAATTGATCCAACAGCATAATGATACCAAGCCTCACTATCGATGGCATATTTTCTAATCTTTCTAATCTTCAAGCGCATTTTCTCCATCTTGATCTTGTGATCATCGACGACATCGGCAACATGCAACTCCAATTCCATCTTCTCCCCCTCAATTCTTTTCAATTTTTCTTTCAAGTACTCGTTTTCTCTTTCAACTAAATTTAACCTCTCGACAATAGGATCGGTTGTAATTTCCGGTTCACATACCTCCTAGATAAAAATATCTATGTCAACTTGATGGGCATAATTTGTCATAAACACGAAATGTAACAAATAGTTTTAAAAGAGAATATACCACATCTGAATCATAACAAGGACGAGGGCCGACGGGGATGGATATCAAAACCATGGCACTATGTATAACAAACAACGTACGGGTAAGATAATTATTATATGATTAACTATATATCCAAATCACACAAACATCAATTTTTATATAAAATTTCATGAACAAGAGGCTCACCACAAGGTGGTGCTGACGAGATCTAAAAGGGCGATCGGCGGTGGTTATGATGGAGATTTAGAAGGCACTAAGTAAACCACACCTACATATGCAAACTAAGTGTTATTTTTGACCTCAAATTGCATATAAATCAAATACTGGCACATATATATATTTCCTCCCAAATTACTAAACTCACAAATTAATAACTATATAAAGCATTGCAAGAGCTAATCTAGCAATGAGAGATGAAAGGACAAAGTTGCTAACCTTTTTGATCACTTGAATGGATGGGGGCCTTCAAATCTTGACAAATTTTGGGCAAAATGTGTGATGAGCTCGAGGGGAAGAGGAAGAACAGAGAGGAGATGAGAGGGGAAAGGGGGAAGAACAGAGCGAGCTGGACGAAGGGTTTATATGCAGGAGGACCTATAGTACCGGTTCGTGGCACGAACCGGTACTAAAGGTGCTGGAGGGGGCCCAGACTGACAACATCCTGCTGAAGGAAATATGCCCTAGAGGCAATAATAAAGTTATTATTTATTTCCTTATTTCATGATAAATGTTTATCATTCATGCTAGAATTGTATTGACCGGAAACATGATACATGTGTGAATGAATAAACAAACAACATGTCACTAGTATGCCTCTACTAGACTAGCTTGTTAATCAAAGATGGTTATGTTTCCTGACCATGAACAAAGGAGTTGTTATTTGATTAACGAGGTCACATCATTAGTAGAATGATCGATTGACATGACCCATTCCCTTAGCTTAGCACACGATCGTTTAGTATGTTGCTCTGCTTTTATCCATGACTTATACATGTTCTGTAACTATGAGATTATGCAACTCCGTTTACGGAGGAACACTTTGGTGCTACCAAGCGTCACAACGTAATCGGGTGATTATAAAGGAGTACTACAGGTGTCTCCAAAGGCGGATGTTGGGTTGGCGTATTTGAGATTAGGTTTTGTCACTCCGATTGTCGGAGAGGTATCTCTGGGCCCTCTCGGTAATACACATCATGAAGCCTTGCAAGCATTACAACTAATGAGATAGTTGTGAGATGATGTATTACTGAGCGAGTAAAGAGACTTGCGGTGCGAGATTGAACTAGGTATTGGATACCGACGATCGAATCTCGGGCAAGTAACATACCGATGACAAAGGAACAACGTATGTTGTTATGCGGTCGACCGATAAAGATCTTCGTAGAATATGTAGGAACCAATATGGGCATCCAGGTCCGCTGTTGGTTATTGACCGTGAATAGTTCTAGGTCATGTCTACATTGTTCTCGAACCGTAGGGTCCGCACGCTTAAGGTTTCAATGAGCGGTTATTATGAGTTTATGTATTTTGATGTACCGAAGAAGTTGAGTCCGGATGTGATCACGGACATGACGAGGAGTCTCGGAATGGTCGAGACATAAAGATTGATATATTGGAAGCCTATGTTTGGAGTTCGAATGGTTCGGCGGCGGAATTTATCGGAGTACCGGAGGTTACGGAACCCCGGGAGGTAAATGGGCCTCGATGGGCCTTAGTGGAAAGGAGAAGGGCCAGCCCTAGGTGGGCGCGCCTCCCCCTTCCCTAGTCCTACTAGGACTAGGAGAAGGGCCCCCCCTCTCTCTTTCCCCCTCAGGAATCCTAGTCCAACTAGGATTGGGGGAATCCTACTCGGAGGAGTAGGACTCCTGGCGCGCCTCCTTGGCCATGGCCCCCCCCTTGCTCCTTTATATACGGGGCAGGGGGCACCTTGGAACACACAAGTTGATCTTGAGATCGTTCCTTAGCCGTGTCGGTGCCCCCTCCACCATATTCCACCTCGGTTATACCGTCGTCATGAAGCTTAAGCGAAGCCTGCGCGCCGTGAAACATCAAGATCGTCCTGCGCCGTCGTCTTGATGAAACTCTCCTCGACACTCGGCTGGATCGAGTACGAGGGACGTCATCGAGCTGTCGTGTGTCAAGAACTCGGGCGTCGGATGCTTGGCGCCGGATCGGTCGGATCGCGAGGAGAACGTCGACTACTTCCTCTACATTGTGATCGCTCCGCCGGGTCTACAAGGGTATGTGGACAACACTCTCCCTCTCGTTGCTATACATCACCATGATCTTGCGTGTGCGTAGGAAATTTTTGAAATTACTCGTTCCCCAACAGATGGCATCCGAGCCTAGGTTTTTCTATGGTTTGATGTTTTGCACGAGTAGAACACAAGTGAGTTGTGGGCGATACAAGTCATACTACCTACCAGCATGTCATACTTTGGTTCAGCGGTATTGTGAGATGAAGCGGCCCAGACCGACATTACGCATACGCTTACGCGAGACTGGTTTCACCGCTGCGAGCACTCGTTGCTTAAAGGTGACTGGTGGGTGCTGTCTCTCTCACTTTAGTTGAACTGAGTGTGGCTCGCCCGGTCCTTGAAGAAGGTTAAAGCGGAGTCTATTTGACGAAATATCGTTGTGGTTTTGATGCGTGGGTGAGACTGGATCTTGCTTAAGCCCGTAGCAGCCACGTAAAATTTGCAACAACAAAGTAGAGGACGTCTAACTTGTTTTTGCAGGGCATGTTGTGATGTGATATGGTCAAGGCGTGATGCTATATTTTATTGTATGAGATGATCATGTTTTGTAACGAAGTTATCGGCAATGGCAGGAGCCATATGGTTGTCGCTTTATTGTATGCAATGCAATCGCCTGTAATGCTTTACTTTATCACTAAGCGGTAGCGATAGTCGTAATAGCATAAGTTTGGCGAGGCGACAACGATGCTGCGATGGAGATCAAGGTGTCGCGCCGGTGGCGATGGTGATCATGGTGGTGCAGCAAGATGGAGATCATGAAGCACAAGATGATGATGACCATATCATATCACTTATATTGATTTGCATGTGATGTTTATCCTATTATGCATCTTATCTTGCTTTGATTGACGGTAGCATTATAAGATGATCTCTCACTAAATTATCAAGAAGTGTTCTCCCCGAGTATGCACCGTTGCCAAAGTTCGTCGTGCCCAGACACCACGTGATGATCGGGTGTGATAAGCTCTACGTCCATCTACAACGGGTGCAAGCCAGTTTTGCACACGCAGAATACTCGGGTTATACTTGCGAGCCTAGCATATGCAGATATGGCCTCGGAACACGGAGACCGAAAGGTCGGCGTGAATCATATAGTAGATATGATCAACATAAGATGTTCACCATTGAAAACTACTCCATTTCACGTGATGATCGGTTATGGTTTAGTTGATTTGGATCACGTGATCACTTGGATGACTAGAGAGATGTCTTTCTAAGTGGGAGTTCTTAAGTAATATGATTAATTGAACTTAAATTTATCATGAACTTAGTACTGATAGTATCTTGCTTGTTTATGTTTGATTGTAGATAGATGGCTCGTCTTTGTTGTTCCGTTGAATTTTAATCGTTCCTTGAGAAAGCAAAGTTGAAAGATGATGGTAGCAATTACACGGACTGGGTCCGTAACTTGAGGATCATCCTCATTGCTGCCTGTAAGAGTTACGTCTGGATGCACCGCTGGGTGCGAACTGCTGCAAATGCAACTGCAGATGTTATGAGCGTCTGGCGAGCAAAGCTGATGACTACTCTATAGTTCAGTGTGCCATGCTACGGCTTAGAACCGGGACTTCAACGGCGTTTTGAGCGTCATGGAGCATATGAGATGTTCCAGAGTTGAAGTTAATATTCCAACAGAATGCCCGGATTGAGAGATATGAAGTCTCCAATAAGTTCTATAGCTGCAAGATGGAGGAGAATAGTTACATTAGTGAGCATATACTCGAGAATGTCCGGGTACTACAATCACTTGACACAATTGGGAGTTAATCTTCCGGATGATTGTGTCATTGATGAATTCTCAATCACCGCCACCAAGCTACAAAGGCTTCGTGATGAACTATAATATGCAAGGGTTAGTAAAGACTATACCTGAGCTCTTCGCAATGCTAAAGGCTGCGGAGGTAGAAATCAAGAAAGAGCATCAAGTGTTGATGGTCAACAAGACCACTAGTTTCAAGAAGAAAGGCAAAGGGAAGAAGAAGGGAATCTCAAGAAGAACAGCAAGCAAGTTCTTTGCTCGGGAGAAGAAACCCAAGTCGGCCCTAAACCTGAAACGAGTGCTTCTCTCGCAAGCGGATAGTCCTTTGGAAGCGGAACTGCCCCAAGTATTTGGCGGATAAGAAGGATGGCAAGGTGAACAAAGGTATATGTGATATACATGTTATTGATGTGTACCTTACTAGAGCTCATGATAGCACTGGGTATTTGATCTGGTTACATTGCTAATATTTGCAACTCGAAGCAGGACTACGGATTAGCGAACAACGGCAAAGGGCGAGGTGGCGATGCGGCGTGGGAAATGGTTCCAAAGTCGATGTGATCGCGGTCGGCACGCTACCTCTACATCTACCTTCGGATTAGTTTTAGACCTAAATAATTGTTATTTGGTGCTGCGTTGAGCATGAACATTATATCTGGATCTTGTTTGATGCGAGGCGGTTATTCATTTAAATCAGAGAATAATGGTTGTTCTATTTATATGAGTAATATCTTTTATGGTCATGCACCCTTGAGTGGTCTATTTCTTATGAATCTCGATAGTAGTGATACACATATTCATAATGTTGAAACCAAAAGATGCAGAGTTGATAATGATAGTGCAACTTATTTGTGGTACTTGCCGTTTAGGTCATATCGGTGTAAAACGCATGAAGAAACTCCATCTTGATGGACTTTTGGAGTCACTTGATTATGAATCACTTGGCACTTGCGAACCGTGCCTCATGGGCAAGATGACTAGAACACCGTTCTCGGTACTATGGAGAGAGCAACAGATTTGTTGGAAATCATACATACTGAGATGTATGTGGTCCAATGAATGTTGAGGCTCGTGGCGGATATCGTTATTTTCTCACCTTCACAGATGACTTAAGCGGATATGGGTATATCTACTTAATGAAACATAAGTCTGAAACGTTTGAAAAGTTCAAAGAATTTCAGAGTGAAGTTGAAAATCATCGTAACAAAAAATTAAGTTTCTACGATCGATCGTGGAGGTGAATATTTGAGTTCTGAGTTTGGTCTACATTTGAAACAATGCGGAATAGTTTAGCAACTCCGCCACCGGAACACCACAACAGTAATGGTGTGTCGAGCGTCGTGTCGTACTTTACTAGATATGGTACGATCTATGATGTCTCTTCAGATTTACCGCTATCGTTTTGGGGTTATGCTCTAGAGACGGCCGCATTCACCTGAATAGAACACCGTCAAAATCCGTTGAGGCGACACCTTATGAACTATGGTTTGGCAAGAAACCAAAGTTGTCGTTTCTTAAAGTTTGGGGATGCGATGCTTATGTGAAAAAGCTTCAACCTGATAAGCTCGAACCCAAATCGAGAATGTGTCTTCATAGGATACCCAAAGGAGACAGTTGGGTACACCTTCTATCACAGATCCGAAGGCAAGACATTCGTTGCTAAGAATGGATCCTTTCTAGAGAAGGAGTTTCTCTCGAAAGAAGTGAGTGGGAGGAAAGTGGAACTTGATGAGGTAATAGTACCTTCTCCCTTACTTGAAAGTAGTTAAATCGCGAAACCGGTTTCGAGACACCTACACCAAGTAGTGAGGAAGTTAATGATGTTGATCATGAAACTTGAGATCAAGTTACTCTGAACCACGTAGATCAACCGAGTAAGATCCGCACTGAGTGGTGCGGTAATCCTGTTCGGAAGTCATGCTACTAGATCATGATGAACCCACGAACTATGAAGAAGCGATGGTGAGCCCAGATTCATAAAATGGCTTGAGGCCATGAAATCGAGATGGGATCCATGTATGAAAACAAAGTGTGGACTTTGGTTGACTTGCCGAGGGTAGGCAAGCAATAGAAAACAAGTGGATCTTCAAGAAGAAGACCGTGGCGACGGTAATGTTATCGTCTATAAAGCTCGACTTGTCGCGAAAGGTTTCGGCAAGTTCAAGGGATTGACTACGATGAGACCTTCTCACCCGAAGCGATGCTTAAGTCCGTCCGAATCATGTTAGCAATTGCCGCATTTTATGATTATGAAATTTGGCAAATGGATGTAAAGCGCATTCTGAATGGATTTACGGAAGAAGAGTTGTATATGATGCAACGAGAAGGTTTTATCGATCCAAAGGAGCTAACAAAGTGTGCAAGCTCCAGCGATCCATCTATGGACTGGTGCAAGCATCTCGGAGTTGGAATAAGCGCTTTGATAGTGTGATCAAAGCATTTGGGTTTGTCTGAGACTTTTGGAGAAGCTTGTATTTACAAGAAAGTGAGTGGGAGCTCTGTAGCATTTACGATATTATATGTAGATGACATATTGCTGATCGGAAATGATATAGAATTCTGGATAGCATAAAGGGATACTTGAATAAGAGTTTTTCAATGAAAGACCTCGGTGAAGCTGCTTACATATTGGGCATTAAGATCTATAGAGATAGATCAAGGCGCCTAATTGGACTTTCACAAAGCACATACCTTGACAAAGTTTTGAAGAAGTTCAAAATGGATCAAGCAAAGAAAGGGTTCTTGCACGTGTTACAAGGTGTGAAGTTGAGTCGGACTCAATGCCCGACCACTGCAGAAGATAGAGAGAAAATGAAAGATGTTCCTATGCTTCAGCCATAGGCTCTATCATGTATGCAATCTGTGTACCAGACCTGATGTGTGCCTTGCTATAAGCCTAGCAGGAGGTACCAAAGTAATCGAGTGGATCATTGGACAGCGGTCAAGAACATCTGAAATACGAAAAGGACTAAGGATATGTTTTCGTATATGGAGGTGACAAAGAGCTCATAAATGGCAGTTACGTTGATGCAAGCTTTGACACCGATCCGGACGATTCTAAATCGCAGACCGGATCGTATTTACACTAAGCGGAGGAGCTGTCGGTTGGTGCAGTTCTAAACAAAGCGTCGTGGCGGGATCTACATGTGAAGCGGAATACATAGCAGCCGGAAGCAGCTAATGAAGGAGTGCGGATGAAGGAGTTCATATCCGATCTAGGTGTCATACCTAGTGCATCGGGTCAATGAAAATCTTACGTGACAATCTTGGAGCAATTGCCTTAGCAAAGGAATCCAGATTTCACAAGAGGACCAAGCACATCAAGAGACGCTTCAATTCCATCCGGGACTTAGTCAGACGGAGACATAGAGATTTGCAAGATACATACGGATCTGAATGTTGCAGACCGTTGACTAAGCCTCTTCCACGAGCAAAACATGATCAGCACCAAGACTCCATGGGTGTTAGAATCATTACTATGTAATCTAGATTATTGACTCTAGTGCAAGTGGGAGACTGAAGGAAATATTCCCTAGAGGCAATAATAAAGTTATTATTTATTTCCTTATTTCATGATAAATGTTTATCATTCATGCTAGAATTGTATTGACCGGAAACATGATACATGTGTGAATGAATAAACAAACAACATGTCACTAGTATGCCTCTACTAGACTAGCTTGTTAATCAAAGATGGTTATGTTTCCGACCATGAACAAAGGAGTTGTTATTTGATTAACGAGGTCACATCATTAGTAGAATGATCGATTGACATGACCCATTCCCTTAGCTTAGCACACGATCGTTTAGTATGTTGCTCTGCTTTTATCCATGACTTATACATGTTCTGTAACTATGAGATTATGCAACTCCGTTTACGGAGGAACACTTTGGGTGCTACCAAAGCGTCACAACGTAATCGGGTGATTATAAAGGAGTACTACAGGTGTCTCCAAAGGCGGATGTTGGGTTGGCGTATTTGAGATTAGGTTTTGTCACTCCGATTGTCGGAGAGGTATCTCTGGGCCCTCTCGGTAATACACATCTTTGAAGCCTTGCAAGCATTACAACTAATGAGATAGTTGTGAGATGATGTATTCTGAGCGAGTAAAGAGACTTGCGTAGCGAGATTGAACTAGGTATTGGATACCGACGATCGAATCTCGGGCAAGTAACATACCGATGACAAAGGGAACAACGTATGTTGTTATGCGGTCGACCGATAAAGATCTTCGTAGAATATGTAGGAACCAATATGGGCATCCAGGTCCGCTGTTGGTTATTGACCGTGAATAGTTCTAGGTCATGTCTACATTGTTCTCGAACCGTAGGGTCCGCACGCTTAAGGTTTCAATGGCGGTTATTATGAGTTTATATATTTTGATGTACCGAAGAAGTTGAGTCCGGATGTGATCACGGACATGACGAGGAGTCTCGGAATGGTCGAGACATAAAGATTGATATATTGGAATCCTATGTTTGGAGTTGGAATGGTTCCGGCTAAAACGGAATTTACCGGAGTACAGGGAGGTTCTGGAACCCCGGGAGGTAAATGGGCCTCGATGGGCCTTAGTGGAAAGGAGAAGGGCCAGCCCTGGGTGGGCGCACCTCCCCCTTCCCTAGTCCTACTAGGACTAGGAGAAGGGCCGCCCCCCTCTCTCTCTTTCCCCCTCAGGAATCCTAGTCCAACTAGGATTGGGGAATCCTACCCCAGAGGAGTAGGACTCCTTGCAGCGCCTCCCTTGGCATGGCCCCTCCCCTTGCTCCTTTATATCACAGGGGGCAGGGGGCACCTTGGAACACACAAGTTGATCTTGAGATCGTTCCTTAGCCGTGTGCGGTGCCCCCTCCACCATATTCCACCTCGGTTATACCGTCATGAAGCTTAAGCGAAGCCCTGCGCGGTGAAACATCAAGATCGTCACCACGCCGTCGTCTTGTGAAACTCTCCTCGACACTCGGCTGGATCGAGTCTGAGGGGCGTCATCGAGCTGTCGTGTGTCAAGAACTCGGGCGTCGGAGTAACGGCGCGGGATCGGTCGGATCGCGAGGAGAACGTCGACTACTTCCTCTACGTTGTGATCGCTTCGCCGGGTCTACAAGGGTATGTGGACAACACTCTCCCCTCTCGTTGCTATACATCACCATGATCTTGCGTGTGCGTAGGAAATTTTTTGAAATTACTACGTTCCCCATCACCTGCCACCACCCTCATTAGTACCGGTTCGTGGCACGAACCGGTGCTAAAGGTTAGCCACGAAACGGTACTAATGAGAGCGGCCCGGCTAGCCATTGGAACCGGCACTAATGTATACATTTGTGCCGGCTCTAATACAAACCGGCACTAATGTGCTTCACGTTTGACCCTTTTTCTACTAGTGGCTGGAGAAGGATCGTGTGATGCTTGTCTGGAGTTACGATGCACCAAAGATCATTTCCAATGTTTCGTTAGCATGATGACACTCAAATATTAAGACTAGCAAGTAACATTCATTCAAATTAAACTCACTATGGTCTCAGGAGCAATCTCTGGATCAATGGCTATGGAGCCACGGGACCTCCCGCCACGAGATATCATCACCTGCTCTGGATCAATGGGAATCTGGCTCGAGTTAAACTCCTCCCCTTTCCTCGCCTTCCCCTTGACTTGCTTGTAAGAGGCAGTGTGGGCCATGGCATACAGGTCGTACCCCTCTGGCACCTTATCCGTCTTATTGTAGCATGCCTGAAAGAGAGAAACAAAGTAAATTAGTAATTAAAGGGCTCAAGCTAGCATGATGAATGAATTGCATTAATCATGAAGCAAACCACATACCAGTTCGCCTTGAACCGATATAAGCTGGAGCTACCTTGATGGTGTGGCACACCTTCAATTTGGGCACGTTGTCCTTGGCCTCGATCGGCTCCCTTCCATCTTTCAACACCTGCCATGACAAAGAGTAAGCGAAATTAGTACAACATAAAAAAAAATACCGACATGAATAATAATATGTATATCACTTAAGTGTATCATCATCAAGTACAACATAAAAAAATTTAATACCTGACACTACTAATAATCTCGATCAGTATCATCAATAAATGCATAATCATCATCATCACTATAACAAATGACGGGCTCATAGGGTTAAGTGGCATCAACATGTGGAAGGCCAACTTTACGTAATCGGTCAAGCATTGACAGGTCATCTGCAGCAGTAACCTCTTCTTGTTCCGGCTCTTCTTGTTCCTCCTCTGGGGTGATGTGGGATTCACTGTCGCTGTCTACTTCAATGTTTTGGGGTGAAGTATAGCGGTTCTTGAAACGCTTTTTGGAAAGACGTGTCTCTTGGAAGAATTCTCCTTCATATGTGTCTGGGTTAATGTGAGGTTCATAATCCTCTTCCTTTGGGGGAGATAGTCTAGCACGTGGCGGCACTTCATAAATGACATCCCAACCTTTCAGATTTGGATTAGTTTGGCAGGCCCACGGTAGATAGAATACTTGGGTCGCCTGTTGAGCCGTAATATAGACATCAGGAACATCTAAATGGGTGCTTTGGTTGATTTCAACTAGCCCTGTATGTTCATGAGTCCTTCTAGTCTCCTTCGGCTGAAACCAATAACATTTGAAGACTACGACATTCGTTGGGTTTTCACCATAGAATAGAAGTTCATAAATTCCTTCAACTCTCCCATAATACTCGGTACCTCCTTCGCTGATAGCAGATACACAACAATTTGTAAACTTTCGGTCGGCCATAGATAGCTCTTTGCCATAGGTACGAAAGCGGTACCCGTTGATGTCGTATTTGTCAAATGAACGGACCTTATAGTCAAAACCATTAGCGACTTGTCTCAATTCGGCGTCCATAGACTCTGAATTAGCCTACAAGTTTAATATGAAAGGATTGTTGCATTACGCACAAATTACGGAATGAAATGAAATTGTCTAATAGAAATTACCGTTTGTTTGAACCAAGAGATGAAACCGGGATAGCCGCCTCCTTGCTTTGCGAGAAGCTCATACTCTTTGACGGAATCCTTTTGGATCACCACTCCATACGAGAATAGGGCGACGTATCGACTATATGAAATATCCAGGAATAAGAGCAGTTCAAAGGAAATAGAAGTTGTGAAACAATGTACCGAGAACTTACTCGATGTACGGCCGCACTTCTATCAGGTTGTTGAAGATATACAACAAAATGGTCCGCCATTCTTCGTTATCCAAAGATACTGGATTTGAAACACTCGCTGGTGCGAGATTCCCTTTGAATAGGCTGAGGTTGGATCCATCCTTTTAGGCTCGTCGGCATTGTACCGAGGCTTGATTATGCAAATAGCGATTTTGGCTTCAGAGTGTCTTTGTCACGAAGTTTGCCGCCTCCTCGATGATGAATGCCTCAGCCATCGATGCTTCAATCTACATTTATTTTACATTTTCTTGAAGCGTCTTCGCATCCTCTCGGTTAGGTAGCACCAACGATTTTGCACGGGCCCCCCCAATCTTGCCTCGGTCGGGAGATGCAAAATCAAATGCTGCATTGGATTAAAGAAGCCCGGTGGAAAGATCTTCTCTAACTTGCAGATCAACTCCGGTGCCAACTCTTCCATTTCTTCTAGCACGCCAGGCGATAGTTCTTTCGCACAAAGAACACGGAAGAAATAGCAGAGTTCTGCCCATACTAGCCATTCATCCTCAGGGATGAAGCCACGCAACATCACCGGCATTTCCCGCTCAATCCATATGTGCCAATCATGACTCTTGAGACCAAATATCTTCAATTTATCAAGACTCGCTCCCCTCTTTAGATTTGCTGCATACCCATTGGGGAACATCAACTACATTTTCGCCCACAAGATAATTTCCCTCATAGCTGGCCTTCCAAGATTGAACCATGCCTTTGGCTGTTGGGGAACGTAGTAATTTCAAAAAAATTTCCTACGCACACGCAAGATCATGGTGATGCATAGCAACGAGAGGGGAGAGTGTTTTCCACGTACCCTCGTAGACCGTAAGCGGAAGCGTCAGAACAACGCGGTTGATGTAGTCGTATGTCTTCACGATCCGACCGATCCAAGTACCGAACGTACGGCACCTCCGAGTTCAGCACACGTTCAGCTCGATGACGATCCCCGGACTCCGATCCAGTAGAGTGTCGGGGATGAGTTCCGTCAGCACGACGGCATGGTGACGATGATGATGTTCTATCGATGCAGGGCTTCGCCTAAGCACCGCAACGATATGACCGAGGTAGAATATGGTGGAGGGGGGCACCGCACACGGCTAAGAAACAATCACGAAGATCAACTTGTGTGTCATGGGGTGCCCCCCTGCCCCCGTATATAAAGGAGCAAGGGGGAGGGGGCGGCCGGCCAATGGAGGGCACGCCAGGGAGGAGTCCTACTCCCACCGGGAGTAGGACTCCCTCCTTTCCTAGTCCAACTAGGAGAGGGGAAGGAAGGGAAGGAGAGGGAGAAGGAAGGAGAGGGAGGAAAAGGAGGAAAGGGGGGCCGGCCCCCTAGTCCAATTCGGTTTGGGCTAGGGGGGCCGCGTGCCCTGCCTCCTCTCTTCCACCACTTGGCCCATGAGGCCCATTGCTTCTTCCTCGTATTCCCGTAACTCCCCGGTACCCCCGAAAATACCCAAATCACTCAGAACCCTTCCGATGTCCAAATATAGTTGTCCAATATATCGATCTTTATGTCTTGACCATTTCGAGACTCCTCGTCATGTCCCCGATCTCATTTGGGACTCCGAACTCCTTCGGTACATCAAAACGCATAAACTCATAATAAAACTGTCATCGAAACCTTAAGCGTGCGGACCCTACGGGTTCGAGAACTATGTAGACATGACAGAAACACGTTTCCGGTCAATAACCAATAGCGGGACTTGGATGCCCATATTGGCTTCCACATATTCTACGAAGATCTTATCGGTCAAAACGCATAACAACATACGTTGTTTCCTTTGTCATCGGTATGTTACTTGCCCGAGATTCGATCATCGGTATCTCAATACCTAGTTCAATCTCGTTACTGGCAAGTCTCTTTACTCGTTCCGTAATACATCATCCGCAACTAACTAATTAGTTGCAATGCTTGCAAGGCTTATAGTGATGTGCAATACCGAGTGGGCCCAGAGATACCTCTCCTACAATCGGAGTGACAAATCCTAATCTTGAAATACGCGAACCAAACATGTATCTTCAGAGACACCTGTAGAGCTCCTTTATAATCATCCAGTTACGTTGTGACGTTTGGTAGCACACAAAGTGTTCCTCCGGTAAACGGGGGTTGCATAATCTCATAGTCATAGGAACATGTATAAGTCATGAAGAAAGCAATAGCAACATACTAAACAATCAAGTGTTAAGCTAACGGAATGGGTCAATTCAATCACATCCTTCTCCTAATGATGTGATCCCGTTAATCAAATGACAACTCATGTCTATGGCTAGGAAACTTAACCATCTTTGATTCAACGAGCTAGTCAAGTAGAGGCATACTAGTGACACTATGTTTGTCTATGTATTCACACATGTATTATGTTTCCGGTTAATACAATTCTAGCATGAATAATAAACATTTATCATGATATAAGGAAATAAATAATAACTTTATTATTGCCTCTAGGGCATATTTCCTTCAGTCTCCCACTTGCACTAGAGTCAATAATCTAGTTCACATCGCCATGTGATTTAACACCAATATTCATATCTGTATATGATTAACACCCATAGTTCACATCGTCATGTGACCAACACCCAAAGGGTTTACTAGAGTCAATAATCTAGTTCACATCGCTATGTGATAAACACCCAAAGCATACTAAGTTGTGATCATGTTTTGCTCGTGAGAGAAGCTTAGTCAATGGGTTTGTCATATTCAGAGTCGTATGTATTTTGCAAATATTCTATGTCTACAATGTTCTCCATGGAGCTACTCTAGCTAATTGCTCCCACTTTTAATATGTATCCAGATTGAGACTTAGAGTCATCTGGATCGGTGTAAAAGCTTGCATCGTTGTAACTTTTTACGACGGGCTCTTTTATCACCTCCATAATCGAGAAACATCTCCTTAGTCCTCACTAAGGATATTCTTGACCGCTGTCCAGTGATCTACTCTTAGATCAAAATTGTATTCCTTTGTCAAAATTAGAGCAAGGTATACAATAGGTCTGTTTCACAGCATAGCATACTTTATAGAACCTATGACTGAGGCATAGGGAATGACTTTTCATTCTCTTTCTATTTTCTACCATGGTCGGGTCTTGAGTCTTACTCAACTTCACACCTTTGCATCACAGGCAAGAACTCCTTCTTTGACTGTTCCATTTTGAACTATTTCAAAAATTTATCAAGGTATGTACTCATTGAAAAATCTTATCAAGCGTCTTGATCTATCTATACAGATCTTGATGCTCAATGTGTAAGCAGCTTCACCGGGGTCTTGCTTTGAAAAACTCCTTTTCAAGTATCCTTTCATGCTATCCAGAATTTCTATATCATTTCCAATCAACAATATGTCATCCACATATAATATTAGAAATGCTACAGAGCTCCCACTCACTTTCTTGTAAATACAGGCTTCTCAAAAAGTCTGTATAAAACCATATGCTTTGATCAACTCATCAAAGCGTATATTCCAACTCCGAGAGGCTTGCACCAGTCCATAAATGGATCATTTGGAGCTTGCACACTTTGTTAGCACCTTTAGGATTGACAAAACCTTCTGGTTGCATCATATACAACTCTTCTTTAATAAATTCATTAAGGAATGCAGTTTTGACATCCTTTTGCCAGATTTCATAAAATGTGGCAATTGCTAACATGATTCGGACAGACTTAAGCATCGATACGAGTGAGAAAATCCCATTGTATTCAACACCTTGAACTTGTCGAAAAACCTTTCACAACAAGTTGAGCTTTGTAGATAGTAACACTACTATCAGTGTCCGTCTTCCTCTTGAAGATCCATTTATTTTCTATGGCTTGCCGATCATCGGGCAAGTCAATCAAAGTCCATACTTTGTTTTCATACATGGATCCCATCTCAGATTTCATGGCTTCAAGCCAATTCGCGGAATCTGGGCTCATCATCGCTTCCTCATAGTTCGTAGGTTCGCCATGGTCAAGTAACATGACTTCCAAAATAGGATTACCATACCACTCTGGTGCGGATCTTACTCTGGTAGACCTACGAGGTTCGGTAGTAACTTGATCTGAAGTTTCATGATCAATATCATTAGCTTCCTCACTGATTGGTGTAGTTGTCGTAGGAACCGGTTCTTGTGATGAACTACTTTCCAATAAGGGAGAAGGTACAAATTACCTTATCAAGCTCTACTTTCCTCCCACTCACTTCTTTCGAGAGATACTCCTTCTCTAGAAAGGATCCATTTTTGCAACGAATATCTTGCCTTCGGATCTGTGATAGAAGGTGTACCCAACAGTTTCCTTTGGGTATTCTATGAAGATGCACTTCTCCAATTTGGGTTTGAGCTTATCAGGATGAAACTTTTTCACACAAGCATCGCAGCCCCAAACTTTAAGAAACGACAACTTGGGTTTCTTGCTAAACCACATTTCATAAGGCGTCATCTCAAACGGATTTTGATGGTTCCCTATTTAAAGTGAATGCAACTGTCTCTAATGCATAACCCCAAAACGATAGTGCTAAACCGATAAGTGACATCATAGATCGTACCATATCTAGTAAAGTACGATTATGACGTTCGGACACACCATTACATTGTGGTGTTCCAGGTGGCGTGAGTTGCGAAACTATTTCACATTGTTTCAAATGAAGACCAAACTCGTAACTCAAATATTCGTCTCCACGATCAGATTGTAGAAACTTTATTTTTCTTGTTACGATGATTTTCTACTTCACTCTGAAATTCTTTGAACTTTTCAAATGTTTCAGACTTATGTTTCATCAAGTAGATATACCCATATCTGCTCAAATCATCTGTGAAGGTCAGAAAATAATGATACACGCCGCGAGCCTCTACACTCATCGGATCGCATACATCGGTATGTACTATTTCCAATAAGTCAGTAGCTCGTTCCATTGTTCAGGAGAACGGAGTTTTAGTCATCTTGCCCAAAAGGCACGTGAGGGAGTCCTGGACTAGGGGGTGTCCGGACAGCCGGACTATCATCATCCGCCGGACTCCAAGACTATGAAGATACAAGATTGAAGACTCCGCCCCGTGTTCGGATGGGACTTTCCTTGGCGTGGAAGGCAAGCTTGGCAATACGGATATGTAGATCTCCTACCATTGTAACCGACTCTGTGTAACCCTAGCCTCCTCCGGTGTCTATATAAACCGGAGGGCTTTAGTCCGTAGGACATAACATACATCATAACAATCATACCATAGGCTAGCTTTAGGGTTTAGCCTCCTTGATCTCGTGGTAGATCCACTCTTGTACTACCCATATCATTAATATTAATCAAGCGGGGCGTGGGTTTTACCTCCATCAAGAGGGCCGAACACTGGGTAAAACATCGTGTCCCTTGTCTCCTGTTACCATCCGCCTAGACGCACAGTTCGGGACCCCCTACCGAGATCCGCGGTTTTGACACCGACATTGGTGCTTTCATTGAGAGTTCCTCCGTGTCGTCACCGATAGGCTCGATGGCATCTTCAATCAACAACGCTGTCGAGGTGAGACTTTTCTCCCGGACAGATCTTCAATTCGGTGGCCGCCATCAGGCTAATTCACTTGGCCATATGGAGCAGATCGAAGCTTCGCCCTGGCCATCGGTCGATTCGGAAGCCTAAACTTCACAGCCGACATCCGCGGGGACTTGATCTTCAACGGGCTCGAGCCAAAGCCAAGCGCGCCGCACTGCCGCGATGGGCATGATCTAGCTCTGCCGCCGAACAGTGCCTTGGTGGCCGCACACAAATCCGCTCCGGCCCTTAGTCCGGAGCCGATCGCCCAGATCGAGGACCGGTGGATGGACACCACCTCAGGGGCTTCAACTTCCACGGCGATGGAGCCGAACACTAGCCTTGTCCCTCGCGAAACTCGCGACTCCGAGGTCCCGGACTCCTTGCCGGACTCCGGACCTCCCGCGCCCCTGCCAATCGAATCTGATTGGACGGCGGTTATGGAATTCACCTCCGCGGACATCTTCCAACGCTCGCCCTTTGGCGACATCCTAAATTCGCTAAAGCATCTCTCGCTATCGGAAGTCTGGCGGATTATGGCGGGATGGTTGGGATCTGGACGACGAAGAAATTCAGATCCCACCCACCACCCACCGTAGCCACCGTCGGCGACCTAACCGACATGCTAGATTACGGCGAAAGACATCGGCGGCATGGGCGGCGATGCGAGACGAACAAGAACCAGCGCCTATAAAGCGGCGTCTGACCACCTCGTCATCGGCGTATACATGGTGGATACCCCAAAAGGAAGCGACAACGAGGACCAACGGGGCGCGGCAGAAGATAATCCCGCCGACAAACAACGAAAACGGTGACGCAGACGCCGCCCTAAGTCCTGCCTCGACAACAACAGCGCCCTTAATGACCCAGCAATATAGCAGGGCAAATCAGCGGACGACGACAAGCAACCGTCCGAACAAGACGAGTCAGACAATCAGTCCGGGCCCGGCGGAAAAAATAGTCCGGACGATCTCACGCCGGACACACCGTCGGAGAATAAAAACCTTCCGAAAAGACTCGTCAACACCGCAAGAAGCTTGAAGAAGGAAAAACGGAAGCTCAAAACAGCGGAAGATACACTCAGAATGAGGTGGAGCAAAGTGCTCAAAACCACAGATAAATACGGCAATGGCCATCAATCAAAGAGCTACCCGAAGCGCAAGCTACTGCCAGAATTTGATGAGGAGGCCATAGAGCCCCCACTGTCAAAAAACAAAGAAGCTGCCTGGTTGGATAGACGGCCAGATGATAGGCCAAAATCTGAAAGCGCGCGCGCATATAAACCAACTAATGACCTGGAAAGGCAGATGGCCCAGCCAGTCCATTTACGGGCCAAAGAAGAGGGCCCGGGGAGGCAATACAACCGACAAGTGTCCAAGACATCGATGCACCCAAATACTGGGCGCGCGCACACCCACTATGTTTCACCAGCGAGGTCTTTGGATCACGAATTCCCAGCAGGGTTGAAACCCATAAACATAGAGGCTCTGACGGAACAACAGACCACAGAGTGCGGATGAAGATTACATACTACATATACACATGGCGGAGGAGATGATCTCCACCCCATAGAATACCTACCCTCAAGCTCAAAGGGCCAGCCCATCATTGGCTCAAAAGCCTCCCGGAAAACTCTTGTTGGAAGTTGGGAAGAGCTCGGGGCAGCGTTTAGAGCAAATTTTCAAGGAACTTATGTCCGCCCTCCGGATCTGAGATGATCTAAGTCATATAACTCAACAGCCGGAGAGTCGGTAGCATAAGTCTGGAACAGGTTCCTCACCAAAAAGAACCAAATAGTCGATTGTCCGGACGCGAAGCCTTAGCAGCATTTAAACACAACGTCCAGAGACGAATGGCTGCTTGAGACACCTCGGCCAAGAAAAGCCGAGGACAATGTCCGCACTAACAAGCCTCATGACCGCTTTTGTGCGGGAGGCGATAGCTAGCTAGCAAGATGCAGCACCAGCGACCCAAGTACATCTGAGACGAGAGATGGAAGCGGAAAATCACGGCGCGAAAAAGAGCAGGCTGGAATAAAGAGAAAATCGAAGAACACGGCGATCAGCGCGGATTCAAAAGCTTCATGCCAAACAACAAAACACCGCCCTTAAGGACAACAGCGATGAGCTATCAATTTAAACAAGATTTTGGGTCGGATATGTCAAATCCACGAGTACCCGGAAGGCTCGCAAACCACACCCACCGAGATTGTTGGGTTTTCAAACAGTCCGGCCGGCTAAACGCCGAACACAAGGGCTCGGCGCATCAGCGAAGATGATGACAAACCCCACCCAGTGAGCACCGGAAAACAAAAGACTTTCTCGCAAGAGGTCAAAGCGATAAACTCACTTCATGTGATAATACGGAAAAATAGTGCGGCACCCTCTAAAAGGGTCTCGCACGGTCCAACCAATGAACATAGAGATTGGACATCAAAACCAATCACTTTCGACCACTGGATTATTCGAAGCGCTCAAACGCAGGATGGACAGCCCGATATTGGATCCTGTAATCGACGGACTGCAATTTACACAAGTCACGATGGACGGAGGCAGTGACCTAAACCTGCTGTATCCAAACACAATCCGCAAGTTGGGGATAGACCCTACTAAAATTCGACACAGCCGCACTTCCTACAAAGGAGTGACGCCAGGCCCTTATGCCAAGTGCACAGGCTCCCTATTACTAGAAGTCGTGTTCGGATCACCAAACAACTTTCGACGCGAAAAACTACTCTTTCATATCGTCCCATTTAAAAGTGGCTATCAAGCACTCTTGGGACGAGAGGCTTTTGTCCGTTTCAACACCATACCACATTACGCGTCTCTTACACTCAAGATGCCCGGTCCACGTGGCATCATTTCAGTACGAGGGTCACTTAAAGACCCCGGACACGGTTAGACGAGTCCGGCATAAGTAAGCTAGGGGCTCCCTAGCCGCACATCCCTTTACAAGGGGCTGCGTGCACAAAGAACAGCGAGCTTATACAGACTCCGCTTTACTTATTTTTATTTCTTCTTTCGTATATATTCTTTTCGCACGAGTTCCTTTCAAACTAAGTTCCTCTCTTTTTATAGATGAAACAACGTGCACACCCGTCCAGGATAACGGCACAACGGAGACACGGTATGAGCGTGCGGTAGGGACCCGTCGCGAGATTCTTTTGATTAAGACCTGCGTAAACCTTTTCTTGTCTCTTGTTGTTATAATCCTTGGTTCCTCATTATAACCAAAGCGAACTGACGTTTTGGCATCGGCGCGTCGAAGACCATGCTCGTACACGGACACTAGGGGCTTAGGGCATTGTTCCGCCCATTATTACAAAGACCGAACACCTTAGGGAGTGTTGGCGTCTCGAGATTAGGCCTTATATGCATCAGCTCGAATCATGTCTTTGGTCAAATGTTGGGTTTGCTCGGCTCCTGTGTTTTGCTGCCTTCGTTCCGTATCATCGGCTAACGCGGCACCGGAGAACTCTGCGATTGTGCCCGATTAATTTGGCGAGCACCTCGATGAAAGTAAAACCGGCATCATGATCTGCGAGAGACTGGTCGACCACTTGATCGACTACCGGAATGTTTAGAATTCCCGCTTTGACGAAGGACCGTTTCGGTCGAGCACACAGCGCCCAATTCGAGATGCGCGGTGCCCCAAGGGCTATATCGTAGCCCCACCTCGAACTCCAGCTAAGTGAAAGTGATAAAGCATCATAGTCCAGATTGCCTCGTTAGCTCGCTACCACCTCCTTCACGGGACCGAGGCGTCGGATTAAGTGTGAAAACGCGCTATTTTTGCGAACACCCCGCACCTTGTGCGTGGGGCTGAAAGAGCGCAATCTTTGGGTTATACAAATGTATACATAAGCGGCCGCATAGGAGATATTTTAATACTTGGAGCGCACAAGTATAAAAGTCGGTTACATCATAATCATTGTCTTACAAGATAAAGCGTTCATTTGAGCGTGACATTTTTTAGCATTGCGACTCTATTACCGGCGCCACACATAACTTCCCCAAAATAGTGCTCGGCGGGTAACGGCTTTCGTCCGAACTACGGGCGACAATAGCGGTGGCATCCATCTCTGTCAATGTGTCTTCACACGGGCGGGGCCATTCGCGCGCCTTCTATGCAGGCCGACCGCTTCATCTCCTTGATGTGCGGCACCGCTCAAGAAATTGCTGCAATAAGCGAAATAGCTCGTCGCCTTGGGTCTCTCGGCGGACATGAGCCACGATATCGATCATGGCAAGTCCGGACAATCTATTTAGCTCAGCCCATTCGGCCAATCGATCGGTCAGCGGAAGTGAGCGATCCGGACTATGGAATTGAGACCAAAATAGCTCTTCCGTCTTGTGATCCTTCCGGCTCGAAAGTGCTCAGCGGCATCGGCCGCACTTGCCGCTAAGTCCATATATGGATCCTCCGGACCCACAGCTGGCCAAGTTGGGCATATTTTGATCCGTAAACGGCGACGCAGCGAAGCGGCTTGCCAGCCACAATATCTCCGGCTTGGCGCAGCTCCTC
Source organism: Aegilops speltoides (assembly GCA_021437245.1). Classification (NCBI taxonomy): domain Eukaryota; kingdom Viridiplantae; phylum Streptophyta; class Magnoliopsida; order Poales; family Poaceae; genus Aegilops; species Aegilops speltoides. Next base: position 463,230,232 of record CM038144.1, read on the forward strand.
CTTCATAGCCCGCATTGCAGAACGGGCATCCTTGGCCTCGGCGGTGGCCTTCTCCAGGTTTTCCCGCTCTGATAAGCGCTCCTTTTCAAGAGCCTCGTTGCGGTCGGTAGCATCTTTTAATTTCACGGCCAATTCGGCCATCTTTTCCCTGCTTAGGCAGTGTGCAGCCTTTTCGGCTTTCAACTCCTCGGCTGCCCTCGAGGCGGCCGCATCACTCCTTCGGGCTTGCTCCTTGGCTTGAGCAAGCTCGGCCCGAAGGCTCTCCACAGCAGCAGCACCGTCTGTATCACAGCATATACATTATCAGAGGCGGGCTTTGACTCCCTTAAATAAGTGACTGCGGAGAATTCATTTACCTTGCGACTCGTCAAGTCGCCGGTTGACAAGTGCGATGTCCGCATCCGCCACGTCAAGTTGCCGCATTAACTCAGCAACTCCACTAGTCCGGCTAGCCCCCGGAGTATCCGCCACCTGCATAGGAACGACGACATTCATTACCTGATATTTTGATCCTCGGTACGCTGTCGCTTTCGACAACCTACTGAGTCTCAGGGGCTACTATCTATACAGGGCGCACTTCTATGTGTCAAACTGTCAAAAAGGTGCGCCGTTCTAGCGTACCTCAAATCCCGTCGATAAACTCCGGCGACATTATGCAATCCGCTTTTCGGCGGACGAAATCCTTCAATCACCATACGCATCAAAGCACGGTGATCTTACGAGATGGGCGCCCTCTCAAGCAGATTCTACAGCTCCTGGCGGACACTAGTGGGCGCCGAACTCTCCGGCCCCTCCGGACTGGGATACCCTCCGTGGCGATACTTGAGGCTCGTCGCCCTATCCGACGGCGCGAGGCGGAGGCGTTTCGCTCTCCATCATCTCGGAAGAAGATCCCCGAAGCGAACTCATCGAGAAGGCCGCGGATCTGAGCGCAAGGTAAAATTTCGGTCATCCACAGAAGCACAAATAAGGGCATTTTCTCATTAATGAACCCCTCTTTTTTACTCACGGCTCATTGGAGGCTGATCCTTTAGAGGCGATTATGCGTCCGGACTTTCCCGGACGCAGACCCTCCGGTAAAGATTTCTTCCCCGCTTAGGGGCTTTGGCCTCCGGGTCTTGAGGCGGTCCTCTCTCCCCTGGAAGGAGGGATTGTCGATCCCCCTCTTGAGCACCCCCTCGGGCAAGGTGATAGCTCTTCCATTTTCCCCATCGCCCCTTCTCTGGCGCGACCTCCAACATTCGACCAGCCACGGGCTCGGTGCGGTCTCTGGGAGGGCGGACACCTTATCGGCTTCGATCGCGCTACCCACTCCTAATGAAGAATAATGGGTTAGAAGGCGAATTTCAGAAAAGCAAACAAGCAAGCGTCCGGACTCTGAGCTACTTACTGTGTGTCAAGGCGATTGCAGCTTAGGCTGCGTCCTCGGTCAATTCGGACCGCCACTGCGGTCGAAGAACAACTTATACATCTCCACAGGCGTCATACCCGTGAAGTGTTGGAGAATTCGTGGCCCCTCGGATTGAACTCCCATAACCGGAGAGGGACGGCGTTTGCGAGGCGAAGGCGTCGATTAGCATGACCTGCATCACCACAACCAGATTGATCTCCCTCGCTTGGAGGTCTCGAATCCGGCCCTGCAATAAGGGCACGTCTTCGGACGGCCCCCAATTGAGCCCTTGGTTGACCCACGACATCAATCGGCGTGGATGTCCCATGCGGAATGAAGGCGGCGGCTTTTGCTTGCTGCCCTTCGGAGCGGTGACATAGAACCACTCCTGCTGCCACAAGCCGAGCTCCTCTTGGAAGGAGCCCTCGGGCCACGGGCATCGGCCCTCCGCTTATGGCCGCCCGCCGCACTCCGCAGCGCCCCTGATCATCTTGGCTCCACATTGAAGGTCTTGACCATAGGCGAAGTGGGGGTGACGCGGAGGAAGGCTTCCTGAACAATAATGAATGCGGAAATGTGGAGGATGGACTCCGGAGCCAAGTCGTGAAAATCCAGCCTGTAGTAGAACATGAGCCCTCTCACGAAGGGGTCCGTCGAGAAGCCTAAACCCCGACGGAGGTGGGATACAAAAACGACGTACTCACCAGGCTCGGGAGTGGGTATGGCCTGCCCTCGGGCGGGCAACCTGTGCGAAATCTCGTAGGACAGGTACTTGGCCTCACGCAGCTTTAACACGTCCTCCTCCGTGATGGAGGAGGGCATCCACTGGCCCTGAAGGTCGGAGCCGGACATTGTTGAAGATCCGAAGCGCTCGAATCTGGAGCTCTGGGTGTTGGAACTTGGAGCAAGGAGAGGATTCGATGGAAGATTGAGAAAAAAGAAACAAGCCTTGGTCCCCTTATAAAGGGGGAAAATACCAAGAGCCGTCTCCGTGACCGTTAAGGATTCAACCCGATAGAGGCGTGGCGGCAGACGCAGTTGGGTTACCCGCTCATATTGATGAGAATCCCGGAATAAGGGGAGCACGATCTTTGCTTCGACAAGACGTGCCAAGGAAACCGCTTTGCTAAACATGCTGAGGGTATAATAAAAAAACGATTCAAGTAAAGGCCTGGTAGCGGTGCAATGTCATGCCGCCCGAATCGTCGTGATTGGATTTATGTGCATTATTCTCTCTACGATGGAATGTGGAATTTATTTTGCGAGCGGACACTATCCTGGTGTTCATGATCTTCTCTGGATTATTCAAGGGAGGAACCCGCCTTGCAATGCCGAACATTATGCTTGCGCGGACTTATCGTCATTGAAGCCTAGTTAGAGGCTCTTGAGGAGTCTGGACTAGGGGTGTCCGGACAACCCGACTATCATCATCCGCCGGACTCCAAGACTACGAAGATACAAGATTGAAGACTCCGCCCCATGTCCGGATGGGACTTTCCTTGGCGTGGAAGGCAAGCTTGCAATCTGGATATGTAGATCTCCTACCATTGTAACCGACTACTGTGTAACCCTAGCCTCCTCCGGTGTCTATATAAACCGGAGGGCTTTAGTCCGTAGGACATAACATACATCATAACAATCATACCATAGGCTAGCTTTAGGGTTTAGCCTCCTTGATCTCATGGTAGAACCACTCTTGTACTACCCATATCATCAATATTAATCAAGCAGGACGTAGGGTTTTACCTCCATCAAGAGGGCCCGAACCTGGGTAAAACATCGTGTCCCTTGTCTCCTGTTACCATCCGCCTAGATGCACAGTTCGGGACCCCCTACCCGATATCCGCCGGTTTTGACACCGACAGCACGGTTCGCAAGCATCAAATGATTCATAACCAAGTGATTCCGAAAATCCATCTTTATGGAGTTTCTTCATGCGCTTTACACCGATATGACTCAAAACGGCAGTGCCACAAATAAGTTGCACTATCATTATTAACTTTGCATCTTTTGGCATCAATATTATGAATATGTTTATCACTACGATCGAGATCCAACAAACTATTTTCATTGGGTGTATGACCATTTGAAGGTTTTATTCATGTAAACAGAACAACAATTATTCTCTGACTTTAAATGAATAACCGTATTGCAATAAACATGATCAAATCATATTCATGCTCAACGCAAAAAACAAATAACATTTATTTAGGTTTAACACTAATCCCGAAAGTATAGGGAGTTTGTGATGATGATCATATCAATCTTGGAACTACTTCCAACACTCATCGTCACTTCCTTTTCAACTAGTCTCTATTATTCTGTAACTCCTGTTTCGAGTTAATAATCTTAGCAACCGAACAAGTATCAAATACTCAGGGGCTACTATAAACACTAGTAAGGCACACATCAATAACATGTATATCAAATATACCCTTATTCACTTTGCCATCCTTCTTATCCACCAAATATTCAAGGCATTTCCGCTTTGAGTGACCATTTCCTTTGCAGTGTAAGCACTCAGTTTCAGGCTTTGGTCCAGCTTTGGTCTTCTTTGTGGGAGTGACAACTTGTTTGCCATTCTACTTGAATTTTCCTTTCTTTCCCTTTGCCCTTTTCTTGAAACTAGTGGTCTTGTCAATCATCAACACTTTATGCTCTTTCTTGATTTCTACCTTCGTTGATTTCAACATCACGAAGAGCTCGGGAATCGTTTTCGTCATCCCTTGCATACTGTAGTTCATCACGAAGTTCTAGTAACTTAGTGATGGTGACTAGAGAATTCTGTCAATCACTATATTATCTGGAAGATTAACTCCCACTTGATTCAAGCGATTGAAGTACACAGACAATCTGAGCACATGCTCACTAGTTGAGCGATTCTCCTCCATCTTTTAGCTATAGAACTTGTTGGAGACTTCATATCTCTCAACTCGGGTATTTGCTGGAAATATTAACTTCGACTCCTGGAACATCTCATATGGTCCATGACGTTCAAAACCTCTTTGAAGTCCCGATTCTAAGCCATTAAGCATGGTGCACTAAACTATCAAGTAGTCATTATATTGAGCTAGCCAAACTTTCATAACGTCTGCATCTGCTCCTGCAATAGGTATGTCACCTAGCGGTGCATTAAGGACATAATTCTTCTGTGTAGCAATGAGGATAAACCTCAGATCACGGATCCAATCCGCATCATTGCTACTAACATCTTTCAACACAATTTTCTCTAGGAACATATCAAAATATACATATGAAAGCAACAACGCAAGCTATTGATCTACAACATAATTTGCAAAATACTACCAGGACTAAGTTCATCATAAATTTAAGTTCAATTAATCATATTACTAAAGAAATCCCACTTAGATAGACATCCCTCTAATCCTCTAAGTGATTACGTGATCCATATCAACTACACCATGTCCGATCGTCACGTGAGATGGATTAGTTTCAACGGTGAACATCAATATGTTGATCATATCTACTATATGATTCACGCTCGACCTTCGGTCTCCGTGTTCGAGGCCATATCATTATATGCTAGGCTCGTCAAGTTTAACTGAGTATTCGCGTGTGCAACTGTTTTGCACCGTTGTATTTGAGCGTAGAGCCTATCACACCGATCATCACGTGGTGTCTCGGCCACGAAGAACTTTTACAGCGGTGCATACTCGGGAGAACACTTCTTGATAATTTTAGTGAGAGATCATCTTAAAATGCTACCGTCGATCAAAGCAAGATAAGATGCATAAAGGATAAACATCACATGCAATCAATATAAGTGATATGATATGGCCATCATCATCTTGTGCTTGTGATCTCCATCTCCGAAGCACCGTCGTGATCACCATCATCACCGGGCGCGACACCTTGATCTCCATCGTAGCATCGTTGTCTTTCGCCATCTATTGCTTCTCGACTATCGCTACCGCTTAGTGATAAAGTAAAGCAATTACTGAAGCGTTGCATTTCATACAATAAGCGACAACCATATGGCTCCTGCCGATTGCCGATAACTTTGGTTACAAAACATGATCATCTCATACAATAAAATATAGCATCACGTCTTGACCATATCACATCACAACATGCCCTGCAAAAACAAGTTAGACGTCCTCTACTTTGTTGTTGCAAATTTTACGTGGCTGCTACGGGCTTAGCAAGAACCGTTCTTACCTACACATCAAAACCACAACGATAGTTTGTTAAGTTGGTGCTGTTTTAACCTTCGCAAGGACCGGGCGTAGCCACACTTGGTTCAACTAAAGTTGGAGAAACTGACACCCGCTAGTCACCTGTGTGCAAAGCACGGCGGTAAAACCAGTCTTGCCTAAGCGTACGCGTAATGTCGGTCCGGGCCGCTTCATCCAACAATACCGCCGAACCAAAGTATGACATCTTTGGTAAGCGGTATGACTTATATCGCCCACAACTCACTTGTGTTCTACTCGTGCATATAACATCAATGCATAAAACCTAGGCTTGGATGCCACTGTTGGGGAACGTAGTAATTTCAAAAAAATTCCTACGCACATGCAAGATCATGGTGATGCATAGCAACGAGAGGGGAGAGTGTTGTCCACGTACCCTTGTAGACCGTAAGCGGAAGCGTTAGAACAACGCGGTTGATGTAGTCGTACGTCTTCACGATCCGACCGATCCAAGTACCGAACGTACGGCACCTCCGAGTTCAGCACACATTCAGCTCAATAGCGATCCCGGACTCCGATCCAGCAGGGTGTGGGGATGAGTTCCGTCGAGACGACGTCGTGGTAGCGATGATGATGTTCTATCGATGCAGGGCTTGGCGTAAGCACCGCAGCGATATGACCGAGTGGAATATGGTGGAGGGGCACCGCACACGGCTAAGAAAGCGATCACGAAGATCAACTTGTGTGTCATGGGGTGCCCCCTGCCCCGTATATAAAGGAGCAAGGGGAGGGGCAGCCGGCCAAGGGAGGCGCGCCGGGAGGAGTCCTACTCCCACCGGGAGTAGGACTCCTCCTTCCTAGTCCAACTAGGAGAGGGAAGGAAGGGAAGGAGAGGAGAAGGAAGGAGAGGGAGGAAAGGAGGAAGGGGGCGGCCCCTAGTCCAGTCGGTTTGGACTAGGGGGGCGCCTGCCTCCTCTCTTCCACCACTTGGCCCATGAGGCCCATTGCTTCTTCCTCGTATTCCCGTAACTCCCCGGTACCCCCGAAAATACCCAAATCATTCGGAACCCTTCCAATATCCAAATATAGTCGTCCAATATATCGATCTTTATGTCTCGACCATTTCGAGACTCCTTGTCATGTCCCCGATCTCATCCGGGACTCCGGACTCCTTCGGTACATCAAAATTAATAAACTCATAATAAAACTGTCATCGAAACCTTAAGCGTGTGGACCCTACGGGTTCGAGAACTATCTAGACATGACTGAAACACGTTTCCGGTCAATAACCAATAGCGGGACTTGGATGCCCATATTGGCTCCCACATATTCTACGAAGATCTTTATCGGTCAAACCGCATAACAACATACGTTGTTCCCTTTGTCATCGGTATGTTACTTGCCCGAGATTCGATCGTCGGTATCTCAATACCTAGTTCAATCTCGTTACTGGCAAGTCTCTTTACTCGTTCCGTAATACATCATCCCGCAACTAACTAATTAGTTGCAATGCTTGCAAGGCTTATAGTGATGTGCAATACCGAGTGGGCCCAGAGATACCTCTCCTACAATCGGAGTGACAAATCCTAATCTCGAAATACGCCAACCCAACATGTACCTTCAGAGACACCTGTAGAGCTCCTTTATAATCATCCAGTTACATTGTGACGTTTGGTAGCACACAAAGTGTTCCTCCGGTAAACGGGAGTTGCATAATCTCATAGTCATAGGAACATGTATAAGTCATGAAGAAAGCAATAGCAACATACTAAACGATCAAGTGCTAAGCTAACGGAATGGGTCAAGTCAATCACATCATTCTCCTAATGATGTGATCCCGTTAATCAAATGACAACTCATGTCTCTGGCTAGGAAACTTAACCATCTTTGATTAAACGAGCTAGTCAAGTAGAGGCATACTAGTGACACTATGTTTGTCTATGTATTCACGCATGTATTATGTTTCCGGTTAATACAATTCTAGCATGAATAATAAACATTTATCATGATATAAGGAAATAAATAATAACTTTATTATTGCCTCTAGGGCATATTTCCTTCATTGGCTTCGTCCAGTTCTGCTTTCCTTTCGGTTCTTTCATGTTTTGTAACGGCTTATCACATAGCGCCTCCATATCGACTCTAGCCTTAGTATTATCCTTTGACTTCCCATCTATGTCGAACAATGTACCAAAAAGTGCCTCAGCGATATTCTTCTCAGTGTGCATCATGTCGATGTTGTGTGGGCAAAGGAGGTCTTTGAAGTAAGGCAGATCCCATAAGCATGTTTTGTGAGTCCAGGCGTGCTTAGAATTATACCCCTTGAAGTACCACGGACGCTCTGGATCGCTCGAGGCGTTTAAGCGATCCGAGTGCATTGGCTGTCAGCAACGCAGGTGGTGCGAGTTTTTTACAACTCTACCTATGATGAAGTTCTTCTTGTCTTTCCTGAACTTATGGCGAGGATCCAGGAACTGTCTATGCATGTCGAAACAAGAAAACTTGTGACCGGCCTGAAGCCAACGAAACTCAAGAGCTCCCTTGCATGTGGGGCACGGGAACCTTCCATGCACACACTAGCCAATGAATAGCGCATATGCCGGCAAGTCATGCGTCGAGTACATGTACCAGACATGCATTATGAAGTTTCGTTTGCTATAGGCGTCGTATGTCTTGAACCCATTATCCCAGGCTTCTTGCAATTCGTCCTTAAGCGGCTGCATGTACACATTCATATTTTCCCCTGGATAGTTGGGCCCTAGAATTATCAACGTCAGGAAAATGTTCTTTCTTTGCATAATCTGTCCGGGGGGAGATTGAGTGGAAAGACAAATACGGGCCAACAACTGTATTGGGCTGCCGTCATACCAAACACACTGTGCCCATCTATGCTGATGCCAACTCGAGGATGCCTCGGATCTGCCGCTTTGTCAGCATGTAATTCATCAAACTTTTTCCACGCAACACCATCCGATGTGTGTACCATCATCAGATTCCCATCTGCATCTAGTTCGGTTCTTTTGCCTGTTTTGTGCCATGTCATCTATCTGGCCGTCTCTTCGACCATGAAAAGACGTTGAAGTCTTGGTACGATTGGCATATACCAAAGAAAACTAACGGGGATTTTGGTCTGTGTCTTCTCACCCATACCATTGTCTACCACAATATACTTGGAAGACTTGCAAATGGGACAATAGTTCAAGTCCGCATAGTCAAGCCTAAATAAGGCACATCCTTTCTCACAGGCATGTATCTTCTCATAGGGCATCTTCAGTGCACGGAGGATTTTGTCCGACTGGTATAGGTTTGCAGGCATTTCATGGCCTTTGGGTAGAAAGCGTCCAAATACTGTCATAATTGCGTCGTAGCATTCTCTGCCCAAGTTGAACTGAGCCTTCAGAGCCATTACTTGTGACATGGCATCCAACTGACAAAGCTCAGTGTGCTCATGGAGCGGACGTTTTGAATACTCCAACATTTCATTGAAGGCCTTTGCAGATTCCTCCATCTCCTCGTCCGAATCCCGAGCATCATCATAGTCCTGCACCATGTTTTCCATCCCGGTACCATGCTCGTCGGTGCGATGATGATCCACCTCAGCTCGGTCACGTTGGGCAGACTCACCATGAAATGTCCACACCGTATAATCGGGCGTAAAACCATTCTTCTGCAGGTGTTTGCCCATTTCAGCCTCTGTCCTCTTTTCCCAATTGCCGACCGGAAGCAGGGCACCAGGTTTTCCTCGGCCATTTGCAATCGGCTTGCACAAACCCCTTGGTTTTGTGAACCATTCAGCGCTCCATTTGTTCGACCAATGTGACGGTATACATCCACGCACGATCACTCATCTTGACTTTCGAGCTCTTGGACACACAACAATTATATATATAATTCCCCATGTATATATTCATCGGTTGATCTACTTTGTCAATTTTATTACGTCCATGCAACCTATGCTCTAATAGGTAATGATAGGTCCTAATCACCACCAGTATGTGTAGATTGGGTTCATTTTCCCATGCTATGCTCGGATCCGACATAAAATTTTGGCAGCACCTCCTCATTGTTCTCCGATACACGTCTCGCAATAAGCAGAGGATGTGTACCCGGAGAACAACAGGGGAGGCACTGAATAAATTTATGCGTCGGATTCGGAGCAAAGCATATGGGAAAATGAACCCAATCTACACATACTCGGGCTGTCCGTGGATAGCGTTGGACAATTTGAAAGAATCAAGGTTATAAATATGCAAATGCATGCATATTTATAACTATGACGCTTTCGAACGGGAGACACATATTGATTATGCATACTCATGATTCAAGACACATATATAGCTAGCTATCAAATTTCATCGGCACGAACACCGGAACAGAGCAAATAATTAATGGGGGAGAAGGACATGTCATTTGTGCTCACCCACGAATGAAGGGGCAGAGCTCGTCAAACGCACGGCGAGGTCGTCGAACACCAAACCTCGCAGCGATGAAACAACTGCACATTTAAATCTACCCGATCAACACAATTATATATGATGTTTTTCATAACAAAATCAAAAAATATATGACCTAACTAATAATTCTTCTACTTCTTCTTCTACTTCTTCTACTTCTTTTCTTCTTCTTCTTTTTTTCATCTTTTTTCTACTTCTTTCTTTTCTTCCTTTCTTCTTCTTCTACTTCTTTTCTTCTTTTTCTACTTCATTTCTTCTTCTTTTTCTTCTTTTCTTCTTCTTCTACTTCCTTTCTTCTTCTTCTACTTCCTTTCTTCTTCTTCTACTTCTTTTCTTCTTTTTCTTTTTTCATCTTTTTTCTACTTCTTTTCTTTTCTTCTTGTTCTACTACTTCTACTTCTTCTACTTCTTCTAATTCTTTTCTAACACTAACACTAACACAATTCTTTTCTAACACTAACACTAACACAATCTAGCACTAACAATTAAACAGCAAAAAAATGAAAAAACTGAAGAAAAAAAGAAGTAGTCCCTCACCGGAGCAATGGGACGGTCGGGGGTATGGCGGGGGGGGCGGCGAGGCGGGGCGGCAAGGCGGCGGCGGGGCAGGTGGCGTGGCGGGCGGGTGGGCGTGGGGGGTGGGGCGGAGGGTAGTGGGGCGACGGGCAGCGAGGCGGTGGGCGGGCGGGCGGGCGGGTGGCGGAGGGGAGGGGCGGCAGGCGTCGGCGGGTGGAGTGGGGCGGAGGGGGTGGTGGGCAACAGGCCAGGGTGGTGGGTGGGGTGGCGGCGGGGCGGGACGGGCCGGGCGGGACGGTGGGGGGCGGGCGGCAGGCATGGGTCGGTGGGTGGGGATCGATCTGGTGGCGGGGCGTCGGGGAGGAGAGAGGGAGAGTAATTAATGGGCGGGGGGATTGCGGTCGTTAGTTAGTTTGCTCTTTTCCATCCGCCTTTCTTTGCCGTCCGCCTTTGTCTCCCTTTGTCGTCTGCTAGCAGACGGCAAAGAGGTGGGGCTTTAAGTTTTCCCCAAACGGGAGGGGGGTGGGGGCCACCTCTCTGTTTGCCGTCAGCCAGCTGACGGCAAAGATTCTTTGCCGTCAGCTGGCTGACGGCAAAGATCCGGCAGATGGCAAAGGCCTCTTTTGCCGTCTGCCCATTCTTTGTCATCTACTTTTCGGTAGCTGATGGCAAAGAGCTTCTTTGTTGTCCGCTAACAGACGGCAAAGAGCTGGCAGATGGTAAAGTAGCTGATTCCAGTAGTGTGCCTCCCAACGTATTCACCTTTAGGTGATGTCAACAATAATAGCCTATGCCAACTTACATCCAATTGGATATATGTATCATGATCTTTCAAACACGAGGAGCTTGCCAAAGGATAAAATGAAAAAGGGAAAGGTGAGGATCACCTTGACTCAAGCATAAAGTAAAACATAAAGTAAAAGATAGGCCCTTTGCAGAGGGAAGCAGAGGTTGTCATGCGCGTTTTGGGTTGATGCATAAAGTCTTAGCACAAAAGAACGTCACTTTATATTGCCCCTTATGTGTGGACCTTTATTATGCAGTCCGTCGCTTTTATTACTTCCACAACAAGTTCGTACAAAGTTTATTTTCTCTGCACTAATAAGTCATACATATTTAGAGCAATTTTTATTGCTTGCACCGATGACAACTTACTTGAAGGATCTTACTCAATCCATAGGCAGGTATGGTGGACTCTCATGGCAAAACTGGGTTTAAGGTATTTGGAAGCACAAGTAGTATCTCTACTTGGTGCAAGGAATTTGGCTAGCATGAGGGGGAAAGTCAAGCTCAACATGTTTGGAAGGTCAATGACAATATACTTTAACTGAGATGTTGGAAAACATAAACCATTACGTTGTCTTCCTTGTCCAACGTCAACTCTTTTAGCATGTCATACTTAATGAGTGCTTCACAATCATAAAAGATGTCCAAGATAACATATTTATATGTGAACCCCTCTTTCCTTATCACTTCCTATTAATTGCAATGATGACCAAGGCTACGTTCATCAACTCAACAATTTTTATGCCTCATACTTTCTATGTGTGAAGTTATCACTATCCATAAGATCAATATGAACTCTTTTGTTCTTTCTACTTTTTCAAGATCATAGCAACATAGCAAAGCCCTTGACTCAACACTAATATTTATTATAGATAGCACACGGACTCGATTACAAGAAGAGATCACAATGAAAAACTCAAAACTACTTGATATCAAAACTTCAATCTACTAGATCAAAATACTACTAAAAGGATCGAACTAAATAAAACGGTAAAGATAGGTGTGATGGTGATATGATACCGGGGCACCTCCCCCAAGCTTGGCAGTTGCCAAGGTTAGTGCCTATACCTATGAGATTATTTCTTCGGAGGTGATGGAGGTGGTGATGATGACGGTGGATAATCGCACATCGAGCGTAGAAGCTCCTCCAACTTGCAGATAATGCCCTTGAGCCCAGCAATATGATCCTTCAACAAAATATTATCCTCGGTGAGGTACTTGTTCTGTATGTGGGCTAACTCAATCATCTTGAACGCTTCAATCTCTGTTGGAGTGAAAAGGTTAGGTAAAGGTTGAGGGATGTCTTCTTCTTTCACCACCGTAGCTTGAGCCTCCATGGCCTTCTTGATCCCTCCATCCTTGTTGATCTCTTTCGGTTCCTCTCTTTTCAACTATATCTTCAATAGCCAAGCATCCTTGTCTTCATTGTTGGAGGAGGGGGAAGTCATGGTGCTCTAAATATGCAACAGAAACAGCTCGAAACGAAAACAGAGGATATTTGCGTGATACGGTGGTCAAAACCTTCGGGAGTATATATAATGAATTTTTACCGACCAAAATACGTAACATACAAGAAAACAGAGTCCGGGAGGCACACGAGGTGCCCACGAGACAGGGGGCGCGCCCTACAGTGGGGGCGCGCCCTACTCTCTCATGGGAGCCTCGTGCCCCTTTCGGACTACTTCTTTCTTCCTAAAATCCTTAAATAATCCACAACTGATAAAAATTGCCATTAGAGTTGTTTTGGAGTCGGTTTACTTACCGTACCACGTACCTATGCCTTTTCGGAGTCTAGAACATTCTGGAAAGTGTCTCTTATGTATTCCTCAGGGGTTATGGTTTCAATAATATTAGTTTCAACATTGATAGGATTACCTGAAATATAATGTTTAATTCTTTGGACATTTACCACCCTCAGATTTGTGCCTTCAAAATTGTTGATTTTTATAGCAACAGAACGATAGACCTCCTCGATAATGTAGGGACCTTCCCATTTCGAGAGAAGTTTTCCTGCAAAAAATCTTAAACGAGAGTTGAACAATAACACATAATCTCGTACGTTAAACTCACGCTTCGTATCCTCTTATCATGCAGCGTTTGACTTTTCTTTGAAAAGCTTAGCATTCTCATATGCTTGGGTTCTCCATTCATCAAGTGAGCTAATATCAAATAACCTTTTCTCACGGGCAAGTTTGAAGTCATAATTGAGCTCTTTAATAGCCCAATATGCTTTATGTTCAAGTTCAAGAGGTAAATGACAAGCTTTTCCATAAACCATCTTATATGGAGACATACCCATAGGATTTTTGTATGCAGTTCTATAGGCCCATAATGCATCATAAGTTTTTTGGACCAATTCTTTCTAGATCTATTCACAGTCTTTTGCAAAATTAGTTTGAGCTCTCTATTGCTCAACTCTACTTGACCACTAGACTGCGAGTGATAAGGAGATGCGATTCTATGATTGACATCATACTTAGCAAGCATCTTACGGAAAGCACCATGAATAAAGTGTGAACCACCATCAGTCATAAGATATCTAGGGACTCCAAACCTTGGAGAAATAACTTCTTTAAGCATTTTAATAGAAGTGTTATGATCATCACTACTAGTTGGAATAGCTTCTACCCACTTAGTAAAGTAATCAACAGCAACTAAAATATGTGTATAACCATTGGAGGCAGGAAAAGGTCCCATATAATCAAAGCCCCATACATCAAACAGTTCAATAATAAGAGAATAATTCATAGGCATTTCTTGACGTCTACTAATGTTACCTATTCTTTGACATTCATCACAAGATACGACAAACTTACGAGCATCTTTGAAAAGAGTAGGCCAATAAAAACCAGATTGTAGTACCTTGTGTGCAGTTCTGTCTCCAGCGTGGTGTCCTTCATAGGATTCAGAGTGACACTTGCGTAGGATTTGTTCCTGTTCATGCTCAGGCACACAACGTCTAATAATACCATCTACTCCTTCTTTATAAAGGTGTGGGTCATCCCAGAAGTAATGTCTTAAATCATAAAAGAACTTTTTCTTTTGCTGGTATGTGAAACTTGGAGGTATATATTTAGCAACAATGTAATTAGCATAATCAGCATACCAAGGAGCAGTACGAGAAGCATTGACAACCGCTAATTGTTCATCAGGAAAACTATCATTAATAGGCAGTGGGTCATCAAGAACATTCTCTAGCCTAGACAAGTTGTCTTCAACGGGGTTCTCAGCTCCCTTTCTATTAATAATATGCAAGTCAAATTCTTGGAGCAAGAGAACCCATCTAATGAGTCTAGGCTTAGCATCTTTCTTTTCCATAAGATATTTAATAGCAGCATGGTCGGTGTGAATAGTAACTTTGGAATCAACAATATAAGGTATAAACTTATCACATGCAAACACAACTGCTAAGAATTCTTTTTCAGCAGTAGCATAATTTCTCTGGGCAGTATCAAGAGTCTTACTAGCATAATGGATAATATTCAATTTCTTAGCGACTCTTTGCCCTAAAACAGCCCCTACAGCATAATCACTAGCATCGCACATAATTTCAAAAGGTAAATTCCAATCAGGTGGCTGAACAATAGGTGCAGTGATCAAAGCCCTCTTAGGTGTTTCAAATGCTTCTACACAATCATCATCAAAGACAAAAGGAATATCCTTTTGCAATAAATTAGTCAGAGGCCTAGAGATTTTAGAAAAGTCCTTAATGAACCTCCTATAAAAACCGGCATGACCAAGGAAACTTCTTATACCTTTTATGTCCTTGGGACATGGCATCTTTTCAATAGCATCAACTTTGGCTTTATCAACTTCAATACCTCTCTCGGAGATCTTGTGCCCCAAGACAATGCCTTCATTAACCATAAAGTGACACTTTTCCCAATTCAGGACGAGACTAGTGTCTTCGCATCTCTGCAAAACTCGATCAAGGTTGCTCAAACAGTCATCAAAGAGGATCCATAGACGGAGAAGTCATCCATGAATACCTCACAAATCTTTTCACAAAAATCAGAAAATATAGCCATCATGCATCTTTGAAAGGTAGCAGGTGCATTACATAAACCAAAAGGCATACGTCTATAAGCAAAAGTACCAAAAGGGCCAGTAAAAGTAGTTTTAGATTGATCCCCCGCTGAAACAGGTATCTGAGAGAAACCAGAATAACCATCTAGAAAGCAAAAATGTATGTGTTTGGATAGCCTTTCTAGCATTTGATCAATAAAAGGTAAAGGGTAATGATCTTTCTTGGTGGCTTTATTTAACTTACGGAGATCAATTACCATCCTATAACCTGTAATAATTCTTTGCGGGATCAATTCATCTTTATCATTAGGAACAACGGTAATACCTCCCTTTTTGGGGACACAATGGACAGGGCTTACCCATTCACTATCAGCAACGGGATAAATAATACCTGCCTCAAGGAGTTTTAGTATCTCCTTTCTTACCACTTCCTTCATTTTGGGATTTAATCGTCTTTGAGGATCTCTAACTGGTTTGGCATCTTTCTCCACTGAGATTTTGTGTTGACATAATGTGGGACTAATGCCCTTAAGATCATCCAAAGTATATCCAATAGCAGCTCGGTGCTTCTTCAGAGTTTTCAATAATCTTTCTTCTTCTTTCTCTCAAAGGTTAGCACTAATAATAACAGGATATATTTCTTTTTCATCAAGATAAGCATACTTAAGATTATCAGGTAAAGGCTTGAGTTCAAACACGGTATCACCCTTGGGTGGAGGGGGATCCCCAAGAATTTCAACGGGAAGATTATGTTTCAGCATAGGTTCTTGTTTAAGTAACACTTCATCTATTTCTTCCCTTTCCTTCATAAACATATCATTTTCATGGTCTAGCAAATATTGTTCTAACGGATCAGTTGGAGGAACAACAATGGAAGCAAGACCAATAATTTCATCCTTACTAGATGGTTCCTCTTCACGGTGTTGTCTACGAAATTTAGAAAAGTTGAATTCATGAGACATATCACCTAGACCAATAGTAACTACATCCTTTTCGCAATCTATCCTAGCATTAACGGTGTTCAAGAAGGGTCTACCAAATATAATGGGACAAAAGCTATCTTGTGGGGAGCCAAGAACAAGAAAATCAGCAGGATATTTAGTTTTCCCACACAAGACTTCAACATCTCTAACAATTCTCATTGGTGAAATAGTATCTCTATTGGCAAGTTTAATTGTTCTTCAAACTCAGCAGGTGCAATATCGTGCTTAATTTCGTTGTATAAGTCAATAGGTATTGCACTAGCACTAGCACCCATATCACATAAGCCATGATAAGAGTGATCTCCTATTTTAACAGAAATAACAGGCATGCCTACCACAGGTCTATGTTTATCTTATCACTAGGTTTGGCAATTCTAGCAGTTTCATCACAGAAATAAATAACATGCCCATCAATATTATCAGACAAGAGATCTTTAACAATAGCAACATTAGGTTCAATATTTGCTCAGGAGGTGTATAAGTTCTAACATTGCTCTTACGAACAGCAGTCGAAGCTTTAGTATGATCTTTTATCCTAATAGGAAAAGGAAGTTTTTCGACATAAGCAGTAGGAATAATAGGATCACTATATGTAATAGTCTTCTCTTCGACTGTAATAGGTGCAACTACTTTCACTTCAACGGGAGGATTATATTTAAACCACTTCTCTTTAGCGAGATCAACGTGAGTAGCAAAAGTTTCACAAAAAGTAGCTACTGTCTCAGAGTCAAGTCCATACTTAGAGCTAAATCCACGGAAAGCATCGGTATCCATAAAAGATTTAACACAATCAAACTTAGGTGTCATACCTGACTCCTTACCATCGTCGGAACCCCAATCTTCGGAGTTGCATTTAATTCTTTCCAATAAGTCCCATTTGAAATCAATAGTCTTCAGCATATAAGAACCAACACAGGAAGTATCAAGTAGGCTGCGATTATCAAGAGAAAGCCGAGCATAAAAATTCTGAATAATCATTTCCCGAGAGAGCTAATGATTGGGGCATGAATACAACATTGACTTAAGCCTCCCCCAAGCTTGATCGATGCTTTCTCCTTCACGAGGCCAGAAATTATATATGTAATTATGATCACGATGAACAAGATGCATAGGATAGAACTTCTGGTGAAATTCCAACTTCAATCGCTTATAATTCCAATATCTCGTATCATCACATAGCCTATACCATGTTATTGCATCTCCCTTAAAAGATAAAGGGAAGATCTTCCTTTTGACAACATCATCGGGAATACATGCAAGCTTAAATAATCCACAAACTTCATCCACAAAGATGAGGTGTAAGTCGGGATGCAATGTTCCGTCTCCTGCAAAAGGATTAGCTAGCAGTTTCTCTATCATACCCGAAGGAATCTCAAAGTGAATATTTTCATAAGGTTCAGTAGGTTGAGGAGCATCTCTTTGCTCTTACGGTTGGGCGAAGATACCCCAAACAAGCCCCTCAAAGGATTAGTTTTCATAGTAACAAGTAACAAAAATTTCAGCACACTATATAAATGTTTCCTTACCAAGTTCCCTCACCAAGAGCGCTTCGCTCCCGGCAATGGCCTTGAAAAGAGTCTTGATGACCCACAAGTATAGGGGATCTATCATAGTCCTTTCGATAAGTAAGAGTGTCGAACCCAACGAGGAGCAGAAGGAAATGATAAGCGGTTTTCAGTAAGGTTTTCTCTGCAAGCACTGAAATAATAGGTGATAGATAGTTTTGTGATAAGATAAATAGTAACAAGCAAAAAGTAAATAAAGTAAATAAAGTCCAGCAAGGTGGCACAATCCTTTATGTAGCAAAGGATAAGCCTGGACAAATTCTAATAATGAAGAAGGAGCTCCCGAGGACACATTGGGAATTATCGTAAGCTAGTTTTCATCATGTTCATAAGATTCGCGTTCAGTACTTTGATAATTTGATATGTGGGTGGACCGGCACTTGGGTACTGCCCTAACATGGACAAGCATTCCACTTATGATTAACCCCTATTGCAAGCATCCGCAACTACAAAAAGGAGTATTAAGGTAAACCTAACCACATCATTAAGCTTCTGTCACTCTAGCAACCCATCATCTACTTATTACTTCCCTATCCTTCCTCTAGGCCCAAATAATGGTGAAGTGTCATGTAGTCGACGTTCACATAACACCACTAGAGGAGAGACAACATACATCTCATCAAAATATCGAACGAATACCAAATTCACATGACTACTAATAGCAAGACTTCACCCATGTCCTCAGGAACAAATGTAACTACTCACAAAGCATATTCATGTTTATAATCAGAGGGGTAATAATATGCATAAAGGATTTGAACATATGATCTTCCACCAAGTAAACCAAATAGCATCAACTACAAGGAGTAATCAACACTACAACCCACAGGTACCAATTTGTGGTTTTGATACAAGATTGGATACAAGAGATGAACTAGGGTTTTGAGATGAGATGGGGCTGGTGAAGATGTTGATGGAGATTGACCCCCTCCCGATGAGAGGATCATAGGTGATGACGTTGGTGATGATTTCCCCCTCCTAGAGGGAAGTGTCCCCGGCAGAACAGCTCCGCCAGAGCCCTAGATTGATTCCGCCAAGGTTCCGCCTCGTGGCGGCGGAGTTTCGTCCCGTAAGCTTGCCCACGATTTTTTCCAGGTGAAAACCCTTCATATAGCAGAAGATGGCAGCCGAAGCCCACCAGGGGGCCCAGGAGATAGGGGCATGCCCTACAGGGGGGCCGCACCCACCTGTCTCCTAGACAGGGTGTGGCCCCCTGGCCTATTTCTTTTGCCCAAAAATTCTTATTAAATCTGAAAAGTTGTTTCGTGGAGTCTCAGGTCTTTTGGAGTTGTGCAGAATAGGTATACAATGTTTGCTCCTTTGCCAGCCAGAATTCCAGCTGTCGGTATTCCCCCTCTTCATGGTAAACCTTGTAAAATAAGGGAGAATAGCCATAAGTATTGAGATATAATGTGTAATAACAGCCCATAATGCAATAAATATTGACATAAAAGCATGATGCAAAATGGACGTATCACTATGGTTTGTTTACAAATATACATGTAAAGGTACATAAATCAATGGTAAGACACAACCAACTAATCTAGCTATCTACTGTATGTTCACTGATAATACTCCCCAACACTTGTCACCCTGCTAATCTCAAGATAATTTCCCCCCCAAATACCCTGTTAACTCTACTCCATGTTAGAATTCACAGTCGTGCTTATGATATTGGTCGAGCATTTTATGGTTTAGCTTTACCGAATCAGTATAAGATCTGCGCTTCACGCTTTTGTAGGCGTAGTAGATGAACAGTACATCACTACAATAGCCGATAGTAGTATCTGAATCGTGGAGCACGACCACAATGTTCAGAAAAGACACTTTAGTGGGCAGGGCAACGTCAGTAGAAGGAAGAATACACATGACCAGGAGTCATGAATGATCCACCTCTATTCTGAAAAGTGAAGTTACGAATGTGGAGAAGAGTAATAAAGCTTCATTAACTTTCCAGTAGTTGGTCCCTTCTACAACCATTTGGAAATGTGAGCCTAAAGCGTGTGACCCTGAATTGTGTTTTTTGTCAAACCTGCGCTCTTTTAGTTCATAGTAAACTTGATATATTCATCTCTAAACTTGCATACTACATGCCTAACTGTTGCAGATAGATTTCAATTTAATTTCATGGGTTTCATACTGGATGTACTTCTTCCAGTAAAATAACTTTCTTGCTCTAAATTACTCAGCAGACTGTCCATGTATGGCAAGGTAATGCCGATAGGCGCTATGGTTGCAGGCACACAGTAAAAGATCATGGTGAAGTATAAAGCCCAGAACACATGCTTTTTTCAAATAAATTTTCAAACATAACAGCTTGCTACTTCAAGGCTACTCTTGGCTTGGCTGTGTAGATTTTAGAACGGCGTACCTCAGGTGGAGCACAGGCAGTCGGCGCTCCGGCAAAGTTGGTAGATCATTTTTCTGGCGAAATTCGTAGAACGGCGAGACTGGATGCTTAGAGGGGCTTGAGGCCGTCTTTTATGTATCAGACCATCTCACAATCGTATCCTGGACAGAGAGGAATAAACATTTAGTTTTTAGTTTGTGGGCTACAGTCTTGGAGATAAATAAGAATATTTAGAGTATAAATTGTATGAAAGACTATAGTGCTACTCATTGCATCACTTATCCGAACAAAACATACCATAGATATTGGCGTGAAAACATTTACTTTTTAGAATAAGACGTTTCCAATACAACCACCGCCGCAGAGAAATGTGGCAGGAATGTAAATTGACCGTTTGAAGGAAGTTCACACTTCAGATGATAATGAAACTTAAACGTACATGAATGCCTATGAAACAGTTCATCACTCCTCTTCTAACCCATTCAGACAAGCTATAATAAATCATACTGTATTATAGCAACAACGACAATGGAGGACATGAAATCGTCCATATCCAGGGGCTAATCTAGATGGCAGAGAGAAGCAAGAGGAAGGGAGGGAAAGGAAGAGATGAGGAATAGGGCGAGTTACCTAGCCCGTCGGTTGCACGCAAGGAGTCAGCAGGGTGACGCAGAGGGGCTAGTCCGTAGCAGGCAGAGCAAGGGCGGCGGCACCACCTGAAACTTAAACGGAAGTTGATGTTCTTCTCATAGACCCCGAGAGTATTTTACTTGTTCAAAATACAAAGGAAAATGAGATAAATAAGTAACCAATTAAGCATCAGAGGGAATTTCTACATAGTTCTTTCATTTTGTAAAGCATCAACACTGGGACTCTATATAAAAGATGTATATTGCAAAGATCAAAAGATTAATCTGCGTACTTCCTTCTCTCAAACCATTGCATATATGAAAGAAATGACTTGGCAAAACTCAACATTAATGCTGTCAGAAATAGGTGAAGGAATCAGTAATTGGACACATAAGTCGTCGTGCCCCGCCACACATGTCGTAAAGGGTGTCGTCGCACACTCCTAAGACGACATCATGTCTGGACAGCACTGAAGCTCACCGAGACCAGCAAGTCGCAGCGGACGCCGTTGAGGGCGCCGACGTTGTAGATGGCTGATGGCCTAAGTACCATGGGCAACAAAAATCAGAAAAGTTTAGGGACGACGAACCATTTTTTGCACCAACAGTTTCTTTCCCAGTAATGCTTGCCCTGTAGTACTGCGCCATCCAATCTAATCCCAACGATCAACAACGACTCAATCTGCGGCTATTGGAATCAAACACTAAATCCATACAATGGTCCTGATACATAGAAGCGAGAGGGGCGCACGGGCGATCTCACGAACCTGGTACATGGACTTGGGAAGTTGTAGATGGTGTCGTTGTTGCCGCGGATGACGTTGACGGCCGGGGTTTCGGTCACCCAGTGGGCCGGCACCACCAGGATGGCGCACGGCGCCTCCGTGCCGGCGACGGCCGCTGGCTGCCACGACCTGAAGAAGCGTCGTGCCGGTATCGTCTTGTCCGTGGCGAACGCCATGGAGGGCGCCTACGTTACTGTCGTGTCGCAGGATGCGTCCTTCTCGATCTGCGTCTTTCTCGATCCATAAATCAGGGTTTTGCAGGTGGGGCCGCGTGGATCCTGGGGACGCGGAGCACTAGGACGATTGGCAGACCACAGACGTCTGGCGGCAGAACATTTGGGGGGTGTTTGTTTTCAGGGACTTTTTGGTGTAGGGACTAGAAAAAGTCCCTAGCAAACCAAACAGGGTGGGACTTTTTTGGGACTTTTTGCTAAAAGTTCTTAGAAGCACCTCATTGAGAGTCTTTTTCAAAAAGTCCCAGGGACTAGAAAAAGTCCTAGGACTAGAGAAACAAACACCACCTTGATCTGACGCGTTCATCTCGATGGCAGACCATAAACATAATATTAATGATAGGATGTGCTTAAGTTGAGTTAATCGAAAGGTTATGGTTATGCCGTGTACAGTTTGTTGTGTGACTTTAATAGAATTCACGTTTGCTCTTTTAATAGTAATTTAGATTTAGGACCTTTTGATATCCCAAATTATTGAAAAAAAGAAAAAAAAAAAGGAAATAAAAGAAAAAGAAAACATCCACACAAAAAAGGCGGCGTCCCGGTCACACATGGGCCGGCCCAGAAGGGGAGCGGGGGGTGCACGCCCGCTTCCTTCGCAGAGCGTGCTGCACCCTATAGGCGCTCCCATAATAGATAGGCCTGTGTAGTCAAATTCCAATTTTTATTTTCTTCACCAGCCTAGAGATGCCCCTTCGCTCAGGACGCGCTGGCCGACGCAAAAATCCACAAAAAGCAACGTGATGTCCGTGCTATGATTCAAACCGCATACCTCTTGTTCATGCATTAATAAAGCTAGCCACTCCAACCGACAGCTTGTCGTGACATGTGCAGCGAGAAATTTGAAGAACTAATAGCAGTGACGTAATTGAACATGTCTTGAAAAACTGCAAGCCTTTTTTTAATTTTGAACATGTTTTAGAAATTACGAACATTATTTTTCAACCACAAAGAAAATTCTACAAGTTCTTAACATTTAAAAAAAATTGAAGACATTTTGAAACTCTGAACATTTTCTGAATTTGTAAACAAAACTTCATAATGAGAATATCTTCTGAAATTCTGTACAATTTCGAAAAAATGTACATTTTCTAAAATTCCAGAACATTTTATGAATTGGTGAAATTTTGAAAACACTAACATTTTAAAAAATCCCAAACATTTTTTGAAAGCGCGTGATTTTCTTGAATTGGTGGAGAAACTAGGTTTATATACAAAAGGATATGACTCAAAAAGGGTGTGTCTCATCTGTATACAACTATGAGATTTTGAAAAAAAAGGTGGAAACTAACTCAATGTGTTGGGAACTAAAAATTGTATAAATGTTGGCTTTAAAAGGGACACATGAAAACTTGGGTCCCTAGGCTTGCAAGTGGAACATTTGAAAATAAATTGTTGGGCCCAAAAATGAAAAAATAAACAATGTTAAGCATCTAAAAAGGGCAAAAAAGAAGAAAAAAAGTGGACTAGTAATTGTCATGGTCGGGACTCACATTTTGCGTATGGAAGATGGAGTTGCACCTAGGATAAAAATTGGTCGCCGACCTAGTTGCAAGTTGATGTGAACTTGTAATTGTGATAAAAAAACTTGGAGCCCAATTACAACTCGGTGGTGGACTTCCAACTGGGGCAAAGAATAAAAAAGATGACCTACTCGCAAAAACGAGGGTGGGCTTGTAACTAAGGTAACAAAAAAGTTCGATTGCAAGTAGAGGGTGGGCTTTCCACTAGGAGCGTAGAAACAAAAAAAAGGTCGGTGCTAGTTGTAAGCCAAAGGTGGCTTGCAAAACTTTGTCGACAAAGAAACTTTGAGTCTGTTTGCGAGTTGAGGGTGGACATGGAACTGGGATGAAAACAAACTACAGGTCTAGTTGCAAGTCGAGGGGTGAACTTGCAACTAAGACAACTACACAAAACTACGAGACGAGTTGCGAGTCGAGGGTGGACTTACAACTAGGATAACTATGAGCTTAGTCGCGAGTCGAGGCTGGACTTGCAACTGGGATGAAAAATAAACTATAACCCCAACTGCAAGTCGAGGATGAACTTGCAACTGGGATGAAAAAAACTATAAACCTAGTTGCGAGTCGAGGCTGGACTTGCAACTGGGATGAAAAATAAACTATAGTCCTAGCTCCAAGTCGAGGCTAAACTTGCAACCGGGATGAAAAAAACTATAAATCTAGTTGCGAGTCGAGGATGGACTTGCATCAGGCAACTACACAAAACTACAATGCCCGTTGTGAGTTAATGGTGGACTTACAACTGGGGTGAAAATAAATTACAGAACCGGTTGTGAGTCGGAAGGTGGACTTGCAACTGGGACAACAATAAAAGTATGAGCCCAGTTGAAAGTCAAGGATGGACTTGCAACTGAGACAACCATGAAACTATGAGCCCAGTTGCGAGTCAACGGTGGACTTGCAAGTCGGATGTAACAAACTATGGGCATAACTGCGACTCTAGGGTGGACTTGCAGTTGGAACAACTACACAAAACTATGTTACCATTTGCGAGTCAATGGTGGACTTGCAATTGGGATAAGAACAAACTAAGAACCTAGTTGCGAGTCGAGCATGGACTTGCAACTAGGATGAAAATCAAAACACATGTTCAGTTGTAAGTTGGGTGGACTTGCTGGGACAAACTACGAGCCAATTTGTGAGTCGATGGCGGACTTGCAACTGGGACAACTACGAAGCAACGGGGTCAGTTGTGATTCAAATGTCGACTTACAACTGGGATGAAATAAACTATGGGCCTAGTTGCGAGTCAAGGATGGACTGGCAACTACGATAAAAAACAAAACACAGACTCTAGTTGCGAGTTGAGGGTGGCTTGCAACTCGGACAAATACGAGCCCACTTGTGAATCGAGGGTGGACTTGCAATCGGGATAGCTACGAGACTACAATCCTAGTTGTGAGTCAAGGGTCGACATGTAACTAGGATGAAAACAAAGCTAGGGGCCTAGTTGCGAGTCAAAGGTGGATTGGCAACTAAATGAAAAACTGAACACATACTCCAATTGCGAGTCGAGGGTGGGATTGCAACTCGGAAAACTATGAGCCCAATTGTGAGTCGAGGATGGACTTGCACCTGGGACAACTTTGAGAGTACGAGCCCAACTACGAGTCAAGGATCGACTTGCAATTAGGATGAAACAACTACGGGCCCAATTACGAGTCATGGGTGAACTTTTTGCTGGGACAAAATACAAAACACAGGCCCAGTTACGAGTCAAGGCTTGCAACTAGGATGAAACAAACTACGAGCCTAGTTGCCAGTCAAGGGTGGACTTGCGACTCGAACAACTACAAACTATGACCCGAGTTACATGTCTAGGGTGGACTTACAATTGGGAAGAAAAATAAACCACACACCCAACTACGAGTCAATGATGAGCTTGCAACTGGGATGAAAAAAACTACGACTCCAGTTGCGAATCAAGGATGGACTTGTGACTGGAACAACTACACAAAACTACAATACTAGTTGTGAGTAGAGGGTAGACTTGCAATTAGGAAAAAAAACTACGAGTCGAGGGGGGACTTGCAACTGAGATTAAAAAAAACAAATTATGGACCTAGTTATGAGCAGAGGGTTGAATTTTAACTTGGACAAGCGACATAATCTGCCTCTTCAACTTCTACTACACATGCCAGATTAAATGGGCACACAAGAGCGCGAGAAAAATGCTCGAAGAAATTACATACGTACAATAAAAACGGCCCGACAAATAAAAAAAAGAACCAGGCGACATAGGAATACATCGGCCGACGATGCAAGTCCAAGAGTTTGCCCAAAAATTACAACAATAAGATCCAACGGGTAACAACTTAGATGAAAGATTGCTAAATCTTGTCTTGATAAAGGTTAAAAGAAATGAGAAACAATGTTGAAATGAACTAGGAAGGTAACAACCGCGATAGAGCTTCCCTTTTCCTATCTCTCCAATTCTACGCCGCGGCCTAGAAACAACACAGCGGAATGGCTTGCCAACGTGCGACGATAATGGGCTGACAAAAGTGAAGCCAAACGGGCTAACAAAATGGTTCGTGACAAACAAAACATCGACCGGCGAGGTGGGGATCGAGCGCTTGCACGAAATTACAGAAACTAAATCGAGTGGTGACAAACTTAGAGGAGACATCCTCAAAAATCATCTGGATGTTATTTAGAAATTCCATATAAAAGGTATTCATGAATGTGGAAAGTTTTCACAAAAAAATAAAAAAATGTTTTCAGTTTTATAAAATTATTCGCGGATTTGACAAAAAAACAAAATGAAAAAGAAAGAAACAAACAGGCTAACTAAAAAACATAAAAAGGAAAAAAAATACAAAGAAAAAACCGATAGCGAAAATAGAGAAAAGAAAGAAAAACAAAAAATCATCATGGAACCTCTCAAACTTAACAAAGTTGTGAAAACCAGCCCGTGCTTTGGAAACAGGCTGACGGTGTTCTGCACTTAGATCGCATCGCATTTGGTTACACATGGAGGACACACATGCAACTGGATAATTGTTTTTCTCTAAAAAATTGTAAGTAATAGCTTTTGCAAAGAAAACACAAAACATAAACAAAATGGAAAAAAATGATGCCTCGATCCGACACCACAACAAACACGAATGGCTAAAAAGAATAAACAACCAGCTCAAAAGACTACAGGAGACCAGCACCCAAAAAAATCGATGGAAAAAAGGCCACAACAGGAAACAGCCCAGGCAAAGCAAAGCTGCCAAGCTCGTGTGGCTCTCTTGGCGAACAAACAAGATACCAAGAAGCGACCCCTCAAAGAAAAAAAAACAAGAAGCGAGGTCAAAAAACACGAATCTTAATATGCTATACTAATGACTAGATAGTTACTCCCTCCGTTTCAAAATAGATGATTCTGAGGATGTAAGATGTTCATCTAGATGTGACTTAGCAAACATGTAACTTAAAACCTCTGCTAGCTATGCTCTCACGTAGTTCGTCTTCGTCCTCATGTAGTCGTGTTTGTTCCGGTGCAAGAAGGCGAGTAGCGCTTTTTGTTGTGCTGACCGCCGGTGATCATTGTTTGTTCAACGGCCGGGGAATAAGGCCCAGTTCTTTTGGCCGATTCTCCCAGAATCTTGAGAATCAATTCTTTACCCAGCTTCTCCTAGAATCTTGAACCCATATATTTTTTACAATCCTATTTAATTAGGATTGTAAAAGAAATACGGGTACAAGATTATGAGAGAAGCTGGGTGAAGGGTTGATTTTCAAGATTCTGGGAGAATCGGCCAAAAGAACTAGGGCTAAGTAACCAAGCGACGACGCTGGAGGACGATTCCATGTGGACTGAACAAGGAAATCAATCTTCGACGCCCAGCTCATCAAAATTGTGCTATTCTTACGAGATGCAAAAAGGTTGGAGGGGGGAAACAAAAAGACTCTGCACCAGCCGTGAATTGATCCCGGGTCTGTATTTTCCTTTCACGCCCACGCAAAATGGCAGAATGACGGCCCAATGCACCTGACCAGCGGAATGGTAATTTCGTATAACATGCGTCAGAAGTAAAAAGATAAACTAAAAAATTGCACCAGCCGGGAATCGAACCCGTGTCTGTACCGTGGCAGGGTACTATTCTACCACTAGACCACTGGTGCGTCGCTGAAATTTTAATTAGCGGAAACATTCTATTGGGGAAAGCAAGCTCGAGGCAGCGATTCTACCCACTGCATGTCGGCAGTTGCAAAGAGCAAATAGACTGCCCTGCACGTCTTGCATCTTCGCCGTTTGCTCAACGATCTCCCTCTTCCTTAACGAAAAAGAGGGCAGCCACCTACTATTCCAATGCCGATACACTATTAGAGTTTGGCGCACGGTTAGAGATTGGCTTGGTCTCTAGGATGTGCATCTTTCTAATTGGAGTGACGCGACTTCCGTCAAAGAGTGATGGAGCCACAATGCTAACAGGAAGACCCAATCGCGAAAGCCACTTGCTTCCTTGATGCTTCTCATCTCTTGGGAATTGTGGAAAGAGAGGAATGCACGGATCTTCCGTAACGAGGCCGTTCCAGTGGGTGTCATTGTCACTAGGATTAAAGAGAAAACCTCGCTTTGAAGTATTGCGGGGGCGAAGCACTTGAGTAATGTAATGCCGCGAGAGTGATTATTGTAATTCGGCCATGGGCCTTAAACCTCTAAAACTTCTCTCTTAATCAATGAAAATGGCAAATCTTTTGCCTCGTTTCAAAAAAAAAAAAAGAGGGCAGCCGTTAACAGGCACACACAGCCTACAGGCCAATGGCTAGCGGTGACGGAACGGATGTGCGCACGTACGGCCGGCCGCTGTCCCCATCTTCCTTGCTCCAGGAACGGCATGTACAGGTACAGCAGCAGCGACGGACGCAACTTCCTTGCTTGCCCAGCAACAGCTCAAGGGAGCAGTACCACTGTATTCAGCAAGCAACCGGAAGTGGCAGATCACACCACTGTAGAGCGCAGAGACAGCGTAACAGGGGGAATAGGATAGGAGAGCGGCGCCTAGCACGGTTCCAGCTTAGATAGATCATCGCATCTGGAGCAGTAGTACGTGTAGCTTTTGGCGCCGTCTCAAGGTGAAGTCTGAACGCAGCGCTGCCGGTGGATCGATCCATCGAGCACGTCGCTGCGGCGTCTTTCGCGATCTCGCAACCCCGGACAGCTACGTCTCGACGAATGGAGCGTGCCGATCCATCGGGCATGGTGGCCCATGTCGTGGAGTTTTCGGTACTTGATGGATCCATGGTGCCGAAAGCAAGGGCCATCAGCTACTCCTTCCCATATAATAGCTGCGGGACGGACGTGATTGGTGCCTGACGCCTAGTTAATCTGCTCCCGGCCGCTTATAGTACTATAGTAGTAGTAGGACTTTGGAGGATCTCACCATGCCCGTATAGTAGCTGCAGCCAGCGATCCGCGTGATTGGTTAAGTCGATGGGATGTCGTCGCGGTCGTGTCCATCTGCTCTGTGATCATCAAGGCAAATTATTAGTCTGTTGCGAGGTCACTGGAAGAATCTCGTGGATCACACCAACAGTATTATACGACGGCCGCGCTTATCCGGCCGTCATACGTACGTCCTGTGTTGTGCGGGCGGGAGTAGGTCGCCGTCGGCGGAGAAGAAAACGGTTGGCACCTCGACCGCCCTCGTCCACGCGTGCTCCCCACCCCGTCGGCTAAGGGCATTTCCAACGCGACCTTCAAACCGTTTGCATCCGTCCAAACCATATAAGTCATCTAACGTGGGTCTGTATCGGTCTACACGACCGAAGAAACGGGAGTCCAGGCCGATGTCACGTTCTCTTCTGACCGCCCTTGCCCATCCAAACCCCCACCGCCCCATCCGCGCTTTTCATCACACGCATAGCGTCGCTTGCCGCGCCGCATTCATGTCGACCCAGAGTATGCAGCCGCCGGCATTGATGTCGCAATTTAACCAGACGGAAGGGCGGCGCTGACGGGCGTGACCTCTCGGATGCCGTTGGTTCAATGTGGACACTGCATCCCAAGGTATCAACTCTGGTCGCTGTGCCGCATTGAAGCAGATGACCGTCCCTTCGCTTGGGCCCCGCCGCGGCTATTTAAGCCGTGCGCCGGCGACGCACAGAGCTGCACACCCCTCCCCAACCACACCACCCCTCCCCCCCCCTCTCTCTGTGCCCAAGCACATCCTCCTCTTCGACCCCAACTGAGGCAATGTCAAAATCGTGGTGCTCCGCGCCAGCAGGCAGAGTAGGTGGAAGCTCCTCCTCCGGTAGTCCATGTCACCACTGCCCATGCTCTTCGGGTCCGTAGGCGTCCATGGCGGCCGGCTCCTCCGCTCATGAGGAGGACCAGCCATCGCCGCAGCCGCCCCGATTCCTCAGGGGGGCGCTCTAACAGACGAAGATTTCTCCCATCAGATCAAGATAATGACGGAGCGGTCGCTCCGTTACATGGACACGTTGCCGCCATCACCGGCACACGTCAAGGAGGAGCAGTCGTCCCTGCCGCACCACCGCATGAAGCGCGAGTCGGCGTCCCCGCTCCGGCCTGTGAAGGAGGAGCCCACCTTGCCCCAGCACAACCGGGGCGTCCAAATTGGACACAACGTGAAGGGGGAGCCAGCGTCGCCTCCGCAGCACCGCGGTGTCCAGGTCGGATGCTAGGTCAAGGAGGACCCGACGTCCCCGCCGCACAACCGGTACAGCCGCATGGACGCGCCGTCAAGGAGGAGTTACCGCCCGCGATCAAGAAGGCGCGGGGCCGCCTCCTCCACTACCTCGGAGGAGGCGGTTACGGCGAGTGTCAGGCTCGAGGGTTGTTGTCTCCGAGGCAAAGCACACTGCGAGGCATCAGGCGAGGTATGACCGGCGCAATATCGGTCGCCGCTCTACGTTCGTCAAGAGTGACGTGGTGCCAGATTGGGTCCGCAACGACCCTGACCTCGCCGCCGCATGGCGCTCGACTGCTCCATGACCACCACGAAGACAGGCGCTAGGCGCCGCCGCCTTGACGATGAGCTCGCCAAGATCAGCGGGGAGTGGTCGCTTAGCGACTGCTTCGCCAACACCGGTCGCCGCAAGGCCGCCACCAAGATCAGCGAGGAGTGGTCGCGGCGGCACTCCGCACCGCACCGCAGGAGGCGGAGCGGCTCCTTCGCGAGCGGCAAGCAGGCGCCAGACAAGGCTGTCGTGGCCCTTCGACGACGTTCCGCCACTTGAGGGACCACGACGACGACGACGGCACCGGCGGCGTGGCAGGGCAAGGCAGCCACGCGTACGAGGTGGTCGTCCAATATAGGGTTCATTTTTTTAGTTTTTTTAAACGGTCAAAATATCAACCTTTTTTTTTGTAAATTCTATCCGAACTTCAATGAAATTCGTCCGGTTTAAATTCATCGAATTGTTGGCCGGATGTATACCATCACCGTTGGATGGCGGCCTTCCGCATCCATGTCAGTGAACTGGTCCGCTCGTGTTCGCGAACAGATACAGGGAAATTTACGGTTGCCGTTAGAGATGCCCTGAGATACCATACCTGTACGTGTGGCCACCCGAGGTTGTGTCCATCCATCGGACTAGGGAGTACAATGAGGAGAGGAGATCCAACACCGATTGATCTCTACCCTCCTCACACAAACCGGCAAGCTAGCATCCGCATCGCTTTCTCTTGAGCATGAGCGGTCGCCCAATCGGACGGACGCTTCCCCGGTCCTTTGGCCACACCGTAACAAGATACTACTAGTACTAGCAGACAAAGTGAT
This sequence comes from Aegilops speltoides, assembly GCA_021437245.1. Lineage (NCBI taxonomy): Eukaryota > Viridiplantae > Streptophyta > Magnoliopsida > Poales > Poaceae > Aegilops > Aegilops speltoides. The sequence continues at coordinate 463,261,362 of CM038144.1, forward strand.
GACAACGTCGCGCTGCCGGTGCCCCGTACAAGTGGTCGACCGAGGCCACATCAAGTCCGGCTCCGTGGTGGGGACGACGCTACGGCCACCAGAGAGTAGAGCTAGGAGCAAGATTGCCACTGGTACCAAGTCTATAAATGGAGGTCCCGTCACCAGCGATAGGTTAGCAGCCTAGCGCAGCCAGCCCTATTTGAAGCTCGGGCGAGATCGACATTTACCCGCCTGCAGCCGGCCGGCCACGAAGAGTGCTGAGAGAGGCTAGCTAGCTAGATAAAGAGTGAGGCTTGAGGAGGTAGCAGCGATGGCGGTGGCGAAGCAGAGCCTGGCCGCGGAGGACGGCACCGGCGGCGGCACCGGCGGGCAGGAGTACACGCAGGACGGGTCGGTGGACCTCCGGGGCAACCCCGTGCTCCGCTCCAAGAGGGGCGGCTGGACCGCCTGCACCTTCATCGTCGGTACGTACTTACTATACCAACCAATCAATGCACACATGATTGCTTCGGTTCATCCAGCTAGCCACATCATAGGCCATGGATGCATATTTGTCTGAGACCGAATGCATTTTTATATGTGAATTAGTGTACGAGCTGTTCGAGCGTATGGCCTACTACGGCATCGCGGCGAACCTCTTCATCTACCTCACGGACAAGATGCACCAGGGCACGGTGGAGGCCTCCAACAACGTCACCAACTGGTCCGGCACCGTCTTCCTCACGCCCCTCCTCGGCGCCTACGTCGCCGACGCCTACCTCGGCCGCTACTGGACCTTCGTCGTCGGCTCCGCCGTCTACCTCATGGTAATTAATTAACTACACGTTCCTATACTCATATGCTTCACCTCATGGTAACTTTCGTAGATACGTACCGTATATGCGCCGTCCCAAGACGTCGCTGCGGTCTGTCGTGATAACATCATGGATGATGTGGCAGCGAGCGATTACGGCGGAGTCTTTGAGACTTGGATGGGGATTTGTACTATCATACGGTATATACGTTTGGTACCCTAAAAAAAGGCTACATACGTTTGGTGTGGCACAAAACGTCTGTCCATGTCGCGCCACAGAAAATTGGAGGCAGGCAACTCCATAGCCACGAGACATACTAGAGCTAGCTGCGTAGTATGTAGAGCAGTACGTAGAAAATATCTATCATTTCCCTCTGTCCGGGTTTATAAGGCCCCCTCTCATTTTGAAATAAAATTTGAACAACAAATTTAACTAATAAATTATATTTATATGTCATCAAAATTATATCATCGAAAACCTCTTTCAAAAACAATTATAACACTGTACTTTTTATAGCACATATTTTATATTTTATTAGTTATATGGACTATCAAAGTCTGGCTCAAAATACTAAACCGGGACGGAGGTATAGCCTAGTAGCACCAGTGCTCCAAGTTTGTCCACGCAGCTAGAGCTAGCTGCCTGGTTCGGACTGACGCGGATGGATGATTGAGCTTGGGCCAGTAGCACGCATGTGCAGATGAATGAGTCGCACGTACAGTGCCTGATCCGTTCCCGTTGCCGGGATGGCCGGCGTATGGTCGGACGCAGACGAGATCGGGCTGAGATGTCTATCATTTTGTCTTGGACGTCGACGTACTAGTCCAGATCGCGACCGCCGCAGCGGAGAGATCGATCCATCGATTTCGACGTGCATGCGGTCATATTTGTTGACTCCACAATCTATAGAGTACCACGTATGTGGACTACACGATCGACCACACCTAAGCCGCTTTAGTTGATCGATCGAGCCGTGGAATCTTGACTCGTCCAGTGGACCTACTACATATCTAGGGTGCGACCCTATCGTCTAGCCAGCACTAGGAGTGCATGCATGCATGCATATCTGCTCAAGTCATTGCACGTGCACGGTAAGTTTGACTCCCACGCTCTCCGTGCATGCACGAGATTCGGTGGCTCTACATGTCACGAACTCACAGTGACATGCTCCCCGGCAGCATGGGGCCTAATTGCGTTTCTGCTTTTTAATTCAAGGGTGTCTATATAAAATTTCAGGGACTCGTTTGTAAATTTAGATTAAAACCCATTTCGCACGAAACATTACGCCACGTCAATAAAAAACGGACCCACCTGTCATAAACGCGCTCAAATGAACTTAATCCGCCGATCAGTGCTTTTTGTAAAAAGATTACCGAAGACACGGTGTTTTTTGCAAAAAAAATGTATTGTAGTGGTTTTCGTAAACCTTACCTTCAAAATGGTGGTTTTGTGCAATTTACTCCACCATGCATGCACGAGAATGAGATACGGTGGCTCTACATGCCACGAACTCACAGTGACATGCTCCCCGGCAGCAAAACAAAAACAAAGGACAAATGACATGCACGTAAGTGTGACGCATACGTGCACGACGCGTGATGTACCACTTCATCCCAGATTTATGTACGTACGTTCGGGCTGAATTATTGGAGGAGGAGACCATTAAAGTGTCGCGGTCACTGGTGCGTGACACGGACGGTTCGATCCAGATCAACTGGTACAGAAATATTTCAAACGTTGAATTGCCACCAACTGAATACGGTAGATTTCCTGTATCTCTTGGAGAGGGACATACGCTATTTTTCAATGTGTGTGTCGCATGTATGTAAGCTACTCCCTCCGTTCCTAAATAATTGTCTTTCTAGAGATTTCAATGTCGATTACATACGAATGAAATGAGTAAATCTACACTCTAAAACATGTCTACATACATCCGTATGTTGTAGTCTATTTGAGATGACTAGAAAGACAATTATTTTGAAACGGAGGAAGTAATTTCCATGCATGCACCGGTGAAAAGTCAGTGCACGTACGAGACTTGTGGCCACCCCTAAATTGTCACGTCTTGCATGTCCTTTTAGTGATAGTATTAAAGTAGCATATCACTCATTAGCACAATCATTTGCAACATATGCACCTAAGATTTAGGCATGCAGTGCCAAAATGGCTGCAGTGATAGGAGGGCTACATCACATAGGACAAGAAACTTGCTTTGTAATCAACTATGGGTAACACGTCCAATTGTATATTTTTATTATCTGAATAGTTTTTTTAGCATGATACAAACACAAATGTTCTAATACACACGTACACTCATTCCTATAAAGACACACATGCATGCACACAGCACACTCTACTTTGATGAGCACCTCCAATGTACTGAGATGACACAACATTTTGAGATTGATGAAGTGACCACATGCGCCTTACAGTCGACAGAAATGTCTCTTTTCTCAAAACACCATCGCCGGTAAGCCAAAAATTGATCAGAAAAATGCGATCATCAGTATCAAGTTTAGGATTTGAAGCCTGATGGACCATCTGAGCTATGATCAATTCGTGACCTGAATAGTTAACACATCAGGTGCTAATTGTAGTTAATTACCACTTATAAAATACACCAATAATAATCCATGGCGATTATTAGCAACCAACGTAGAACCTACCAACATCGAGAAAAAGAAGGGCCGTATTTGTACTACATGATATAAGATACTATACCCTAATTAATCTTCTTATCCTAGATCCTCTGCCCAAAAAAGACCAATTTATTTCATTACATAGAAACTATGAGATGAAAAAACAATTCCATGATACATGTTTATTGTGATTACTCAAATACTTGTACAATGATTAATAGTCAAAGTTGTCTACATGTAAAATCTGAAATTCCATTTACTTTAGAAACGAGGTAATGAACTGACGTTCGCTCAGTTGCTCTTGTGCGATACAATTTTGCTACCAATACCGTGGCAACTTCATTAATCCTTTGGGTGTCAATGGGATATAGATATAGTGTTGTCAAGAAAACCCCGACGATGACGAAGGATCATTTGAGAGATTTGAAGTTTTATAAAAATATCATGTATTCTGCTGACTCATTGTCATGGATGCATGCATCGATGATGTAATAGACCACAAATGATGTGCGTGCCCTGATGCAGGGGATGCTGCTGTTGACACTGTCCGTGTCGGTGGGGGCGCTGAAGCCGCCGGAGTGCGTCGGCAAAGTCTGCCCACGGGCGTCGGCGCTGCAGGTGGGCGTCTACTTCGGCGGGCTGTACATCATCGCCTTCGGCAACGGCGGCACCAAGCCCAACATCTCGACCATCGGCGCCGACCAGTTCGACGACTTCGACGCCCGCGAGAAGTCCCACAAGCTCTCCTTCTTCAACTGGTGGATGTTCACCATCTTCGTCGGCATCCTCTTCTCCTCCACCGTCCTCGTCTACCTCCAGGACAACGTCAGCTGGTCCGTCGGCTACGGCATCCCCACGCTCGGCCTCATCGCCTCCATCGCCATCTTCCTCGCCGGCACGCCCGTGTACCGCCACAAGCTGCCGCAGGGCAGCGCCTTCACGCGCATGGGCAAGGTCGTCGGCGCCGCGCTCCGCAAGTGGCGCCTCCCCGTGCCGGCCGACGCCAAGGAGCTGCACGAGCTGGAGCTGGAGGTGTACACGAAGAAGCACAAGTTCCGGATGGACTCCACCAACACCATGAGGTTCCTCAACAAGGCCGCCGTGAAGGACGTGGGCGGGTCGTCGGCGGCGAAGTGGAGCCTGTGCACGGTGACGGAGGTGGAGGAGACGAAGCAGATCATGAAGATGATCCCTCTGCTGGTGACCATGTTCGTGCCGTGCACGCTCATCGCGCAGACCAACACCCTGTTCGTGAAGCAGGGCACGACCATGAACCGGCACATGGGCCCGGGCAGCTTCGAGATCCCGCCGGCCAGCCTCGGCGCGTTCGTCACGCTCACCATGCTGGTCGCCATCGTCGTCTACGACAGGGTCTTCGTGAAGGCCGTGCGGAGGTACACCAAGAACCCGAGAGGGATCAGCCTGCTGACGCGGATGGGCATCGGGCTGCTTGTCCAGGTGCTGACGATGGGCACGGCGTCGCTGATCGAGAGCCAGCGGCTGAGCTACGCGCGGAGCCGCGGGCTGGACGTCACCGGCGGCAAGCTGCGGCTGAGCATCTTCGTGCTGCTGCCGCAGTTCGTGCTGATGGGCCTGGCGGACGCGTTCCTGGTGGTGGGCAAGATCGAGTTCTTCTACGACCAGGCGCCCGAGAGCATGAAGAGCCTGGGCACGGCCCTGTCGCTCACCGCGTACGGCGTCGGCAACTTCCTCAGCAGCTTCATCCTGTCGCTGGTGACGCGGGTGACGCGCAGGCGGGGGAGCCCCTGGGTCGCCGACAACCTCAACGCCGCGCACCTCGACTACTACTACGCCTTCCTCACGCTGCTCGCCGCCGCCAACTGCGTCGTCTTCGCCGTGCTCGCCCACCGCTACAGGTACAGGGCCGAGTCCACGGACACCATCGACGTCGACATGGACGTGCAGGCGCAGCGGGAGGCCGCCAAGAAGATTCACTCCGAGCCAATGGTGGCTTAGTTAAAACACTTCCTTGTTGTAGTACTCCTATAAAGCACTGCACAATTACGTAGTACAATTTTACCATAACCGTACTGCAAGATTGCAGCTATAGCTACGATCGACCTGTTGGTAACCAGCATGCAGCCCCTTCCGTTCCGACAACAGAACGAAACAGAGGGCTGGTTCGACTCGGACGCACACACGCACGGATCAATCTCCCGTCCATATATCCCTCCCTGAACCTACGATCCCAACAATCTCGAACGAACGATTCCGCCATCGATTTCTGTCGTCGATGGAAGAAGCTTCCGGAGAAGGAAACCCTGGCCCCGGCCCTGGCCTGCCACGGCCGCCGCAGTTCGACAGCCTCTTCACCGATGTGGGGTGGGAGTTGCTTGGCGAGGCGACACAGCGTGAGATCATCGCGGTCCTGCATCATGACGAGGAGGAGAGACGCATCCACCCTCCCCGACTGTCTCGGAAGGAGCGCCGCCGCCGCCGCAAGGCCCTCAAGGACCCGAGCGACGACGACGGCCATGGCTCCAAATCCGACGACTTGTTCGAACAACCAGGCCCACAATTTGACTTGTTGTGGTGCGAGACAGATGAGTCGACAAAAAGCGGATCGTCATCGAGTCAAGATCGGAAAAGCACGGAAGATAAAGTGTGTCAAGATTAGAAAGAGAGATTGTTAGAAATAATCTTGAGTTAATTAAGTTACGTAGGACTAGCAGTAAGGTTAATGCAAGTTGGAGAGTCTACCGTTGCACTGGGTCTGTTTAGGACGTATGTGTCCGTGACGTATCAGGAGTTAGTGCCAGTCCGTATTCAGGCTGGATTAGAAGTCGTATACAAGTAGGTTAGCTGGCCGTTTCTCTCTGTGCATATTTCTCAATTTTGTTGTAGATGCGGTCGGCATGAGGATGAACTTCACCTCTTTTTTCAGTGTGATTTTGCTAGAGCGGCATATGGTTCTCTCGGCCATGGTTCATTTGAACTCATGTTCTACTTCGGGACCATACTAATATGCATGCTATTATTCTTGCTCTCCTCAACATGTATCATCTCCGCATTTTTTTTTTAGAAAAGGAGGATGACCCCCGGTCTCTGCATCTGGGAGATGCATACGGCCACTTTATTGATTATTCTCGAGGACCTTACAAAGTATTACAATAATATGCCTGAATCCGCCATCTTGGCAACATATGCCACTACTCCTATCCATATGATAAAGGGGTGCTAACTGGGCCAAATACCCAGACTACTCACCTAAGCCTATCATCAAAAGCCAGCAGCCCCAGCCGAGCCACATACCGGGTCTGGGGCATAAACTGGTCTGACGCACTCACATGTGCCGTCGCCGCCATCTTCCACAGGTCCGTTTCAGAGCAGATATTGAGGCTTCTACCTTGTCAGGTCACTCTGTCATCGACGCCACCTTGACGCCTTGACAACTACCTCCACTGCGCTGAGTCCATCACCGTGCATCGGGCGCCGAGTCTCCACTGCACCACGCCGCCGAGATCCGCCGTCATCAATGTGAAGGATGAAGCACCGCTCCACCAAAAAAGGCGCATGCTGGTCCCTCGATCCCGTGTACGCCTCCAAGAATGACGCCAAGGAGGAAACGTCACCAACGCGCCGCCGTCATCCGATCAACTGATCTAGGGTTTCCCCAGGAGGTAGCGGATAGAGGTCTAGAGCTTCTCCACGGCGATGCCTTCAAGAAGGTAATGACACAAAAGGGTGCCACCAACGCCGGTCTTGGCATCAAGCCGAGCACAAGGGTTTCATCCGGATCCGCTCGAAGAACCTCCATCACGTATTATGTGCACGGGTCGCCGCCGATCTGAGCCGCCGCACATCGAGCAGGCCGCACCAGCCAGATCTGATCTGTCCGGAGGGCACAACCCGCATGGTGCCAACCCAACCACCAGGCCCTCCATGCCACCGCCGCCGATCCGAGGTCAGATGGTGTGTCGCCGTAGATCCGGCCGCCGCCGCCGAACGCCGCCACGCTGCCCGAGGCAGAGCCGGCTGCCGCACCCCCACCATCGCCGCCCTTTGGCCGAGGCAGCCGCCTCGCCGCCGCCGGAAGGCAGGCCCGCCGATTTTAAATATTTTCAACTTTTTATGGTGTCTTTGGAAGACTAGAAATGATTTCCTCTTTGATAGGAAAAAAATCTCTCCCTCACCATGTGCAAATTGCTGCTAATGCTTTGTCCTCTCATTCTGTTGAATCTCTTCACTTGGTTCATCATTCTAGGCCGAAGATTGCAGCTCAGGTCTCTCTTCTAATCAGCTTCCTATGCAGGATCGAACTCTTAAATATGATATTCTATAAAGGTCCTAAAGTCTATTCTGATGCTGCCTTTAAGTGTAAAATAATTTCAGGTTTGATGCAGGGATCTATGGCTACTAGAGTTGGAGTCTATCTTTCATTGCCTCAAGATAAGGAGTGAAGTGCGGTAAGTATGTCATTCAGGTCCAAAATCTGTCCGAGCCCACCTGACCGGCCACCTGGCGCCGTTGACTCGTGACATGTTATAAAGGGGCCCCGCAATGTAGGAAATATGCAAATAGATTTATTGTTGAACGAAAAGCAAATGGTTTTTTTTCCTGCGTAATTATCCAAAGTTTCACTTGGTTCTACTATTTTTGATCCATCTCCTTCTTTCTTGTCCCTTACTCCAAGTCCAGGCCGGAGCTCCCTCATGGATCGGCCCTAGCTATATAAATATGCGTATACGAGGCCTTTTTATAGCACCAAATTAATTTCCGATCTTGGCCAGCGTAGCGTAATGTGGTGATACATTGGTGGTGAATGGTGATGGAGAAAAACATAGGATTTGATCCACGGGCTTTGGAGGACGGGGCGGCGCTCTTGACCTTGACGGGTATGGAGGCGCGGGGTGCGACGTCCACGGAGGGCATGATAACATGTCATCGTCATCTGTGCCCCGATAGGGCGCCAGAGAAGGACGAGAAGGTGGCAACGTCTGTTGCGGAGAGCGCCAAGGCCGACGCCGCCCCGCTTCCGCGGCTCAAGGAGGCTGCGGCGGTGCTCAACGGCAAGGCCCGCGCTGCCGGCGAGTACGCGGCGGCCGTGACACGCCAGGGCGTCTCCATGTTCGGCGAGCCCAAGATCGGCTCCATGGTCAAGGCAGGCGTGGACGGCGGCGGAGGCAGTGCTATGCGATGGGGAAGCGTGATGAGCAACAAGGTACGGGCAGCCGCTGGCGAGTACTACGCGGCGATCACGGCCCACCGGGGTAACGTGCCAGAGACCGGCTCCAAGGCCGAGGGAGGAGGCCCCAAGGTCCAAGGATGATCAGTGAGCCCAACGACATGAGTCGTCCGCTGACATCTAGTTTCAGTTTCACATCGACACAAGGGAGGCAAATTAAGCTAGTGCACGATGTACCCATGTTTCAGTTTCAGTTCCAGTTGCCTGCTTGATCAATTTTTTATATGTACACTTACTCGCGGACGGAGGGAGTAGAAGAAAAATGTCAACCTACACAATAGAAAATCAATATTAATAGATCCATCATTAAATATATTTATCATATTTTATTTATTTTGTATTATAAATGTTGCTATTTATTAAAATAATATGATCAAACTTACAAAGTTTGATTTAAGACAAAACCAGTATGCAAAATAAAACAAACAAAGATTGAAGGCAGCATGTCGAAGTTATTGAAGATCCGGACGAAAAATGCAAACTGTGCAAATTTTATAATAATATTTCATACTCGGTCCGAAAAAAGACAAATACGTTCACGGAAACACAGGCCGAGTTCTTTTGTCCTTGGGTCGGTAATTTTTTTTCGTGTGTAGCTTACAAATCACGGTAATTTTTAGAATGACATTTTACAGATCCGAAGTGAGCATGTATACGTTTTCGCAAAAAAAAAATGATTTTTTTTCTGAAACTTGGAGATATCTGTTTCATTTTTTTTAAAATAACGGGCATTCTATCGTGCTTATAATTCTCTTAATAAATCTCCTCAGATCATGTCTGTGTGAGTTATCTTTTAGACCGTCAGATAAAGATCCTGCCACCCAAACTGCATCTCATTGCCCTATACCAACCTCACACAAACTGCCGTCTCTCCCGGCGCCGCCGCCTCGACGGTGCCAGGGAACCCGGCGGCGCCCCCTCCTTCCTCTCCTCGCCGAATCCGTTTTCTTCATCACCGGGACGTTGACGCACGGGCCCAGCGCACCGCCGCTCCTCTGCCACAGCGGCCAAGGTGCGTTGTTCCTCCAAGGCTAGTTGTTCAAAGCAAGGGTTGTTCGTTTCGATCTCTTAACTTACGAGGTACCTACTCATCTCCACTAATTTGAGTAAAAATCTTCGGGATTGACATATTGTACTTGAAAGTGCTTGTTTTTTTTATTAAAACTTAATGTATACGTGAAGTGCATTGACTAGCTGCATTGAATTTTTGAGAAGTCTTTGGTCAAGGTATGTGCAGTACTTCCAAGAGAAGAGGGGCTTGAAAAAACAGAGAGAGAAAAAAAATGTCAGGCAACAACAGGTCAACAGCAAATTCAGTTTATTTAACAAATACGCTAATAAGTGACTTGGCTAGCTGCAGTGAATTTTAACAAACGTAGAAGTCTTTGATCAAAATATGCACCGTACTTACAAGAGAAGATGAGATTATAAAAATGAGGAGGTTAAAACAGGACAGACAGCAAGAGGTCAACAGAAAAATCAGTCATTAGAGCTGATGTTTTACTGTATAAAAGGAGTATCAAAGCTGCTAGGGTCACTGCTGGCTTTTAACCCACCCACTTCACTGCTGCAGGCCTGCGGTGCGTGATCGCCTAGTCTCAGGCAGTTCCTTGCTTTTGCCAGCAAGGCTAGTTGGGCAATTTCTGTCTTGGCAAAGGATCCGAGCAGCCCCTTATATACTTGCAATATCCAAATGACCTTAATTACCTCTAGCAATTATCTGTCATCTCAGCTAGTTTTGCATTTTCTGTTCAAGTTAGTTGAGGCGTTTCTTTTTCTGTACACAGCTTTCATCATAGTAAATCGATTCATCACATTTGGGCTTTTGTTGTAAAATTACTTGTATTTTCAGATACCAGCTAGTGTCCAGTATAACAGTTTTTACAACCATATTCTGCTTGTTCAAAAGGGCATTTGGATTGTTTCATTGACTCCAGGGTTGGGAAGATGCAGAATACCAAGCGCAAGCGAAGAAGCAACGACATAGGATGCCTTAATGAAAACAAAAGTGCTAGCAAAACAGTACTTACGCAACGTTAGTCACTGATTCTTCTTCCTTTTATTTCCCTGCAAGTATTTTTACACGGCAAAACTGCTGTAGCACTCACAATTGCTTACCAGTACCATGTTTCCTTTATTAACTAGGACCCATCCATCCAGATATTACTACCTTTGAAGATGGATTTGGTAACTTGCTTAAATCCTCGGAAAGTTCCTCTAGTGAACTCACCAAACAGATTGAGTCGAAACTGTCAGAGAGTGTTGTCTCCCTTGCTTCATTCGTTGGTAATTATATTGTTACATGCCCATTATTTTCCATATCTGTATTTCAGTAATCAATGTCGAAACTATTATAATCTGTAGGGAGTACAGTGCTATTTGAATGCACGGGAATATTTATTGAGAATTTATGTACTGATGCCACAAGTATTCTGACTTCAGCTAATATAGTTGGGTCTTCAGATTCTGAGATCACTGATAACTTGATGGTTGGTACTGCAAACTTCTCTCTACTTTTCTTTGCCTATGAATAATAGTATCATCCTGTTCACCTATTCTTGGTTTATCGATGCAGATTAAAGTGCGTCTTCCCAGTAATCAAGTTGTCATTGGCTGGTTACACCATTGTGATTTCAAGTATAATCTTGCTGTTGTGAACATCAGACGCGCACGTGGTTTTCAGGAAGCACATCTCAGTCGTAGCCATGGCATGCAATTTGAGCCGAATAGTAAGTTAGTAGCTGTGGGGTGTTGTTTCGACTCAGGCATGTTAAAGTCCACAAATGCGACAGTAATTGGCAGTGCAAGTGGTGGAGTCTGTGAGCTTATGCTCTCCACATATGAAATGAACATGGTGAGGTGCTGTTTTTCTTAGTTCTCTGCATGCTGGAAATAATTAGATGTGTATAGCTTAGATCTATCGCATACCCACTGGATTATCAGTTGAGATACTATCGATCCTATTTTTCCTGTGCAAATTTCTTCATTGTCACTTTATTTTTGTGCTAGGCTTGGATTGGGTGCCCCCTTATTGATTTTGATGGGAACTTTGTTGGAATGAACCTCCAAAGTGGCGAAAGGATTATGTTCACACCAGTGAACAAAATTCTTGAATGCCTGGGGTACCTTGCGACAGTTAGGTTGGTATTTCTAGACTTGCAGTATTTACAAGCTGTGGCTTCTCTGTTTGGCTTTACCATGCTAGCTTGTCCTCCCATTGTGCTACCCTACATTCCTGTCTGATTTGAATCTTCTGTTTTGGGTGCCAAACTGTATTTGAGGTTTACCCAGTAGTGTTTCTTCGGTACATTTCCATCTTTTTTCTGCTGTCATCATAGTCGCTTTGCATTTTGTGAACCTGGACGTTTGTGCCATTACCATCTGGCATGCCGCCCTGCTTTGGAGACTAAACTGAGCTAATACATTGCTAATTAAAAGTGTAATCAAACTTTGGTCTAAACTTTAAAACTATAGTATCGATACTAGAACTTACATTCATGACATCTCTAGAGATTGCTGTGTTGTTTGCTCAATTATATTTTGTTGTGAATTATATGTAAGACTGTAACCTACTTCCTCCTTTCTGCCCCTGTTTGATAAATCAATTTGTTAATAATCTCTTGACTTCTCGTCTTTCAGTGGATTAGTCATGATGTGTTTTTGAACAACGTGTAGGGTTGAAAGTAATCAAGTGGTTGCTGGTATAAAAGAAGCAACCACAACCAAGGCAAAAAATGCTGGCACGCCGAAAGGTTAGTTCTTTGTTTTTGTGGTATACTTCAACATCTTAGCGACGCGACATAAAAAAGGCGTATCAAGTGCTGAAAGCTCCCACACAAGGTGGGATTGGGGAGGCTGGTTCTTAACCTCCAGGCCACAAGTGGGAAGACTCAACCATTGCGCTAGGCACGCCCTGCATCTTAGTGATAAGATACATTTGCTTACTGACTCACCTTGTTGTACATATTTCATGCAACGTTGTAGTGAACCTTTAATACGTGATGGTTGTCCCCCACCTGTTATGTTATGTGGTGGCGAGCTGCTGCTGTTAATTTTTCTGAGTATGCCTTTAATGCTGCAACAGCTTTATTTGAGGAGTGCCAACTGACATGTCATGTTTCCTTAAACAGATGGTATGCATGAGATTAACTCTTTTGAAGAGGAATTCGAGGACAATGTCTGGAGCACACTCAGTGAAGATGTTGCAAGCACTATGGCTGGATGTGTTGTCTCACTTGCTTCATTCAATGGTGATTGTGTTGCAATATTCTCATTTTTATTTCTCTTATTTCACCGCTTATTAAAGAAAAAATTGTGATGTGCGCAGGAAGGTCAAAGTGTTTTGCTTGCACAGGCCTAATTATAGACTGTACTCCCGTGAGAATTCTTACTTCGGCAAGTTTGGTTAAAATTTCTGGCGATGAAAACAAGATTGATGATAACTTGCAGGTTGGCACTGGTAGTGCATAGCATTGTTTGTGCCTTTTATTTGTCTGTTTATGAACCAGTTTATAACCTTATCATTGCAGATTGAAGTGTACCTTAATAATACAGAACAAGTCACGGGGACATTGAGACATTATGATCTATGCTATAATGTTGCGGTTGTAGAGATCATTGGTTCCTGCGGTTCTACAGCAGTGGGATTGAGGAGGCATATTTCTTTCACCCCTAATATCGAGGTTTTAGCTGTAGGGCGTCTCATTGAACATCGAAAACTAATGGCCTCAAGAGGGGTGTTAACTGACAGAAAAGGCAAACTTGCTTGCGATGAGCTTAGGATTTCCACTTGTAAAATCACCAAGGTATATGTATATTTTGCCTACTTGTATGTTTTGCATGAGGCAAAGTAATTATTTGTGCTAGAAATATGATCAACACATCATTGAATATATTGAGTTTTATCTGTAAATAATTACACATATCATTTTTTTGCACCCCCTTTATCTGGTGTCACTTATGTTTTTCTTCGTCCTAGGCCGGAATTGGAGGGCCTCTTATTGATGCTCGAGGGACTTTGATTGGCATGAATTTCTTCCATGATGAAGAAACTCCGTACCTACCAAGGGAAAAAATTCAGGAACTCATGGGACGCTTCGATGAAGAACGGTATGCCCAATATTTTTTGTCATGGTGTAATGTTCAGGTTTGGATAAGCTCTTTTTGATGCCCGAGATTTTCGTGTAGTTGTACATGGTTTTTGTGTTCTAACAACGTCCGCAGTGTTTACAATGTTCCACGTCCTTACCATCCCAACATTACTTAGGCATATCTTGTTTGGACATGAAAAAGGGCCCACGCAGTTGACATGATGCTGATCACTTTTCCTCATTTGGGCTCCAATCTATGGCTTGTTAGCTAGTGCCCGAAGGCCTTACTGATGCACCTTAAAGTAGAGCAGGGACCGAGGTAGAGTAATGTTACTTTGAATGCTCCATGGAAATGAAGGAACAATATCTGAAATTTCAGAGCTAATTCCAACAATTTGAAAATTCCCTCTGATGTTTTTATTAACAATAAAAGTTGGTCCCAAGCAAGGCCTAGACATGAAAGCTTGAACCATTTGGTGGTGCTGAGACAGAGACCCCTCTCATTGATGAATCTGATTCAGTTATATGATGTTAACACTAATTTTTTTCTCTTTTTATTTTGTAGCGCGAATGACGGTTGGCCTGAACCAAGACATCGTTATTTTATACCAACTTGGTACCCTATACCGTTTGGTTTGTTCCCAGAAAGCGACGTGTACGTTGATAGTTTAGATGATTTATATTCAAAGTTTGTTTGGCATTAGTGAGACTATTTGTTGGTTGTGTGTAGCTGCACTCTTATCAATCATGGAACTGCTTGTTACTAATGTATCCTTGTGAATTCGAGACTACTAATGAGCGAAATCCTTGTTCAGTTGTGTTTATTTCTATACCAACTCCCTTGTATTTCAGATATACATGGTTGTCCAATAAACTTTACTCGCATTCTTGAGTTATTTGTTTGGCAATTACAACCGCTAATCGACTGTTTTATTTTAATTCTGTGTCCAACACTCGTTGTAGAATCTCGCTTCTTGCGTGTAATACATCATTTTGAGGAATCTCTTGTACGTATATTCATCATTCATCTTGAGAAACTCTCTCATTAATCACGGGAAACTCCTTCAAGAACTCTGCTGGCGACTGAGACTTACGTTGATCGATTGATGTCTTGACAGCTCGCACATGCATCGGGTTGAAACTTGAAAGTATACATACGTAGGGCATATGAGAATACGAAACTGCTGTGCACATGACGTTTCGTGGTCAGTTTCCAAACGATAGTACAATAGCGGTATAGAAGTTTGCTGGCCAACTGCATCAGTGGTGGCCACAGCGTGTCGGCCGTTAATCGGCCGGAGTTATATCGTTCGCAGATTTTTTTTTTTTGAAACTGTGATGATTTTTATAGCAAATTTGAAATCTTTACGCCCTGACGCAGAAAAACCAAAAATATCACCCGTCAGCCTCCAGTTGGCCGAAGAGGGGCTCTTCGGTCTGCGGTTGCCCGAAGTGGGCTCTTCAGCCTCCCATTGGCCGAAGTGTGCCCAGCTGGGCCGAAAAGGAGTTGTCAGCGGCCTGGCGACTGAAGAGGTGGGCTTCGGCCTACCGACGACCGAAGAGCCCGTCTTCGGCCTACCAGCGGCCGAAAAGATGTTCGGCCTACCCGCGACCGAAGAGGTCCGGATAAGGCCGACGCAGCCGTCTTCTTCCTCTGGCTGCCCTGTCTCCACCCCGCGCCAATCTCCTTCGGTTTGCATCCATTTTCATATCCAAGCCACAAAAACAGTAGATCGTCACAATTCCCGGCGGCCTACGTTCATTTTTTTTCAATGGGATAGGTTTTTGTGCGTACATGTGAGGAGGAACCATGGTGGGCTAGAGGAGGTGCGGCTTGGGAGGTGGTGAGGAGGAGGTGCGGCTGGGGAGGAGGAGGTGGTGCGAAGGAGGTACGGCTGGGGTGGTTTTCGGAGTTGAACCTCCGGTCGTCGTGGGGGCAGCGGTGGTGTTGTCCGGTGGTACAAGTACTCCGCGAG
Source organism: Aegilops speltoides (assembly GCA_021437245.1). Lineage (NCBI taxonomy): Eukaryota > Viridiplantae > Streptophyta > Magnoliopsida > Poales > Poaceae > Aegilops > Aegilops speltoides. Next base: position 463,277,058 of record CM038144.1, read on the forward strand.
GTGGCCAGTGCCGCTGAGTTGAAGAGAGGAGCAAGAAGCTGGGGATACACGCGCCAATGGTATAACCGTGTTGTCACAAGTATTCTCTGAGTTGTACAGTTTAGTTAGTGTAGATAAGTCATATTGCATTCTTCTAGTGTTAATCTGTCTATGGTGGCATTTTAGCGGATAGTTAGTGTAGCGGCTAATAATTTTGTCCGTTGAGATTAATGAGAAGGTGGCAATGTCTGACAGGTGAAAAATGTCTGAATCAGTAAATTTGACTGTTTACTACGGCCCTGGTAATGCTCGATATAATGAGTTGGGGTTGATCTTAGCGAGTTTAAAAATGGCGTCATGACACTTTCAGACCCTGACAGACTGGACATTAGACAGTTGAAGTAGTGGTTGACTACTAGTTTTGGGCTGGATCCTATATGTTTCGTCAGTATTAATGCTTTGTGGACCAAATCCTGTAAAAATGTCAAGCGGGAGTTGATATCGATAGATAAGAGCCAGCATTGGTTGAACCTATTAAGTCATTGCCGGGACCGAAGAATCCACCCATATGCCCTAGTGCAACCTGTGCCGAAGGGGCAGAGTACCGTACAATTGCACGTGGGGGTATGAACCCGGCCAGGGCAGTCAAGTGGCTAACGAGATTGATTTATCCAGGTCACAGCCTCCGGATGTGGATGCTAGCCAACCCGAGAGTCAGACTACGTGCCACACAATGTCTGTGGTCAGAATATTGGGCAAGTAACCAGTCGATAGTATTAACTGGTTCTAGTTTTGCTGATGGGGATGAGGAAGGGGAGGTTAAAACAGGTTGTCCTGAAAAGGTCCACGGGCACGTGCCGAAGTATGACATCCACTGGGTTGTCACCGATGTTGTCCCACATAATTGTGTGAGGAAAAACCTTCTAGTGAATCATCCAAACCTGACTTCAACTCTCATTGCGCAACTCATGCATGTATACTGAGATAGTGAAGAAGAAAGATATGGAAGGCAAAACACATCCAGACATCAATGAAGGTCAGATGGAATTATAATATTCCTTATGAAAAGGCTTGAAGGGCTAAGCAAAAGGTTATGGAGGAAAGGTTTGGGACGTTCTTTGACTCATACGATAATGTTGTCTGTCTCCTGGACATACTGAAGGAGGAATTCCGGCACTTATGTTAAGATACAACACACAAGGTTGCCGAGTATAGCAGATTTCAAGTTGTTGAAATGAGTATTCTTCTCTTTCGCCTATTTGTAATGTTGTTTGGACTATGTTTTAATTTGTAATGTCGTCCAGGGACTCTTCGGCCTACCCCCAGACCGAAAAGGCATTCTTCAGCCCACCCGCATCTCTTTTCGGCCAACTAGTGACCGAAGAGTCCTTTTCGGCCAACCGCAGGCCGAAAAGCTTCTCTTTGGCCATCCAGACCGACAGGGTCATAGTATTGATTTTTGTGCCTTAAGTCGTATAGTTTAAAAAAAAAACTCGTTCGCGTAGTAGCGTTCATGAGAATATGAGATATTGATATGGAACCGGGAGCCACTTGCTAGGTAGCTTGGTTGCATATAAGTTAAGTTTTAGGAAAATGATTATGTTTGCCCGACTGATTTCAGTCACGTCCCATTGGTCCCACCGACCGCCCATCCTTATCACCTTAACTACAATGCAAGGCGAACCAATCTGTGGTTGGATGGTTAGAGGGACTGTGGTATCCCCAGCCCGTTAGGGTTCAAATCCTGATGCTTGCATTTATTTCTGGATTTATTTCAGGATTTCCGGCGATGCACATTTAGTGGGAGGAGATGTTCCGGTCGATGACGAGGTGCCTACGATGACTTCGTAAATTTCAAGATGATATGCAGACTCAGTCTTTTAGAGGTGCCCACAAAGTAGGGTGTGCGTGTGTGTGTTCATAGGGGTGAGGTGTATGTGCGTGTATATGAACACTTGCATTTGTACTGTGTTAAAAAAACTACAACGCAAGGACGTGAGCCGCATGTTTCCTCTTTCTTCCCTTAGAGACGTGATCCCCTTTTTTTCATCTCTCCGCCGCTTCTTCTTTGCGCACGCGTGGTTCTCGCCACCATGAGCGATGTAGCCAAGCTCCTATGCCGCTCCAATCAAGGATGCACACGACATCAATCATGTTGCAGGGGCCGCCGCATCCTGCGATACAACGCTAGCGACCATGAAGAGATGCATCAGTGCTCCTATGTAGCTCTTTGCTAGCTGCTGTCGGTGCTAGGATGCAGTGGTCGTCGGTGCTGCTGGAGCTACGATGCAGCACTCGCGATGCTGCAGAGATGCACCAATGGCCCGATGCAGCCCTTACCGGCAGTTGTTGGTGTTGTGATAGAGCGCTCGTTGACGCTGCCGGAGTTGCAATGCAGCGCTCACGATGCTGCTGAGAGGCACTGGTGTTCTAATGCAGCGCTGCCGGAGATGCGCGATGCAACACTTGTGAGGCCGTAGATACGCACCGGTGCTTGGTGTAGCGCTCGCCGATGACTGTTGGTGTTGGGAAACGTTCATCGGTGCTGCCGAAGTTGCAATGCAACGCTCACGACACCGTAGAGAGGCTATATGTGCGTCGATGCAGCACTCTTCAGCAGACGTGGCGGGCGACAGTTGCTGCAAGGGGAGACAGGGGTGTGATTGGTAAGGCGAGCGACCGACAAGGTAGACAGGGCAGCGGCTATAGCCGAGAGGGCAACGAAGCAGGGGAATGACACGATGTTGCGTTGACTGATCGAGCGGCTACACTTGATGGATCCAACGGCTCGAAATCACCTTGTCTACTACCGGCAAGATGACACCTAGCTGACGCCTACGAATTCACTAGCTAGTACCCGCAACACACACGCACACACACACACAGAAATCAATGGGGGCGGCGTGACTGAACGAGCTCAATCTCGTGCGCAAGTCTCATCCCGGAACGAGCTCTCCCGAACAGCCGACAGGAGTCGCGCGGCGGACTAGGTTTGCCGCCGCCGGCCCTTCTGGTCGTCGTCAGTCGCGTCCTACTCCGGCGCGTGCCCTGCTCCTTCGCCCCTACTCCACGTCGTCGCCTTGCTCTACAGCCCGTCGTCCCCCGCCCCAGCACACTGGTTGACCTCCACGCATGTGCTCCTCTGCCATTGCCAAGACGTCTACGGAGACTCCGGGCTGTTTTTTTCGAACGAAGGCTTAAGAAGAGGCCGGCTTTGAATTAACAAAGCCATCAACCGGTCAGGATTACATCGAACAAACAAAGAAAACAACGAACAGAACAGCAAGCCGATACATGGTGCTGTGTAAAAGCTATCAGGCTACTACAAACTACTAGCAAAGATATGGAAACTAAAGCACAAGTCAAGCTAGAAGTCGAAGAAGCCCTCCATAGCAAGCAGAACACCACGCAGGGCACCAACAAAGCTTGGGGAAGAAACAAACAGTAATCGGAGGAGCTTCGCTGTCAGCACCATGGGCTCTGGCCGTCGATGTCGTTCTCCTCCACCTCAGAAGGTGGCTCCCTGCCCCCTCGCCCTGGCACGAAGGGCGCCGATTCGTCGAAAGGTGGAGACGCCGACCAGAGGGCTAAAGAGCGACCGACGCCGTTGCCAACCGGAAGACCACACCAGGACACCACCGCCAAACTACTTGGAGCTCATCCAAGGAAAGCATCGGCAATACATGATATCTGCACACGAGGACAAGCAAGCTACACGGCAAGGCTGCTGAAGACCGAGTAACCCCCAACCGGAACAAGCACACTTCCCCCAAAGTCCACCAAAGATGGCACCCCCTTGAGGGTGACGGCGCCCACGTCATCGCTGCCGCCCAATCCCGAGGGATTTGGGTTTTCACCTGGTCCACGAGCAACACGGGAGGATGAGGGGGGGGGGCATTTTTACCAGCGCCTACAGGTAGGGGACGACGCCCATGGGCGTCGCCGGCGGCAGGCCAACATAGCCAGCCACGGATTTCTCCGGTCCCCTCTCCCAACCCCCACCTCGAGAGAAGACACGACTACGGTGCCCGGAGGCCGCCGGAGAACGGATCCGAGACGAGGGTGACTCCGGGCTGTTTGGATTGTGACTATGTTTGCCTTATCTTGCCGCATTATTTTTGCCACACTTGCCTAACTTGAGTTGTTCAAATTGTTAGCCATATTTTTTTGAGTAAAACTTCTAATCTATTCATCTTCAATCATGGTCGTACAACGAACACTAGAAATAATAAAAATTACATCCAGATCACTGAAGCGAGCCAAAAACGCGCCACAGTCATCGCCCCTCCCTCGCCGGAGCCGGGCAAACCTTATTGTAGTAGACAGTCGGGAGGTCGTCGTGCTAAGGTCTCATAGAACGAACGCACCAGAACAGCAATCGCTACGTATGAAGAGTATAGATCAAAAGGATCCAACCTGAAAACATACAAACGAATACGAACAACGAACAGATCCGAGCAAATCCACCAAAGAAAGATGTGCCGGAGACACACCTCCACACGCCCACCGATGATGCTAGACGCATCACCAGAATGGTGGCTAGGTGGGAAGACCTTTATTTCATCTTCAGGGAGCCACCACCGTCTCGCCTTCCTGAACAGAACACAAACCCTAGCAAAGCTCGAAAAAAGATCTAAAAACAGAGCCCTCCCACCGGCAAGGGCCGAGATCCACCCCGCCTCCATGGCCCTAAGGCCACCGGAGACGGGACAGACCGGCGCCGGCGCCGGTGGGAGGCAGAGATCGCTGGCTTTTTAGAGGCGGCGGCTGGCTAGGTCGGCCCGTCCCTGGTGACACTTTGGCTTGCCTAAGCGAATCTTGCCACACTTTTTGTGTCTATGACATGTGGGGTTCGCTGCTCATAAAAAAATTCTTGGTTTAGGTGTGGTTAGAACCAAACACCCACCTAACTTGGTCAAACTTGCCTAAAGTGAGGTGTGGTAAAGTGTGGTAATATGTGGCTGGAAACCAAAAAGCCCCTCCACGCCCCCCGGCCCTTGATCCTCCACTCCGTCCTCTGGTCCTTCGAACCCGATGTATGGTCCTTCATGCTTCCCATTCTCTACAAATCTTTCATGTTCATGATTAGATCTGAGATTGTATAGGAATGCATGTGTGTACATGTGATGATTTGTTGTATGCAATTTGTTACAGATGATGAAGCTATTCTCTTAGTTGGCTGCATTTGCACAGAAATTTACTACTCCATCCGTCCTATAATGCAAGGAGTTCTTTTTTACACCACAGCAGTGTCAAAAAAGGTCTTACATTATGGGTCGAAGGGAGTACCAATGATGATGTTATTCTCTTAGCTGGTTGGATTTGCATAGAAATTTAGTAACTTACGATGTTATTCTCTCAGATGTCTGTTCATCCATCGCAGTACTGTTTATTTTCTATAAGTTTGTAGATGTATTATTTGAAGAAGTTTAACATATGAATTGATCATAAAAACACTTGGTTTCCAACAAATGTTAGCCCAGAACAGATGCCACCACAAAGTGACATGAAAACATTTAATTTTCATAACATAGGCAGGGATGTCAGACCTCCCAGTCTCAGAAAATGCGAACTGAACACACACACACACACACACACACAAAACACACACAAAAGTTATTGTGACAACAAGAAATATACTTAATTTTATCAAAACAAAAAAATTCTAGCTAGAGCTCCCGGCACCGTCATATAAACTGGCACCATCATATAAACCGAAGGCACTAGGCTTCGTTTAGTCAGCAAGCCCCTTCGTGACGGTATTCAGAACATTCTCTTGTTGGTGGACCAGCTTCCGCAACAACAAAAATATATGTGAGGTATCTTGGGCAATTTTGTTTATCTATTAAGTATTATTGACATCATTGGACTTTGAACCGGCACAATTCTTGTTGGAAAAGAATTGTGTGAGCTACACTTTTTGCCATAGACTGGATAAATGAAAAGAGGAGTGGGGTGGGGATAAACCAACAAACAAGTAAACAAATAGTGAACACTGTAGCTTGTCTACCTTGTCATTGCATCAGATACCTTAGAGCATCTACAGCCGGACAATGCAAATCCAACTCCTCAAGCGCCCGCGGCCACGATCGGACACGTCTGCGGACGGTGACCGGTCATGTCTCAGATTAGCCACTCTACATCCTTCTTTCTCATATTTCATCCCCTAAATCCATACAAAGCATGCAAAAGAAAGCCTACATACTACGTACTACCCTAGCTAGTCATCATCGTCGGAGATGTCCACGACGACGGTGCCGGGCGCCAGCTGGACCGAAGGGCTTCGGCTCATCCTCCTCCTGCTCGACCTCATCCATGTAGGCCAACATCTCCGCCTCCTCTGCGGCATGTTGTGCCTCCATCTCCTGCCGGCAACAGCGTCTGGCCTCCACAGCTGACTTCGACCAAAGGGAATTGATGATGGCCTGCTGCTCCGCCTGCAGATCCACATCACCGGCGTCCCCCACATCCTCCTCCTCCGAATCCTTCTCCTCCTCCTCAAATTCCTGCTCCTCCGGATCCACTCCATCCGGAGGTATCCGTGCAGCATTCCGGGATTCGCGCCTATCCCGGATCGGTGCTCCGGCGTCAGAAATGGCTCGCTCCTCTCCCGACGGCGTTGGAGCATGGCTACTAGGTGGACACGTGGCGTGGAAAGTGGCGGTGGTGGCGTACACTGAAGGAAATATGCCCTAGAGGCAATAATAAAGTTATTATTTATTTCCTTATTTCATGATAATTGTTTATTATTCATGCTAGAATTGTATTAACCAGAAACTTAGTACATGTGTGAATACATAGACAAACATAATGTCACTAGTATGCCTCTACTTGACTAGCTCGTTGAATCAAAGATGGTTGTGTTTCCTAACCATAGACATGAGCTGTCATTTGATTAACGGGATCACATCATTAGAGAATGATGGGATTGACTTGACCCATTCCGTTACCTTAGCACTTGATCATTTAGTATGTTGCTATTGCTTTCTTCATGACTTATACATGTTCCTATGACTATGAGATTATGCAACTCCCGTTTACCGGAGGAACACTTTGTGTGCTACCAAATGTCACAATGTAATTGGGTGATTATAAAGGTGCTCTACAGGTGTCTCCGAAGGTACTTGTTGAGTTGGCGTATTTCGAGATTAGGATTTGTAACTCCAATTGTCGGAGAGGTATCTCTGGGCCCTCTCGGTAATGCACATCACTATAAGCCTTGCAAGCAATGTGACTAATGAGTTAGTTGCGGGATGATGCATTACATAACGAGTAAAGAGACTTGCCGGTAACGAGATTGAACTAGGTATTGAGATACCGATGATCGAATGTCGGGCAAGTAACATACCGATGACAAAGGGAACAACGTATGTTGTTATGCGGTTTGACCGATAAAGATCTTCATAGAATACGTGGGAGCCAATATGAGCATCCAGGTTCTGCTATTGGTTATTGACCGGAGACGTGTCTCGGTCATGTCTACATAGTTCTCGAACCCGTAGGGTCTGCACGCTTAATGTTCGGTGACGATTTATATTATGAGTTATGTGTTTTGATGTACCGAAGGTAGTTCGGAGTCCCGTATGAGATCGGGGACATGACGAGGAGTCTCGAAATGGTCGAGATGTAAAGCTCGATATATTGGACGACTATATTCGGACATCAAAAAGGTTCCGAGTGATTCGAGTATTTATCGGAGTACCGGAGAGTTACGGGAATTCGCCAGGGAATATATGGGCCTTATTGGGATTTAAGGGAAAGAGAGAGAGGTAGGCCGCGCGCCCCCCCAATGCCTAGTACGAATTGGACTAGGGGGAGGGGCTGCGCCCCCTCCTTCCTTCTCTTCTCTTTTCCCTTTCCTTGACTCCTACTCCTACTACATGGAAGGGGGGGGGGAATCCTACTCCCGGTGGGAGTATGACTCCCCAGGGCGCGCCATAGTTGAGGGACGACCCTCCCCCTCCTCCAATCCTTTATATACGGGGGAGGGGGCACCCTATGGACACACAAGTTGATTTGTTGATCTCTCCCAGCTGTGTGCGGTGCCCCCCTCCACCATATTCCACCTCGGTCATATCGTAGCAGTGCTTAGGCGAAGCCCTGCGTCGGTAGCAACATGATCACTGTCATCACGCCGTCGTGCTGACGAAACTCTCCCATGAAGCTCTACTGGATCGGAGTTCGCGGGACATCATCGAGCTGAACGTGTGCTGAACTCGGAGGTGCCGTACGTTCGGTACTTGGATCGGTCGGATCGTGAAGACGTATGACTACATCAACCGCGTTGTGCTAACGCTTCCGCTTTCGGTCTACGAGGGTACATGGACAACACTCTCCCCTCTCGTTGCTATGCATCACCATGATCTTGCGTGTGCGTAGGATTTTTTTAAAATTACTACGTTCCCCAACAGTGGTATCAGAGCCAGGTTTATGCGTAGATGTTATATGCACAAGTAGAACACAAGTGAGTTGTGGGCGATACAAGTCATACTGCTTACCATCATGTCATACTTTGGTTCGGCGGTATTGTTGGATGAAGCGACCCGAACCGACATTACATGTACGCTTACGCGAGACTGGTTCTACCGACGTGCTTTGCACACATGTGGCTAGCGGGTGTCAGTTTCTCCAACTTTATTTGAACGAGTGTGGCTACGCCCGGTCCTTGTGAAGGTTAAAACAACACTAACTTGACGAAATATCGTTGTGGTTTTGATGCGAAGGTAAGAACGGTTCTTGCTCAGTCCGTAGCAGCCACGTAAAACTTGCAACAACAATGTAGAGGACGTCTAACTTGTTTTTGCAGGGCTTGTTGTGATGTGATATGGTCAAGACGTGATGAGATATAAGTTGTTGTATGAGATGATCATGTTTTGTTAAATTTATCGGCAACTGGAAGTAGCCTTATGGTTGTCTCTTTATTGCATAAGATGCAAGCGCCAAATAATTGCTTTGCTTTATCGCTATGCGATAGCAATAGTTGCAAGAGCAATAGCTGGCGAGACGACCATGTGACGACACATTGATATAGATCAAGATGATGGAGATCATGGTGTCATGCTGGTGACGATGGAGATCATGACGATGCTTTGGAGATGGAGATTAAAGGCACAAGAGGATGATGGCCATATCCTGTCACATAATTTGATTGCATGTGATGTTTATCATTTATACATCTTATTTTGCTTAGTTCGGCGGTAGCTTTATAAGATGATCTCTCACTAAATTTCAAGGTATAAGTGTTCTCCCTGAGTATGCACCGTTGCGAAAGTTCTTCGTGCCGAGACACCACGTGATGATCGGGTGTGATAAGATCTACGTTCAAATACAATGGGTGTAAGACAGTTTTGCACATGTAGAATACTCAGGTTAAACTTGACGAGCCTAGCATATGCAGATATGGCCTCGGAACACTGAGACCGAAAGGTCGGGCGTGAATCATATAGTAGATATGATCAACATAGTGATGTTCACCATTGAAAACTACTCCATCTCACGTGATGATCGGACATGGTTTAGTTGATTTGGATCACGTGATCGCTTAGATGATTAGAGGGATGTCTATCTAAGTGGGAGTTCTTAAGTAATATGATTAATTGAACTTTAATTTATCATGAACTTAGTCCTGATAGTATTTTGCAAATTATGTTGTTGATCAATAGCTCGCGTTGTGGCTTCCCTATGTTTTATATGTGTTCCTAGACAAAACTAAGTTGAAATATGATAGTAGCAATGATGCGGACTGGGTCCGTGATATGAGGTTTATCCTCATTGCTGCACAGAAGAATTATGTCCTTTATGCACTGCTAGGTGACAGACCTATTGCAGGAGCAGATGCAGACATTATGAATGTTTGGCTAGCTCAATATGATGACTACTTGATAGTTTAGTGCACCATGCTTAACGGCTTAGAATCGGGACTTCAAAGACGTTTTTGAATGTCATGGACCATAGATGTTCCAGAAGTTGAAGTTAATATTTCAAGCAAATACCCGAGTTGAGAGGTATGAAGCCTCCAACAAGTTCTATAGCTAAAAGACGGAGGAGAATAGCTCAAGCAGTGAGCATGTGCTCAGATTGTCTGGGTACTACAATCGCTTGAATCAAGTGAGAGTTAATCTTCCAGATAAAATAGTGATTGACAGAGTTCTCTAGTCACCATCACCAAGTTAGAAGAACTTCGCGATGAACTATAGTATGCAAAGGATGACGAAAACGATTCCCGAGCTTTTCATGATGATGAAATCGATGAAGGTAGAAATCAAGAAAGAGCATCAAGTGTTGATGATTAACAAGACCACTAGTTTCAAGAAAAGGGCAAATGGATAGAAAGGGAACTTCATGTGGAATGGCAAGCAAGTTGTCACTTCCGTGAAGAAGCCCAAAGCTAGACTAAAGCCTGCAATGAGTGCTTCTCTTTGTAAAGGAAATGGTCCTTTGGAAGTAGAAATGCCACGAATATTTGGTGGATAAGAAGGATGGCAAAGTGAACCAGGTATATTTGATATACTGAGTTATTGATGTGTACCTTACTAGTGTTTATTATAGTAGCCCCTAGGTATTTGATACTTGTTCAGTTGCTAAAAATTAGTAACTCGAAACAGGAGTTACAGAATAAACAGAGACTAGTTGACGGTGAAGTGACGATGTATGTTGGAAGTGGTTCCAAGATTGATGTGATCATCATCGCACACTCCCTATACTTTCGGGATTAGTGTTAAACCTAAATAAATGTTATTTGGCGTTTGCGTTGAGCATGAATATGATTTGATCATGTTTATTGCAATACGGTTATTCATTTAAAGTCAGAGAATAATTGTTGTTCTGTTTACATGAATAAAGCCTTCGATGGTCATACACCCAATGAAAATAGTTTGTTGGATCTCGATCGTAGTGATACACATATTCATAATATTGATGCCAAAAGATGGAAAGTTGATAATGATAGTGCAACTTATTTGTGGCACTACCGTTTGGGTCATATCGGTGTAAAGCACATGAAGAAACTCCATAAAGATGGATGTTTGGAATCATTTGGTTATGAATCATTTGATGCTTGCGAACTGTGCCTTTTGGGCAAGATGACTAAAACTCTGTTCTCCGGAACAATGGAACGAGCTACTAACTTGTTGGAAATAATACATACCGATGTATGCGGTCCAATGAGTGTTGATGATCGTGGCGGGTATAGTTATTTTCTGACCTTCACAGATGATTTGAGCAGATATGATTATATCAACTTAATGAAGCAGAAGTCTGAAACATTTGAAAAGTTCAAAGAATTTCAGAGTGAAGTGGAGAATCATCGTAACAAGAAAATAAAGTTTGTACAATCTGATCGTAGAGGAGAATATTTGAGTTACGAGTTTGGCCTTCATTTATAACAATGTGGAATAGTTTCACAGCTCATGCCACATGGAACACCATAGCGTAATGGTGTGTCCAAATGCCGTAACCACACTTTATTGGATATGGTACGATCTATGATGTATCTTACCGATTTACCACTATCATTTTGGGGTTATGCATTAAAGACAACTGCATTCACTTTAAATTGGGCACCATCAAAATCCGTTGAGACGACGCCTTATGAACTGTGGTTTGGCAAGAAACCAAAGTTGTCGTTTCTTAAAGTTTGGGGCTGCGATGCTTATGTGAAAAAGTTTCAACCTGATAAGCTCGAACCTAAATCGGAGAAGTGCGTCTTCATAGAATACTCAAAGGAAACTATTGGGTACACCTTCTATCACAGATCCGAAGGCAAGATATTCGTTGCTAAGATGGATCCTCTCTAGAGAAGGAGTTTCTCTCTAAAGAAGTGAGTGAGAGGAAAGTAGAACTTGATAAGGTAATTGTACCTTCTCCCGAATTGGAAAGTGGTGGTGGGGAACGTAGCAATAATTCAAAATTTTCTACGCATCACCATGATCAATCTATGGAGAGACTAGCAACGAGAGAGAGGGGATTGCATCTTCATACACTTGAAGATCGCGATGCGGAAGCGTTACAAGAACGCGGTTGGTGGAGTCATACTCGCAGCGATTCAGATCACGGTCAATTCCGATCTAAGCGCCGAACGGACGGCGCCTCCGCGTTCAACACACGTACAGCCCGGGGGCGTCTCCTCCTTCTTGATCCAGCAAGGGGAGAGGAGAAGTTGAGGGAAAACTTTGACAGCACGACGGCATGGTGGTGATGGAGCTCGTGCTTCTCCGGCAGGGCTTCGCCACGCACTACGGAGGAGGAGGAGGTGTTGGAGGAGGAAGAGGGCTGCGCCAGGGGAAGGGTGCGGCTGCCCTCTCTCTCCCTCACTATATATAGGGGGAAGGGAGGAGGGGGAGGCGCCCTAGGGTTCCCTAGGGGAGGGGCGGCGGCCACAGGGGAAACCCTAGATAGGTTTGGGCGCCCCCACCCCCTAGGAAACTTGCCCCCCAAGCCGGGAGAGGCGGCTGCCCTAGGGGTGGCGCCCCCACCTCTCCTGGTTACGTGAGATGGGGTGGGAGGGGCGCTCAGCCCCTTAGTGGGCTGATTTGCCTCTGCCCTTGGCCCATAAGGCCCCCCAACGCTTGCCGAGGCCTCCGAAACCCCTTTTGGACATGCTGGTCATCACCTGGTACCCCCGGAACAATTCCGGACTCCAATACCCTTCGTCCAATATACCGATCTTCACCTCCGGACCATTCCGGAGCTCCTCGTCATGTCTGGGATCTCAGCCGGGACTCCGAACAACCTTCGGTAACCACATACTATTTCCCATAACAACTCTAGCGTCACCGAACCTTAAGTGTGTAGACCCTACGGGTTCGGGAACCATGCAGACATGACCAAGACGTTCTCTGGTCAATAACCAACAGCGGGATCTGGATACCCATATTGGCTCCCACATGTTCCATGATGATCTCATCGGATGAACCACGATGTCAAGGATTCAAGGAATCCCGTATGCAATTCCCTTTGTCAATCGGTATGTTACTTGCCCGAGATTCGATCGTCGGTATCCCAATACCTCGTTCAATCTCGTTACCGGCAAGTCACTTTACTCGTTCCATAATGCATGATCCCGTGACTAACTACTTAGTCACATTGAGGTCATTATGATGATGCATTACCGAGTGGGCCAAGAGATACCTCTCCGTCATACGGAGTGACAAATCCCAGTCTCGATTCGTGCAAACCCAACAGACACTTTTGGAGATACAGAGTGCACCTTTATAGCCATCCGATTCGTTGTGACGTTTGGTACACCCAAAGCATTCCTACGGTATCCGGGAGTTGCACAATGTCATGGTCTAAGGAAATGATACTTGACATTAGAAAAGCTTTAGCAAACGAACTACACGATCTTGTGCTATGCTTAGGATTGGGTCTTGTCCATCACATCAGTCTCCTAATGATGTGATCTCGTTATCAATGACATCCTATGTCCATGGTCAGGAAACCATAACCATCTATTGATCAACGAGCTAGTCAACTAGAGGCTCACTAGGGACATGTTCTGGTCTATGTATTCACACATGTATTACGGTTTCCAGTTAATACAATTATAGCATGAACAATAGACAATTATCATGAACAAGGAAATATAATAATAACCATTTTATTATTGCCTCTAGGTCATATTTCCAACAAATGGTTCATCACATAAATCAGTTCCAGTGATGCATACACCGATTAGTGAGGAAGCTAATGACGATGATCATGAAACTTCAGATCAAGTTACTACCGAACCTCGTAGGTCTTCCAGAGTACAATCCGCACCAGAGTGGTACGGTAATCCTATTCTGGAAGTCATGTTACTAGACCATGATGAACCTACGAATTATGAGGAAGCGGTGATGAGCCCAGATTCCGGAAAATGGCTTGAGGCCATGAAATCTGTGATGGGATCCATGTATGCTAACAAAGTGTGGACTTTGGTTGACTTGCCCGATGATCGGCAAGCCTTAGAATATAAATGGATCTTCAAGAGGAAGACGGACGCTGATAGTAGTGTTACTATCTACAAAGCTCGAATTGTCGCAAAAAAGGTTTTCGACAAGTTCAAGGTGTTGAATACAATGAGATTTTCTCACTCGTATCGATGGTTAAGTCTGTCCGAATCATGTTAGCAATTGCCACATTTTATGAAATCTGGCAAATGGATGTCAAAACTGCATTCCTTAATGGATTTATTAAAGAAGAGTTGTATATGATGCAACCATAAGGTTTTTGTCAACCCTAAAGGAGCAAACAAATTGTGCAAGTTCCAGTGATCCATCTATGGACTGGTGCAAGCATCTCAGAGTTGGAATATACGCTTTGATGAGTTGATCAAAGCATACAGTTTTATACAGACTTGTGGTGAAGCCTGTATTTACAAGAAAGTGAGTGGGAGCCTGATACTTCTCCAACGTATCTATAATTTTTGATTGCTCCATGCTACTTTATCTACTGTTTTGGACTATATTGGGCTTTAATTTCCACTTTTATATTATTTTTGGGACTACCTATTAACCGGAGGCCCAGCCTGTAATTGCTGTTTTTTGCCTATTTCAGTGTTTGAAGAAGCGGAATATCAAACGGAGTCCAAACGGAATGATACCTTCGGGAACGTGATTTTCTCACCGAACGTGATCCAGGAGACTTGGACCCTACTCCAAGAAGCTTCCGAGGAGGTCACGAGGGTGGGGGGTGCACCCAGGGGGCACGCCCCCTGCCTCATGGGCCCCTCGTAGCTCCACCGACGTACTCCTTCCTCCTATATATACCTACGTATCCCCGTATGATCAGAAAAGGAGCCAAAAACCTAATTCCACCGCCGCAACCTTCTGTATCCACGAGATCCCATCTTGGGGCCTGTTTCGGAGCTCCGCCGGAGGGGGCATCCACTACGGAGGGCTTCTAGATCATCACCACAGCCCCTCCGATGAAGTGTGAGTAGTTTACTTCAGACCTTCGGGTCCATAGCTAGTAGCTAGATGGCTTCTTATCTCTTTTTGGATCTCAATACAATGTTCTCCCCCTCTCTCGTGGAGATCTATTCGATGTAATCTTCTTTTTGCGGTGTGTTTGTTGAGACCGATGAATTGTGGGTTTATGATCCAGTATTATCTATGGAAAATATTTGATTCTTCTCTGATTTTTTTTTATGTATGATTGAGTTATCTTTGCAAGTCTCTTCGAATTATCCGTATGGTTTGGCCAACTAGATTGGTAGTTCTTGCAATGGGAGAAGTGCATGGCTTTGGGTTCAATCTTGCGGTGTCCTTACTCAGTGACAGAAAGAGTTGCAAGGCACGTATTGTATTGTTGCCATCGAGGATAACAAGATGGTTTTTTTTTATCATATTGCATGAACTTATCCCTCTACATCATGTCATCTTGCTTAAAGTGTTACTCTGTTTTTAACTTAATACTCTATATGCATGCTGGATAGCGGTCGATGTGTGGAGTAATAGTAGTAGATGCAGAATCGTTTCGATCTACTTGTCACGGACGTGATGCCTATATACATGATCATTGCCTAGATATACTCATAACTATGCTCAATTCTATCAATTGCTCAACAGTAATTTGTTCACCCACCGTAGAATACTTATGCTCTTGAGAGAAGCCACTAGTGAAACCTATGGCCCCCGGGTCTATTCTCATCATATCAATCTATATCACTTTATTTACTTGCTTTGCTTTTACTTTGCCTTTACTTTTTACTTTGCATCTATCTATCAAAAATACCAAAAATATTATCTCTATCAGATCTCACTCTCGTAAGTGACCGTGAAGGGATTGACAACCCCTAAGCATTGGTTGCGAGTTGCTACCGTGTTGTGCAGGTACGAGGGACTTGCGCGTGACCTCCTACTGGATTGATACCTTGGTTCTCAAAAACTGAGGGAAATACTTACGCTACTGTGCTGCATCATCCTCTCCTCTTCGGGGAAAACCTTTATTCCATCTTCAGGGAGCCACCACCATCTCGCCTTCCTGAACAGAACACAAACCCTAGCAAAGCTCGAAAAAAGATCTAAAAACGGAGCCCTCCCACCGGCAAGGGCCGAGATCCACCCCGCCTCCATGGCCCTAAGGCCACCGGAGATGGGACAGACCGGCGCCGGCGCCGGTGGGAGGCAGAGATCGCTGGCTTTTTAGAGGCGGCGGCTGGCTAGGTCGGCCCGTCCCTGGTGACACTTTGGCTTGCCTAAGCGAATCTTGCCACACTTTTGTGTCTATGACATGTGGGGTTCGCTGCTCATAAAAAAAATTCTTGGCTTAGGTGTGGTTAGAACCAAACACCCACCTAACTTGGTCAAACTTGCCTAAAGTGAGGTGTGGTAAAGTGTGGTAATATGTGGCTGGAAACCAAAAAGCCCCTCCACGCCCCCCGGTCCTTGATCCTCCACTCCGTCCTCTGGTCCTTCGAACCCGATGTATGGTCCTTCATGCTTCCCGTTCTCTACTAATCTTTCATGTTCATGATTAGATCTGAGATTGTATAGGAATGCATGTGTGTACATGTGATGATTTGTTGTATGCAATTTGTTACAGATGATGATGCTATTCTCTTAGTTGGCTGCATTTGCACAGAAATTTACTACTCCATCCGTCCTATAATGCAAGGAGTTCTTTTTTACACCATAGTAGTGTCAAAAAAGGTCTTACATTATGGGTCGAAGGGAGTACCAATGATGATGTTATTCTCTTAGCTGGTTGGATTTTCATAGAAATTTAGTAACTTACGATGTTATTCTCCTAGATGTCTGTTCATCCATGGCAGTACTGTTTATTTTCTATAAGTCTGTAGATGTATTATTTGAAGAAGTTTAACATATGAATTGATCATAAAAACACTTGGTTTCCAACAAATGTTAGCCCAGAAGAGATGCCACCACAAAGTGACATGGAAACATTTGATTTTCATAACATAGGCAGGGATGTCAGACCTCCCAGTCTCAGAAAATGCGAACTGAACACACACACACACACACACACACACACAAAAACACACACAAAAGTTATTGTGACAACAAGAAATATACTTAATTTTATCAAAACAAAAAAAATTCTAGCTAGAGCTCCCGGCACCGTCATATAAACTGGCACCATCATATAAACCGAAGGCACTAGGCTTCGTTTAGTCAGCAAGCCCCTTCGTGATGGTATTTAGAACATTCTCTTGTTGGTGGACCAGCTTCCGCAACAACAAAAATATATGTGAGGTATCTTGGGCAATTTTGTTTATCTATTAAGTATTATTGACATCATGGACTTTGAACCGACACAATTCTTGTTGGAAAAGAATTATGTGAGCTACACTTTTTGCCATAGACTGGATAAATGAAAAGAGGAGTGGGGTGGGGATAAACCAACAAACAAGTAAACAAATAGTGAACATTGTAGCTTCTCTACCTTGTCATTGCATCGGATACCTTAGAGCATCTACAACCGGACAATGCAAATCCAACTCCTCAAACGCCCGCGGCCACGATCGGACACGTCTGCGGACGGTGACCGGTCATGTCACAGATTAGCCACTCTACATCCTTCTTTCTCATATTTCATCCCCTAAATCCATAGAAAGCATGCAAAAGAAACCCTACGTACTACGTACTACCCTAGCTAGTCATCATTGTCGGAGATGTCCACGACGACGGTGCCGGGCGCCAGCTGGACCGAAGGGCTTCGGCTCATTCTCCTCCTGCTCGACCTCATCCATGTAGGCCAACATCTCCGCCTCCTCTACGGCATGTTGTGCCTCCATCTCCTGCCGGCAACAGTGTCTTGCCTCCGCAGCTGACTTCGACCAAAGGGAATTGATGATGGCCTGCTGCTCCGCCTACAGATCCACATCACCGGCGTCCCCCACATCCTCCTCCTCCGGCTCCTTCTCCTCCTCCTCAAATTCCTGCTCCTCCGGATCCACTCCATCCGGAGGTATCCGTGCAGCATTCCGGGCTTCGCGCCTATCCCGGGTCGGCGCTCCAGCGTCAAAAATGGCTCGCTCCTCTCCCGATGGCGTTGGAGCATGGCTACTAGGTGGACACGTGGCGTGGAAAGTGGCGGTGGTGGCGTACAGTGAAGGAAATATGCCCTAGAGTCAATAATAAAGTTACTATTTATTTCCTTATTTCATGATAATTGTTTATTATTCATGCTCGAATTGTATTAACCAGAAACTTAGTACATGTGTGAATACATAGACAAACATAATGTCACTAGTATGCCTCTACTTGACTAGCTCGTTGAATCAAAGATGGTTGTGTTTCCTAACCATAGACATGAGCTGTCATTTGATTAACGGGATCACATCATTAGAGAATGATGGGATTGACTTGACCCATTCCGTTACCTTAGCACTTGATCATTTAGTATGTTGCTATTGCTTTCTTCATGACTTATACATGTTCCTATGACTATGAGATTATGCAACTCCGTTCATGGAGGAACACTTTGTGTGCTACCAAATGTCACAATGTAAGCTGGGTGATTATAAAGGTGCTCTACAGGTGTCTCCGAAGGTACTTGTTGAGTTGGCGTATTTCGAGATTAGGATTTGTCACTCCAATTGTCGGAGAGGTATCTCTGGGCCCTCTCGGTAACACTCATCACTTAAGCCTTGCAAGCATTATAACTAATGAGTTAGTTATGAGATGGCGACATTCTGAGCGAGTAAAGAGACTTGCGTGCGAGATTGAACTAGGTATTGAGATACCGATGATTGAATCTCGGGCAAGTAACATACCGATGACAAAGGCAACAACGTATGTTGTTATGCGGTTTGACCGATAAAGATCTTCATAGAATATGTGGGAGCCAATATGAGCATCCAGGTTCTGCTATTGGTTATTGATCGGAGACGTGTCTCGGTCATGTCTACATAGTTCCTGAACCCGTAGGGTCTGCACACTTAATGTTCGGTGACGATTTATATTATGAGTTATGTGTTTTGATGTACCGAAGGTAGTTCGGAGTCCCGTATGAGATCGGGGACATGATGAGGAGTGTCGAAATGGTCGAGATGTAAAGATCGATATATTGGACGACTATATTCAGACATCGAAAAGGTTCCGAGTGATTCGAGTATTTATTGGAGTACCGGAGAGTTACAGGAATTCGCCAGGGAGTATATGGGCCTTATTGGGATTTAGGGGAAAGAGAGAGAGGTAGGCCGCGCCCCCCCCAATGCCTAGTCCGAATTGGACTAGGGGGAGGGGCTGTGCCCCCTCCTTCCTTCTCTTCTCTTTTCCCTTTCCGTGACTTCTACTCCTACTACATGGAAGGGGGGGGGGAATCCTACTCCCAGTTGGAGTTGGACTCCCCAGGGCGCGCCATAGTTGAGGGACGGCTGAGGGAGTCCTGGACTAGGGGGTGTCCGGACAGCCGGACTATCATCGTCCGCCGGACTCCAAGACTACGAAGATACAAGATTGAAGACTCCGTCCCGTGTCCGGATGGGACTTTCCTTGGCGTGGAAGGCAAGCTTGGCGATACGGATATGTAGATCTCCTACCATTGTAACCGACTCTGTGTAACCCTAGCCTCCTCTGGTGTCTATATAAACCGGTGGGCTTTAGTCCGTAGGACACAACATACATTACAACAATCATACCATAGGCTAGCTTTAGGGTTTAGCCTCCTTGATCTCGTGGTAGATCCACTCTTGTACTACCCATATCATCAATATTAATCAAGCAGGACGTAGGGTTTTACCTCCATCGAGAGGGCCCGAACCTGGGTAAAACATCGTGTCCCTTGTCTCCTGTTACCATCCGCCTAGACGCATAGTTCGGGACCCCTACCGAGATCCGCCGGTTTTGACACCGACATTGGTGCTTTCATTGAGAGTTCCTCCGTGTCGCCACCGATAGGAAGGATGCCTCCACCCTTCTTCAAAGACGGTATTTTTCGCCAAAGGGCCTTGGCGCGGCCAAACTATCCGGCTAGGTGGTTTTCTTATGACCGCTTTGTCGCCATCGCCGACAATGACTTCTCAAGTCGTCAAAAGCAATCTTCGCGTCGACTTGAATCCACCGAGCGTTGGATCCAATAGAGCTCTCGTCGTTAACGAGCTCTTGGATCGCATCGCCGCTCGAGTCGCTTCAGACTACAATCGATTGGGTTTAAAACCGATCCGAGAGATTAACTCTCCCGTGCCACCCACCACGTCGCAGTGGTAGAGGAGCAATGCGCGATCGTTCGCCTATATTGAAAACTAGTCACGTCCGGATTCCCGAACCCTCCATGCCGGATTTCCGCGGAGGGACGGACTTCGATCGAGCATTGAACTTAAAATCATGCATCGTTCCGGACTCGCTGGATCGTGTCCAGCAATCCAAGCTTCCGAATTCGGAAACTCCTCGGCCTTTAAGCCCCAAGATGGGCAGGGATCCGGATTTTAGTCCACCCACCCGCCCAGACATATGTGATCTATCTCTAATACGGCAAGAGCCCGCTGAAACAGTACATCACTACTGGGCCAGATTCCTCCTGGTTATGGACAGGATAAAGGACTGCCGAGAGGAAAACGCAATCTCAATCTTTTGCAATAATTGCACGGACAAGGGAATATTGAACGCCATCGGCCATCGTAAAATTATACGCTTCGCCGATCTGGCGTCCATAGTACGAAAGTACTATGCGATGGAGAGTTTCCGGAAAACCGAAAACCAATTTTGGGATAATCCGGCCCCGAACACAACCCCAGTCCACAATAAAAGGGTGCATCACACTCAGGCCCCAGACGCAAAAAGCAAAAAGCAAAAACCCCATAAAGGGCATGGAACCGTACTGGAGGGATGGCTCAATGGACCCTGTAAGCTTCATAGTACAGAGGGAGCCGTCCCAACACATAGCCTTCGAGCATGTTGGATATTACGGCAGGTGGCCAAAAGTGGCGAGGAGCTTCTAGCCCCGGAAAAGCACTCCAACAATACCGGTACAGTATCAACAGTCTTTGAGACCTTCGCATCAAACAATATGCGAAAACGAACAATCCGCGGCCTCGCCGAAGTCTACCAAGTAGCAACAGCAAATCCATGGAGCGACACAGCTATTACCTTCAACGCCAAAGAACGAACCTAAATTCGAACAGCCCGAGCACGGCCCAGATTGGTGCTTAGTCCCATAGTGGACGGCTTCGGTGACAAAAGTCCTCATGGATGGCGGCAGCGGACTAAACCTCATCTACGAGGAAACTCGCAAAAATGGAAATCGATTGAGTCGATTGAGCGAAGCAGCACAACCTTCAGAGGAATAATCCCTAGCGGAAGCGCTGCACCGGAAAAATCACACTCGATGTGGTGTTCGCTCACGGACAATTACAGATCCAAAGAAGTCACGTTCCAAGTGGCCCGCTCAACAGCGGATATCACGCTATACTAGGACGAGAGGCATTCACAATTTTTCAAGCAAGACCTCATTACGGGTATATGAAGCTCAAAATGCAGGCCGGCGGAATAATCACTCTCGCTAGTGATCCGGACATAGCACTCCGCTACGAAAACATGACGGCCGCACTAGCCCGGAGGCACTATCCAAGCCCTAGCAGCAGAAGAACTCACCGCTTTGTGGTTTCACGGTGAACAGGACGATGTGATACTCGATAAAAGATCCAAGTCCACCTCCTCCAAACCACCGGATGAAATAATAAAATTCCAGGTCCATCCAACGGACCCAACAAAGACGGCCTCCATTGGGGCACAATTGAACCCGAAGAGACGCCAAGATCTTGCGAATTCCTTCGGGAAAATTGGGACATTTTGCTTGGCATCCTTCGGATATGCCGGAATCCCACGCAGTTGGCGTAACATAGCCTAAACATCCTAAAAGGATTTAAGCCATCAAACAGGCTCTTCGACGATTTTCCAACCCAAAAGACAGCAATGGGAGAAGAGCTAGCCAAACTATTGGAAGCCGGATTCATCGGAGATATCAAACATCCGGATTGGCTAGCAAATCGGTAATGGTACCAAAGAAGGACAAATCCTGGCGCCTGCGGTCGATTTTAAAGACCTCAATAAGGCTTGCCCAAAGGATCCCTTCCTCTCCCCGCATCGACCAAATTATCGATGCTACCGCAGGCACGATTCGTTGTGCTTCCTCGACGATACCGCTACCATCAAATCAAGATGGCGAAGCAGACCCCGCAACGGCATTGATCACTCCATACGGACCATTCGCTTCAACACGATGCCCTTCGGACTTAAAAACGCCGGCGCAACATATCAGCGCATGATTCAAACATGTCGGCTACCCAGATCGGCAAAACAATCGAGCAGACGTGAGACGGCGAGTCGTCAAAACAAAACACGTCGAAACTCTAGTAGACGATTTGAGGCTCACGTTCGACAACCTCAGAGCATATGACATCAAGCTGAATCCGGAAAAATGTGTTTTCGGCGTACCAGCCGGAAAGCTGCTGGGCTTCATCGATCCGTAGAGGAATTGAAGCAAACCCGGCTAAAATCCGAGCTCTATCACAGTTGGACATTCCAAAAGACCTCAAACAAATACAAAATTAACAGGATGCGTGGCAGCTCTAAGCCGCTTTATCTCCCGTCTAGGAGAAAAGGCATTGCCCCTCTATCGCCTCCTCAAAGACCGAACACCAGTGGGCGGATCTGCCTTCTTGGGACTCGAAGAAATAAAGGCCATATTGGCAACAAATCCGGTCTTGGCTGCGCCCAATCTGGGCGAACCAATGTTGTTATACATCGCAGCAACGCATCAAGTTGTAAGCGCGGTACTCGTCGTCGAACGAGAGACCGAAGGGCACAAATTCCCTCTTCAAAACCAGTGTATTATGTATCCACCGTGTTAACCCCCGCAAGTCCGTTACCCACACTATCAGAAGATAGCGTCACGGTGTTCATGGCATCCCGGAAGCTCCGACACTACTTTCAAGAGTGTTCGATAATAGTGGCCTCTGAAGTACCACTCAATGACATTATAAATAACCGCGACGCAACGGGCAGGATTGCAAAATGGGCCATTGAGCTCTTACCATTCGATATAACTTACAAACCTCGGCGAGCTATAAAGTCACAAGTTTTGGTTGACTTTGTCGCCGAATGGACCGAAGCCGAACTCCCTAAAGAGTACGGCGCATACTCCAATTGGATTATGCACTTTGATGGCTCTAAAATGTTGGCCGGACTGGGGGCTGGCGTCGTCTTGACGTCCCCAACCGGGGACATAGTCCAATACATACTTCAAATAATGTACACGGACTCCAACAACGCAGCCGAATACGAGGCCCTTTTACACGGTCTCCGGATGGCAATCTCCATGGGCATTCAACGCCTAGAGGTGCGCAGGGATTCAAACCTTGCAATATCCCAAATAAATGGAGATTTCGATGCCAAGGATCCGAAAATGGCAGCATATCGCAATGCTGTCTTAAAAATGTCAGCTCGGTTCGAAGGACTCGAATTCCATCACATAGCCCGAGATAATAACCAAGCGGTCGATGTACTGGCATGCATCAGCGCAAAACGTGACGCTATCCCTCCAAACATCTTCCTGGAACGGCTCTTCAAGCCATCCGTACTATGGGAAGAGGAGTCCGGAAATGACAAACCGGAAACAACCGCGCCAACCGGCGATTCAGCCGATGACATAACACCTTCAGCCCACGACATAATGGCGGTAATCGCCCCGTGGACAGAACCTTTCCTAGCCTATTTGCTCAGACAAGAACTTCCCGAAGACCAAAATGAGGCCCGCTGCATAGTCCGGCGATCGAAAGCCTACAAGGTCCATGAGGGAGAACTTTATAAGAAAAGTACAACCGGA
Source organism: Aegilops speltoides (assembly GCA_021437245.1). Taxonomy (NCBI): domain Eukaryota; kingdom Viridiplantae; phylum Streptophyta; class Magnoliopsida; order Poales; family Poaceae; genus Aegilops; species Aegilops speltoides. Next base: position 463,300,806 of record CM038144.1, read on the forward strand.
GTCCTTCAAAGGTGTATCTCCGAAGAGGAAGGGCGAAACCTCGTGGCTGAAATTCATGCCGGACTAGGTGGACACCACGCAGCAGCCCAGGCCCTTGTAGGAAAGGCATTCCGTACAGGATTTTATTGGCCGACGGCCCGGGCAGATGCCCAGGACTTAGTCCAGAGATGCGTCGTTTGTCATCTCTTTTCTAATCAGAGCCACATGCCACCCACCACCCTCAAAACTATACCCATTACCTGGCCGTTCGTGGTCTGGGGGCTTGATATGGTTGGACCCCTTAAAGGGGGAACCCACAAGCAAAGGTATCTATTGGTCATGGTGGATAAATTCACCAAATGGATAGAGGCCAAACCGGTCAAAACGGCAGAGTCCGGACCAGTGATAGACTTTATATCCGGGGTCGTACACCGTTACGGTGTCCCCCACAGCATCATCACTAACAATGGCACGAACTTCACGGCCGACGAGGTTAAGTCATGGTGCAAAAATATGGGCATCAAGCTCGACTATGCTTCAGTCTATCACCCTCAAACCAACGGTCAAGTAGAACGAGCAAATGGTCTAATAATGAGCGGCATTAAACCCAGACTAGTGCGGTCACTTACTAAATCTGACACGCACTGGGTTGAGGAGCTCGACTCCGTACTCTGGGGGCTGCGGACAACGCCTAACCGTACTACCGGATTCACACCATTTTTTATGGTATACGGCGCAGAGGCAGACCTGCCCTGCGACATTATCCATGACTCACCTCGAGTGCGCATGTACGAAGAAAGAGAGGCCGAGCTGGATCGGCAGGACAGCTTGGACACATTGGAGGAAGAACGCGACGTCGCCAAGGCTCGTTCCGCATTCTATTAGCAGCAGGCCCGAAGATATCAAAGCAGAGAAGTACGGCCCAAGACTTACAATGTTGGCGAACTAGTTCTACGCCTGCTGAACAAGAAAAATGACAAGCTCAAGCCCAAATGGGAGGGCCCCTTCATTATCGATCAAGTCCTGACCGGCGGAGCGCATCGCTCACTTAAATCGTCGGATAACCGACTCGGGCCGAACCCATGGAACGCAGCCCGCCTCCGAAGATTCTACGCCTAGCGTCGGACTAAGAGTTCGTCTCCTTCCTCCGTTCAAATTTTTACACTTCAGCTGTCTTTTGTTTCTCTTTCTTCCCCTAACCTTTTTACTAAAAAGCCCCTACGGGCCTACTTCCGCATTGTTCACAGACACTTGATGTGCCATCCGCACTCATTATACCGGGGCTTCTTTTCCGTAAGCTCAATTATAAGGGCTTCATGCCCAAAGACGTGTGTCAAGCTTCCACATGTACCTTTTACTCACCATTATATGCATCGATATGACTTAAGTTTTGGCCAAGCGGGGTTGCTTGGCTCTGTGCTACCCCCACGCTCCCGATTGTTCGGCTAGGAGGTAAAGGAGCACCTCTGCGATTATTCTTGCTGGTCAAATTTGGATGTGTACCTCGACCGGGTGAAGCCGAAGCTAGCGTTCTTAAGGGAATATTCGGTCGGTGACTTAAAAGATGATTTTTACCTACTCATTTATCCGCCCCGGATGTTTTTCTCGCTTTTTGCAGTCGGACATGCACTTTAGGGCATGCCTCGAGAAAGGAACCCTTAACGGAACTATTCTCCTGGAAGATGTTTCTTACTAACCATGTAATATAACATAACTAGTTGGGCACTTGTCCGATAAAGCACTAATGACCCTATGCTCGGTCTCCATGCATACCCCGGTTGTTTCTTAACCAAAAGGTATTCGGACACACTCCGGACTCTAGGGTCCCGAGGTTGAAGCGAGAAGGTCGGCAAAGACAAACGATCTACAATCCGCTAGAAGGCATTTCACATGTCAATTTAAAGGAAAACATACATTGTCAAATTTATCGACTGTATTCCTCCTCAATCCCGTCTAACAGGCTGTCTAACTTACAGTCCCGTTGGGAAAATTTAGCAGCCAACTCTACTTGGCTGTATACTAAACTCACAGGGATCTCCTTCCCATCGGGCCCCACCGGTCCAACTTCGGCCATGTGGTTGGGATCCGCCTTCTTGTAACGCGTCTTCACCATGGCCCAAGCCTCCCTGGCACCTTGACGGCAAGCCGAAATCTTCCACAAACGGAAGCGCTGCCGCACTCCCTGAAGCTTCTCCGCAAGCTCCCCAAGGCCCTCGGGTAGGGAGAGGGCTGGCCATAAAGCCTGGACGACGCCGCTCATTGCCTGCCGAACTCGTTCGAGCAGTTGCAACAACTCGGGAAGTTGATCACCCGTTGATATGGGCATCTCCTCCACAGGGCGACCTGTGAGTATACCTACAAGACGTATTATGTCAATTTACTTCCTCGCCGAACTCTTCTTTTCAAAGGAGTCCGCTCAAGCACTTACTATAAATGCCGCGACGAAGCCGCTGATTCTCCTTAACGGAGCTGGACAGCCCGGCTCGAGCGCCTTTTAGCTCTTCTCCGAGCTTGGCGTTGGCATCCTGGAGCTTGTTCCTTTCTTGCTGCACCCTATTCAGCACCCTCTCGCCGCCTTTAGTGGCGCGATAATTCTTACTGTCCAATCTTGTCCGCGGCACCTACAATGTCACTATTAGACTTGCGCGCACGCCGCACAACGCTTATATTTATTAATAAAATGTGTTACCGAGAGGGCTCAGATCTCCTCCTGCGGCAGCAAGTGCGGCCTCAAGTTGGGCCTTGCATTCTTGCAGCTCCCGAGACATTTGGGCATTCTTCTCGGTAAGAGCTCATGTTTCAAATGATCCTTAAATCAGTTAACATAACTACTTTAAGTCTCGGGGCTCTTGGTATATATAACCATTAAAATTCCCTTACCCGTATGTCTTTCACATCTTGCTCCGTGGCTCGTAAAACCATCTTGAGCGGCACGGAGTGCGCGCCCCTCGCGTTAAAGGCGCCCAATGCCTCGGGGAGAAGCACGCTTCACTTAAACTCTTGTCGGTGGCGCCTATGGTTCATGGCGCTCTCCACCTCGACTTGGTGGTGGACAGTCTGTCGGTGTCCTCCGTTGGAGGAGGATCCGGCCAGCGTCTTGCGCTTGCCTCCCTCCGGGCGGGCGCTGGGCTGGCCGATATAGGTTGGATCGGCAACTTCGCGCCCTTGATCCGGCGGCGCTTTTTCTCCTATAAAGATCATGAGCACTCAGACGCTTCCTAGAACGTTGTTCTGAAAATTTAAATACGAGCTATACCTTTGCGGCGGCGTTTTCATCCGTGCGCGCTCCTTTTCCGCCTGCTGGTCCGGATCGACCTTTGTTGGTCGGCCGCTGGCTCGGCTCCCGCCTTGAAGGCGCTTCCTGTAAAACACCATCGTTCGCGAAGGTCAGAAATGGGCAAGGAAGAGATAATGGTGTCCGGACCTTGGTCACAGTCACCTGGGAAGCCGGATACAGTCCGGGGTAGTCCGCTGTAATGGCGACCAAAGCATTGTCCATGCTGAGCTGGTGAAACACCCCGTCGATCAGCTCCACCTTGATGTCCGGATCCTCTTCGGAGGCCGGATCCAGGGATCTTTCTGGATCCTCGGGTTGCGGAGCGGGACTTACCATGTCCTCCACATCCGGTGTAGATCTGCGCCCAAGACATAATGTAAGAAGCCTAAACTTGAAAGCATGGGTTGAGCCCTTAAAAGTGTTCGCCACCCAGCCTCTAGGGTTGTTCATGGAAAACCCGTTCAAAGGGTTCGCTCAAGGAAGTCCTCCTTCTCCCCTTGTACAGGTGGACAGATCTGCACTGAGATCCTCGGTCGAATCCGCCCTTCGCGCCATGACGGGTGGCATCGTCTTCCCGTTGAAATCCCACATAGGGTGGCCTATGTATTGCAATGGCTGTACCCCGCATGATGCATGTCGCCATGACTCCAATCATGGTCAACCCGAATGGGCCAAGAATCTTATTCGCCCATCAAGTAATGGACGCTCTTGTCTTCCTCCAATCGGGGCTCCGTGGGTGCCGGTGAGGCGTTTCTTCAGAGGAGCAGCACTAAACTCCGGAGGCCAATCCGGATCGGGTCCGCAATGAGCATCTCCTATGTAAAACCACTCAAGTCCAGTCTTGGACGCCTTCTTGGGAGTACGGATGGGTATCCGTCCGGCAATGCGCCATATTTGGCGCCGCCCACTTGATATATGGATCCTCGTGAGAACGGGTACGAGGCGTAACAGCCTCTTCCACAATGCAAAATGGGGCTCGATGCCCAGAATAGCTCGCAGAAGAGCTACGAGTCCGCGATATGCGTGATGTGAGGCAGGCGTAAGGTGGTGGAGCTGGAGTCCGTAGAACTCCAGGAGCCCGCGGAGAAACGGATGTATTGGGAATCCGAGTCCCCTTATCAGATAAGGGACGAAGCACACCCGCTCCCCTTTGTTGGGACTTGGGGTAGCCTTCGCTTGCTTCCCACCTTGGTAGGTGACCAGCCCGGCTCGAACCGGGACCATGAAGGCCGGAGGGAGATATCCCCCCGCTTGGAGCTTCACTAGCTCGTTGTGTGGAACAGAGCACCTCCTCCAATCCCCTGGCGGTGGGCTGGGAGCGTGAGAAGAGGAGCTGCGTCGACGGTCCATGATGGAATGGATTTTTAGGTCAAGGGCGCTCCGATGAAGTATTCGCGGAAGGAAGATGGTGTGGTTTGGATCTGGATTTTTGCCTCTTTTGTAGGCGGATGACTCGCACGACTAGGGGGTGAAACATAAAAGACACCTGGCTTTTCGTGATTCGTGCGATGCGTGGAAGAAGGCCATTATTGGGCGAGAAGCCAAGAAACATAGTATTTATGATGAAGCCGGACTTCGCTCGGCGGTACATGGAACTTGAAGGAGAACCCGCCTTGCAACGCCAAGACTATATACGCTACTGGACTTATCGTCATTGAAGCCTGGTTCGGGGCTACCGAGGAGTCTGGACTAGGGGTGTCCGGACACCGGACTATCATCGTCCACGGACTCCAAGACTACGAAGATACAAGATTGAAGACTCCGCCCCGTGTCCGGATGGGACTTTCCTTGGCGTGGAAGGCAAGCTTGGCGATACGGATACGTAGATCTCCTACCACCGTGTAACCGACTCTGTAACCCTAGCCTCCTCCGGTGTCTATATAAACCGGAGGGCTTTAGTCCGTGAGGACACAACATACATTACAACAATCATACGATAGGCTAGCTTTAGGGTTTAGCCTCCTTGATCTCGTGGTAGATCCACTCTTGTACTACCCATATCATCAATATTAATCAAGCAGACGTAGGGTTTTACCTCCATCGAGAGGGCCGAACTCGGGTAAAACATCGTGTCCCTTGTCTCCTGTTACCATCCGCCTAGACGCATAGTTCGGGACCCCCTACCGAGATCCGCGGTTTGACACCGACATGGCCCTCCCTCCTCCAATCCTTTATATACGGGGAGGGGTGTTGGGGAACGTAGCAGAAATTCAAAAATTTTCCTACGTGTCACCAAGATCTATCTATGGAGAGACCAGCAACGAGTAGAAAGAGAGTGCATCTACATACCCTTGTAGATCGCTGAGCGGAAGCGTTCAAGTGAACGGGGTTGATGGAGTCGTACTCGTCGTGATTCAAATCACCGATGATCCAGTGCCGAACGGACGGCACCTCCGCGTTCAACACACATACAGCCCGGTGACGTCTCCCCCGCCTTGATCCAGCAAGGAGAGAGGAGAGGTTGAGGAAGACTCCCTCCAGCAGCAAAGACAACGGCGTGGTGGTGATGGAGGAGCGTGGCATCCCAGCAGGCTTCGCCAAGCACCAAGGGAGAGGAGGAGTACTGGGAGAGGGGAGGGCTGCGCCAGAACATGGTATGGCTGCCCTCCCACCCCCCACATATATATAGGGGCAAGGGAGGGGGAGGCCGGCCCCCTCAGATCCAATCTGAGGAGGGGGCGGCGGCCAGGGGGGTTGCCTTGCCCCCCAAGGCAAGGGAGGCGCCCCCCTTTAGGGTTTCCCCAGCCCTAGGCGCCTTGGGCCTTGGTGGGGCGCACCAGCCCACCCGGGCTGGTCCCTCCCACACTTGGCCCATGCAGCCTTCAGGGCAGGTGGCCCCACTTGGTGGACCCCGACCCTCCGGTGGTCCCAGACGTTATCGATAAACCCCAAACTTTTCCGGTGACCAAAACAGACTTCCCATATATAAATCTTTACCTCCGGACCATTCCGAACTCCTCGTGATGTCCGGATCTCATCCGGACTCGAACAACATTCGGTAACCACATACAAGCTTCCTTTATAACCCTAGCGCCATCGAACCTTATGTGTAGACCCTACGGGTTCGGGAGACATGTAGACATGACCGAGACGTTCTCCGATCAATAACCAACAGCGGATCTGGATACCCATGTTGGCTCCCACATGTTCCACGATGATCTCATCGGATGAACCACGATGTCAAGGACTCGGTCGATCCGTATACAATTCCCTTTGTCTAGCGGTATTTTACTTGCCCGAGATTCGATCGTCGGTATACCGATACCTTGTTCAATCTCGTTACCGCAAGTCTCTTTACTCGTTCCGCAACACATCATCCCGTGATCAACCCCTTAATCACATTGTGCACATTATGATGATGTCCTACCGAGTGGGCCCAGAGATACCTCTCCGCTTGCACGGAGTGACAAATCGAGCCTCGATCCGTGTCAACCCAGCAGACACTTTCGGAGATACCACGTAGTGCACCTTTATAGTCACCCGATTCGTTGTGACGTTTGATACACCCAAAGCACTCCTACGGTATCCGGGAGTTACACGATCTCATGGTCTAAGGAAGAGATACTTGACATTGGAAAAGCTCTAGCAAACGAACTACACGATCTTTGTGCTATGCTTAGGATTGGGTCTTGTCCATCACATCATTCTCCTAATGATGTGATCCCGTTATCAACGACATCCAATGTCCATAGTCAGAAACCATGACTATCTGTTGATCAACGAGCTAGTCAACTAGAGGCTCACTAGGGACATATTGTGGTCTATGTATTCACACGTATTACGATTTCCGGATAATACAGCTTATAGCATGAATAAAAGACAATTATCATGAACAAGGAAATATAATAATAATACTTTTATTATTGCCTCTAGGGCATATTTCCAACAGTCTCCCACTTGCACTAGAGTCAATAATCTAGTTCACATCGCTATGTGATTTAACATTGACAGTCACATCGCCATGTGACCAACATCATCAAATGAGTTCGGGGTTTGATCATGTTTCGCTTGTGAGAGAGGTTTTAGTCAACGGTATGAACCTTTCAGATCCGTGTGTGCTTTGCAAATTTCTAGGTCATATTGTAAACATCGCTTCCACGCTCCACTTGGAGCTATTCCAAATGGTTGCTCCATTATCGTATCCGGTTTGCTACTCGAGTCACTCGGATAGGTGTTAAAGCTTGCATCGACGTAACACTTTACGCCGAACTCTTTATCACCTCCATAATCGAGAAACATGTCCTTATTTACTCCAAGGACAATTTTGATCGTTGTCCAATGATCCATTCTGGATCATTCTTGTACCCTTGATCGACTCATGGCAAGGCACACTTCCGTGCGGTACACAAAGATAGCATACTATAGAGCCTACGTCTCGAAAACATAGGGGACGACCTTCGTCCTTTCTCTCTTTTCTGCTGTGGTCGAGCTTTAAGTCTTAACTTCATACCTTTCAACTCAGGCAAGAACTCCTTCTTGGTCGATCCATCTTGAACACCTTCAAGATCATGTTAAGGTATATGCTCATTTGAAAGTACCATTAAGCGTTTTGATCTATCCTCATAGATCTTGATGCTCAATGTTCAAGTAGCTTAATCCAGGTTTTCTATTGAAAACACTTTTCAAGTAACCCTATATGCTTTACGAAAATTCTACATCATTTCGATCAACAATATGTCAACAACATATACTCATCGAAATTTTATAGTGCTCCCACTCACTTCTTTGGAAATACAAGTTTCTCATAAATTTGTATAAACCCAAAATCTTTGATCATCTTATCAAAGTACATATTCCAACTCCGAGATGCTTACTCCGGTCCTTATAAGGATCATTGGAGCTAGCATACCTTTTAGCATCCTTAGGATCGACAAAACCTTTTGATTGTATCACATACAACCTTTCCTTACGAAAACTAGTAAGGAAACTCATTTTGACATCCATCGCCAGATTTCATAAATGCAGCTATTGCTAACATGATTCCGACGGACTTAAGCATCGCTATGAATGAGAAAATCTCATTGTAGTCAACTCCTTGAACTTGTGAAGAACTCTTCGCCACAAGTCGAGCTTCATGGATGGTGACATTACCGCCCACGTCCGTCTTCTTCTTAAAGATCCATTTATCTCAATGGCTTGCGATCATCGGGCAAGTCCACCAAAGTTCATGCTTTGTTATGATACATGGATCCTATCTCGGATTTCACGGTTTATAACCATTTGTCGGAATTTGGGCCCACCATTGCTTCTTCATAGCTCGAGGTTCATTGTTGTCAGCAACATGACCTTCAAGACAGGATTCTGTACCACTCTAAAGTAGTATGCATCCTTGTCACCCCACGAGGGACGGTAGTGACTTGATCCAAGTTTCATGATCACTATCATAAGCTTCTACTTCAATTGGTGTAGGTGCCACAGAACAACTTCACGTGCCCTGCTACACACTAGTTGTAGTGACGGTTCAATAACCATATCAAGTGTCCACCATCCTCCCACTCAACTTTTCGAGACAAACTTTTCCTCGAGAAAGGACCCGATTCAAGAAACAATCCCTATTGCTTTCGGATCTGAATTAGGAGGTATTCCCAACTGTTTTGGGTGTCCTATGAAGATGCATTTTATCCGCTTTGGGTTCGAGCTTATCAACTGAAACTTTTTCATATAAGCGTTGCAGCCCCAAACCTTTAAGAAATGACACTTAGGTTTCTCTAAACCATAGTTCATACGGTGTCATCTCAACGGAATTACGTGGTGCCCTATTTAAAGTGAATGTGGTTGTCTCTAATGCCTAACCCATAAACAATAGTGGTAATTCGATAAGAGACATTATGGTACGCACCATATCCAATAGGGTGCAACTATGATGTTCGGACACACCATCAAACTATGGTGTTCCAGGCGGTATTAATTGTGAAAACAATTTCCACAATGTCTTAATTGCGTGCCAAAGCTCAGTAACTCAGATACTCATCTCTATGATCATATCATAGACATTTCATCCTCTTGTCACGATGATCTTCAACTTCACTCTGAAATTACTTGAACCATTCAATAATTCAGACTTGTGTTTCATCAAGTAAATATACTCTACATCTAGTCGAATCATCGTGAAGTAATAACATAACGATATTCATCAGATGCCTCAAAGACTCATTGGACTGCGCACATCAAATGTGTTACTTCCAACAAGTTGCTATCTTGTTCCATTTTTTGAAAAACGAGGCTTTTAGTCATCTTGCCCATGTGGTATGATTTGCATATCTCAAGTGATTCAAAATCAAGTGAGTCCAAACGATCCATCTGCATAGAGTTTCTTCATGCGTATACACCAATAGACATGGTTCGCATGTCTCAAACTTTTCAAAATGAGTGAGTCCAAACATCCATCAACATGGAGCTTCTTCATGCGTTTTACACCAATATGACTTACATGGCGATTGCCACAAGTAAGTGGTACTATCATTACTATCTTATATCTTTTGGCATGAAATGTGTATCACTACGATCGAGATTCAATAAACCATTCCTTTAGGTGCAAGACCGTTGAAGGTATTATTCAAATAAATAGAGTAACCATTATTCTCCTTAAATGAATAACCAGATTGCAATAGACATAATCCAATCATGTCTATGCTCAACGCAAACACCAAATCTCGATGGTAGAGGGGCGTGCGATGCTTGATCACATCAACCTTGGAAACACTTCCAACACATATCGTCGACTCTCCTTTAGCTAGTCTCCGCTTATTCCGTAGCTTTTATTTGAGTTACTAACACTTAGCAACCGAACCGGTATCTAATACCCTGGTGCTACTAGGAGTACTAGTAAAGTACACATTAACATAATGTATATCCAATATACTTCTATCGACCTTGCCAGCCTTCTCATCTACCAAGTATCTAGGGTGGTTCCGCTTGATGCGTCTGTTCCTCTTATTACGAAGCACTTAGTCTCGGTTTGGGTTCAACCTTGGGTTTCTTCACTAGAGCAGCAGCTGATTTGCCGCTTCATGAAGTATCCTTCTTGCCCTTGCCCTTCTTGAAACTAGTGGTTTCACCAACCATCAACAATTGATGCTCCTTCTTGATTTCTACTTTCGCGGTGTCAAACATCGCGAATACCTCAAGGATCATCATATCTATCACGATATGTTATAGTTCATCACGAAGCTCTAGCAGCTTGGTGGCAATGACTTTGGAGAAACATCACTATCTCCTCCGGAAGATCGACTCCCACTCGATTTAAGTGATTGTTGCACTCGACAATATGAGCACAAGCTCAACGATTGAGCTTTTCTCCCTTAGTTTGCGTGCTAAGAAAATCGTCGGAGGTCTCATACCTCTTGACGTGGGCACGAGCTCGAAATCTCAATTTCAGCCCTCGAAACATCTCATATGTTCCGTGACGTTCAAAACGTCTTTGGTGCCTCAACTCTAAACCATTTAACCGAACTATCACGTAGTTATCAAAGCGTGTATGTCCGATGTTCGCAACATCCACAAACGACGTTTGGGGTTCAGCACTCGAGCGGTGCATTAAGGACATAAGCTTTCTATCGTCCGCATAATCGCCATCGTCAACTTTCAATTATATTTTCTCTAGGAACATATCTAAGCAGTGGAACTAAAGCGCGAGCTTCGACATAATTTGCAAAGATCTTTTGACTATGTTCGGGATAATTAAGTTCATCTTATGAACTCCCACTCAGATAGACATCCCTCGGTCATCTAAGTGATTACATGATCCGAGTCAACTAGGCCGTGTCCGATCATCACGTGAGACGGACTAGTCTCATCGGTGAACATCTTCATGTTGATCGTATCTTCCATACGACTCATGCTCGACCTTTCGGTCTCCGTGTTCCGAGGCCATGTCTGCACATGCTAGGCTCGTCAAGTTAACCCCAAGTGTTTTCATTGTGTAAAACTGTCTTACACCCGTTGTATGTGAACGTAAGAATCCATCACACCCGATCATCACGTGGTGCTTAGAAGCGATTTAACTGTAGCAACGGTGCACGGTCGGGGAGAACACTTCTTGAAATTTTGTAAGGATCATCTTATTTACTACCGTCGTCCTAAGTAAACAAGATGCATAAACATGATAAACATCACATGCAATCAAATAGTGACATGATATGGCCGATATCATTTTGCTCCTTTTGATGTCCATCTTCGGGGCTCCATGATCATCATCGTCACCGGCATGACACCATGATCTCCATCATCATGATCTCCATCATCGTGTCTCCATGAAGTCGTCTCGCCAACTTATTACTTCTACTACTATGGCTACGGTTAGCAATAAAGTAAAGTAATTACATGGCGTTGTTCAATGACACGCAGGTCATACAATAAATAAAGACAACTCCTATGGCTCCTGCCGTTGTCATACTCATCGACATGCAAGTCGTGATTCCTATTACAAGAACATGATCAATCTCATACATCCCATATCATTCATCACATTCTTTTGGCCATATCACATCACATAGCATACCCGCAAAAACAAGTTAGACGTCCTCTAATTGTTGTTGCATGTTTTACGTGGCTGCTATGGGTTTCTAGCAAGAACGTTTCTTACCTACGCAAAACCACAACGTGATATGCCAATTGCTATTTACCCTTCATAAGGACCCTTTTCATCGAATCCGTTCCGACTAAAGTGGGAGAGGCGGCACCGCTAGCCACCTTATGCACGAAGTGCATGTCAATCGGTGGAACTTGTCTCACGTAAGTGTACGTAAGGTCGGTCCGGCCGCTTCATCCCACAATACCGTCGAAACAAGATTGGACTAGTAACGGTAAGCATATTGAGAAACATCAACGCCCACAACTACTTTGTGTTCTACTCGTGCAAAGAATCTACGCAATAGACCTAGCTCATGATGCCATTGTTGGGGAACGAGCAGAAATTCAAAATTTTCCCACGTGTCACCAAGATCTATCTATGGAGAGACCAGCAACGAGTAGAAAGAGAGTGCATCTACATACCCTTGTAGATCGCTGAGCGGAAGCGTTCAAGTGAACGGGGTTGATGGAGTCGTACTCGTCGTGATTCAAATCACCGATGATCCAAGTGCGAACGGACGGCACCTCCGCGCTCAACACACATACAGCCCGGTGGCGTCTCCCCGCCTTGATCCAGCAAGGAGAGAGGAGAGGTTGAGGAAGACTCCCTCCAGCAGCAGCACAACGGCGTGGTGGTGATGGAGGAGCGTGGCATCCCAGCAGGCTTCGCCAAGCACCAAGGGAGAGGAGGAGTAATTGGGAGAGGGAGGGCTGCGCTGAACATGGTATGGCTGCCTCCCACCCCCCATATATATAGGGGCAAGGAGGGAGGCCGGCCCCTCGGATCCAATCGAGGAGGGGCGGCGGCTGGGGGGTTGCCTTGCCCCCAAGGCAAGGGGAGGCGCCTTTAGGGTTTCCCCAGCCCTAGGCGCCTTGGGCCTTGGTGGGGCGCACCAGCCCACCGGGCTGGTCCCTCCCACACTTGGCCCATGCAGCCTTCAGGGCAGGTGGCCCCACTTGGTGGACCCAGGACCCTCCGGTGGTCCCAGACGCTATCGATAAACCCCAAACTTTTCCGGTGACCAAAACAGGACTTCCCATATATAAATCTTTACCTCCGGACCATTCCGAACTCCTCGTGATGTCCGGATCTCATCCGGACTCGAACAACATTCGTAACCACATACAAGCTTCCTTTATAACCCTAGCGCCATCGAACCTTAAGTGTGTAGACCCTACGGGTTCGGGAGACATGTAGACATGACCGAGACGTTCTCCGATCAATAACCAACAGCGGGATCTGGATACCCATGTTGGCTCCCACATGTTCCACGATGATCTCATCGGATGAACCACGATGTCAAGGACTCAGTCGATCCCGTATACAATTCCCTTTGTCTAGCGGTATTTTACTTGCCCGAGATTCGATCGTCGGTATACCGATACCTTGTTCAATCTCGTTACCGCAAGTCTCTTTACTCGCTCCGCAACACATCATCCCGTGATCAACCCCTTAATCACATTGTGCACATTATGATGATGTCCTACCGAGTGGGCCCAGAGATACCTCTCCGTTTGCACGGAGTGACAAATCCCAGTCTCGATCCGTGTCAACCCAACAGACACTTTCGGAGATACCGTAGTGCACCTTTATAGTCACCCGATTCGTTGTGACGTTTGATACACCCAAAGCACTCCTACGGTATCCGGGAGTTACACGATCTCATGGTCTAAGGAAGAGATACTTGACATTGGAAAAGCTCTAGCAAACGAACTACACGATCTTTGTGCTATGCTTAGGATTGTCTTGTCCATCACATCATTCTCCTAATGATGTGATCCCGTTATCAACGACATCCAATGTCCATAGCCAGGAAACCATGACTATCTGTTGATCACAACGAGCTAGTCAACTAGAGGCTCACTAGGGACATATTGTGGTCTATGTATTCACACGTGTATTACGATTTCCGGATAATACAGTTATAGCATGAATAAAAGACAATTATCATGAACAAGGAAATATAATAATAATACTTTTATTATTGCCTCTAGGGCATATTTCCAACAGGGGGCACCCTATGGACACACAAGTTGATATGTTGATCTCTCCCAGCTGTGTGCGGTGCCCCCTCCACCATATTCCACCTTGATCATATCGTAGCGGTGCTTAGGCGAAGCCCTGCGTCGGTAGCAACATCATCACTATCATCACGCCGTCGTGCTGACAAAACTCTCCCGTGAAGCTCTACTGGATCGGAGTTCGCGGGACATCATCGAGATGAACGTATGCTGAACTCGGAGGTGCCGTACGTTCGGTACTTGGATCGGTCGGATCGTGAAGACGTACGACTACATCAACCGCGTTGTGCTAACGCTTCCGCTTTCAGTCTACAAGGGTACATGGACAACACTCTCCCCTCTCGTTGCTATGCATCACCATGATCTTGCGTGTGCGTAGGATTTTTTTAAATTACTACGTTCCCCAACAGTGGTATCAGAGCCAGGTTTATGCGTAGATGTTATATGCACAAGTAGAACACAAGTGAGTTGTGGGCGATACAAGTCATACTGCTTACCATCATGTCATACTTTGGTTCGGCGGTATTGTTGGATGAAGCTACCTGAACCGACATTAAGTGTACGCTTACGCGAGACTGGTTCTACCGACGTGCTTTGCACACATGTGGCTAGCGGGTGTCAGTTTCTCCAACTTTATTTGAACCGAGTGTGGCTACGCCCGGTCCTTGTGAAGGTTAAAACAACACTAACTTGACGAAATATCGTTGTGGTTTTGATGCGTAGGTAAGAACGGTTCTTGCTCAGTCCGTAGCAGCCACGTAAAACTTGCAACAACAAAGTAGAGGACGTCTAACTTGTTTTTGCAGGGCTTGTTGTGATGTGATATGGTCAAGACGTGATGAGATATAAGTTTCTGTATGAGATGATCATGTTTTGTTAAATTTATTGGCAACTGGCAGTAGCATTATGGTTTTCTCTTTATTGCATAAGATGCAAGCGCCAAATAATTGCTTTGCTTTATCGCTATGCGATAGCAATAGTTGCAAGAGCAATAGTTGGCGAGACGACCATGTGACGTCACATTGATATAGATCAAGATGATGGAGATCATGGTGTCATGCCGGTGACGATGGAGACATGACGATGCTTTGGAGATGGAGATCAAAGGCACAAGAGGATGATGGCCATATCCTGTCACATATTTTGATTGCATGTGATGTTTATCTTTTATACATCTTATTTTGCTTAGTTTGGCTGTAGCTTTATAAGATGATCTCTCACTAAATTTCAAGGTATAAGTGTTCTCCCTGAGTATGCACTGTTGCGAAAGTTCTTCGTGCCGAGACACCACGTGATGATCGGGTGTGATAAGCTCTACGTTCAAATACAACGGGTGTAAGATAGTTTTGCACATGTAGAATACTCAGGTTAAACTTGACGAGCCTAGCATATGCAGATATGGCCTCGGAACACTGAGACCGAAAGGTCGAGCGTGAATCATATAGTAGATATGATCAACATAGTGATGTTCACCATTGAAAACTACTACATCTCACGTGATGATCGGACATGGTTTAGTTGATTTGGATCACATGATCGCTTAGATGATTAGAGGGATGTCTATCTAAGTGGGAGTTCTTAAGTAATATGATTAATTGAACTTTAATTTATCATGAACTTAGTCCTGATAGTATTTTGCAAATTATGTTGTTGATCAATAGCTCGTTGTGGCTTCCCTATGTTTTATATGTGTTCCTAGAGAAAACTAAGTTGAAATATGATAATAGCAATGATGCGGACTGGGTCCGTGATATGAGGTTTATCCTCATTGCTGCACAGAAGAATTATGTCCTTTATGCACTGCTAGGTGACAGACCTATTGCAGGAGCAGATGCAGACATTATGAATGTTTGGCTAGCTCAATATGATGACTACTTGATAGTTTAGTGCACCATGCTTAACGGCTTAGAATCGGGACTTCAAAGACGTTTTTGAATGTCATGGACCATATGAGATGTTCCAGAAGTTGAAGTTAATATTTCAAGCAAATACCCGAGTTGAGAGATATGAAGTCTCCAACAAGTTCTATAGCTAAAAGACAGAGGAGAATAGCTCAAGCAGTGAGCATGTGCTCAGATTGTCTGGGTACTACAATCGCTTGAGTCAAGTGGGAGTTAATCTTCCAGATAAAATAGTGATTGACAGAGTTCTCTAGTCACCATCACCAAGTTAGAAGAACTTCGCGATGAACTATAGTATGCAAAGGATGACGAAAACGATTCTCGAGCTTTTCATGATGATGAAATCGATGAAGGTAGAAATCAAGAAAGAGCATCAAGTGTTGATGATTAACAAGACCACTAGTTTCAAGAAAAGGGCAAATGGATAGAAAGGGAACTTCATGTGGAATGGCAAGCAAGTTGTCACTTCCGTGAAGCAGCCCAATGCTAGACTAAAGCCTGCAACTGAGTGCTTCTACTGTAAAGGAAATGGTCACTGGAAGTAGAAATGCCCTGAATATTTGGTGGATAAGAAGGATGGCAAAGTGAACCAGGGTATATTTGATATACAGGTTATTGATGTGTACCTTACTAGTGTTTATTATAGTAGCCCCTAGGTATTTGATACTTGTTCAGTTGCTAAAAATTAGTAACTCGAAACAGGAGTTACAGAATAAACAGAGACTAGTTGACGGTGAAGTGACGATGTATGTTGGAAGTGGTTCCAAGATTGATGTGATCATCATCGCACACTCCCTATACTTTCGGGATTAGTGTTAAACCTAAATAAATGTTATTTGGCGTTTGCGTTGAGCATGAATATGATTTGATCATGTTTATTGCAATACGGTTATTCATTTGAAGTCAGAGAATAATTGTTGTTCTGTTTACATGAATAAAGCCTTCGATGGTCATACACCCAATGAAAATAGTTTATTGGATCTCGATCGTAGTGATACACATATTCATAATATTGATGCCAAAAGATGCAAAGTTGATAATGATAGTGCAACTTATTTGTGGCACTGCCGTTCGGGTCATATCGGTGTAAAGCACATGAAGAAACTCCATAAAGATGGATTTTTGGAATCATTTGGTTATGAATCATTTGATGCTTGCGAACTGTGCCTTTTGGGCAAGATGACTAAAAATCTGTTCTCCGGAACAATTGAACGAGCTACTAACTTGTTGGAAATAATACATACCGATGTATGCGGTCCAATGAGTGTTGATGATCGTGGCGGGTATCGTTATTTTCTGACCTTCACAGATGATTTGAGCAGATATGAGTATATCAACTTGATGAAGCAGAAGTCTGAAACATTTGAAAAGTTCAAAGAATTTCAGAGTGAAGTGGAGAATCATCGTAACAAGAAAATAAAGTTTGTACAATCTGATCGTAGAGGAGAATATTTGAGTTACGAGTTTGGCCTTCATTTATAACAATGTGTAATAGTTTCACAGCTCATGCCACATGGAACACCACAACGTAATGGTGTGTCCAAATGCCGTAACCACACTTTATTGGATATGGTGCATTCTATGATGTATCTTACCGATTTACCACAATCATTTTGGGGTTATGCATTAAAGACAGCTGCATTCACTTTAAATTGGGTGCCATCAAAATCCGTTGAGACGACGCCTTATGAACTGTGGTTTGGCAAGAAACCAAAGTTGTCGTTTCTTAAAGTTTGGGGCTGCGATGCTTATGTGAAAAAGTTTCAACCTGATAAGCTCAAACCTAAATTGGAGAAGTGCGTCTTCATAGAATACCCAAAGGAAACTGTTGGGTACACCTTCTATCACAGATCCGAAGGCAAGATATTCGTTGCTAAGATGGATCCTCTCTAGAGAAGGAGTTTCTCTCTAAAGAAGTGAGTGAGAGGAAAGTAGAACTTGATAAGGTAATTGTACCTTCTCCCGAATTGGAACGTGGTGGTGGGGAATGTAGCAATAATTCAAAATTTTCTACGCATCACCATGATCAATCTACGGAGATACTAGCAACAAGAGAGAGGGCAGTGCATCTTCATACCCTATAAGATCGCGATGCGGAAGCGTCACAAGAACGCGGTTGGTGGAGTCGTACTCGTAGCGATTCAGATCGCGGTCAATTCCGATCTAAGCGCCGAATCGACGGCGCCTCCAAGTTCAACACACGTACAGCCCGGGGGTGTCTCCTCCTTCTTGATCCAGCAAGGGGAGAGGAGAAGTTGAGGGAAAACTGTGACAGCACGACGGCATGGTGGTGATGGAGCTCGTGGTACTCCGGCAGGGCTTCGCCAAGCACTACGGAGGAGGAGGAGGTGTTGGAGGAGGAAGAGGTCTGCGCCAGGGGAAGGGTGCGGCTGCCCTCTCTCTCCCTCACTATATATGGGGGGAAGGGAGGAGGGGGGAGGCGCCCTAGGGTTCCCTAGGGGAGGGGCGGCGGCCACAGGGGAAACCCTAGATGGGTTTGGGCGCCCCCACCCCCTAGGAAACTTGCCCCCGAAGCCGGGAGAGGCGGCTGCCCTAGGGGTGGCGCCCCCACCTCTCCTGGTTATGTGAGATGGGGTGGGAGGGGCGCTCAGCCCCTTAGTGGGCTGATTTTCCTCTCCCCTTGGCCCATAAGCCCCCCCCCCCCAACGCTTGCCGGGGCCTCCGAAACACCTTTCAGACACACTGGTCATTACCTGGTACCCCCGGAACAATTCCGGACTCCAATACCCTTCATTCAATATACCGATCTTCACCTCCGGACCATTCCGGAGCTCCTCGTCATGTCTGGGATCTCATCCGGGACTCCGAACAACCTTCAGTAACCACATACTATTTCCCATAACAACTCTAGCGTCACCGAACCTTAAGTGTGTAGACCCTACGGGTTCGGGAACCATGCAGACATGACCGAGACGTTCTCCGGTCAATAACCAACAGCGGGATCTAGATACCCATATTGGCTCCCACATGTTCCACGATGATCTCATCGGATGAACCACGAATGTCAAGGATTCAAGGAATACCGTATGCAATTCCCTTTGTCAATCGGTGTTACTTGCCCGAGATTCGATCGTCGGTATCCTAATACCTCGTTGGATCTCGTTACCGGCAAGTCACTTTACTCGTTCCATAATGCATGATCCCGTGACTAACTACTTACTCACATTGAGTTCATTATGATGATGCATTGCCGAGTGGGCCAAGAGATACCTCTCCGTCATACGGAGTGACAAATCCCAGTCTTGATTCGTGCAAACCCAACAGACACTTTCGGAGATACCTGTAGTGCACCTTTATAGCCACCCAGTTATGTTGTGACGTTTGGTACACCCAAAGCATTCCTACGGTATTCGGGAGTTGCACGATCTCATTGTCTAAGGAAATGATACTTGACATTAGGAAAGCTTTAGCAAACGAACTACACGATCTTGTGCTATGCTTAGGATTGGGTCTTGTCCATCGCATCATTCTCCTAATGATGTGATCCCGTTATCAATGACATCCTATGTCCATGGTCAGGAAATGATAACCATCTATTGATCAACGAGCTAGTCAACTAGAGGCTCACTAGGGGCATGTTGTGGTCTATGTATTCACACATGTATTACGGTTTCCAGTTAATACAATTATAGCATGAACAATAGACAATTATCATGAACAAGGAAATATAATAATAACCATTTTATTATTGCCTCTAGGGCATATTTCCAACAGTCTCCCACTTGCACTAGAGTCAATAATCTAGTTCACATCATTATGTGATTGTATTGAATCCAACACCCATGGTGTTTGATCATATCTTGTGTAGGATCGAAAGTATGTCTAGAGGGGGGGTGATTAGACTACTTGACAATATAAAAATTCAGCCTTTTGACAAAGACAAGTTTTTGACTGATTTACATTTATGATCGAGTCAAGCATCACCCTACACATGCAATTCTAGAGTATAGGCAGCGGAAAGTAAATTGCACATGTAGTAAAGAGAGGTGGAGAAGAGCAAACGCAATTTTGGAGACGCGGAGATTTTTCTCGTGGTTCCGATAGGTGGTGCTATCGTACTTCCACGTTGCTGGAGACTTCAACCCACGGAGGGTAACGGCTGCGAGAGTCCACGGAGGGCTCCACCCACGAAGGGTCCACGAAGAAGCAACCTTGTCTATGCCATCATGGCCTACGCCCACGGAGGGCTAGCCTTACTCGGGGTAGATCTTCACGAAGTAGGCGATCTCCTTGCCCTTACAAACTTCTTGGTTCAACTCCACATCTCGACGGAGGCTCCCAAGCGACACCTAACCAATCTAGGAGGCACCACCCTCCAAAAGGTAATAGATGGTGTTGATGATGATGAACTCCTTGCTCTTGTGCTTCAAATGATAATCTCCCCAACACTCAACTCTCCTCACCTGATTTGGCTGTGGTGGAAGAAAGGATTGAGTGGAAACCAACTTGGGAAGGCTAGAGATCAAGCTTCATATGGTGGGAGTGGAGCAACTTGATCTCAACACAAGGGTAGGTAGTTCTCTTCTCGAAATGTAAGTTAGGAGTGGTAGTTCTTTCGATGGCTCTCTCCACGAATGAAGAGGGGTGGAGGGTATTTATAGCCTCCACACAAAATCCAACCGTTACACACATTTGACCAATCTCGGTGGGACCGAAGTTGACAACTCGGTGAGACCGAAAGTTCAAATCATGTGAACATTGGGATTTTTGGTGGGACCGAAAATACAATCTCGGTTAGTCCGATTCGTGCAAAGACAAGAGCTTGCCAATCTCGGTGGGACTGACTTCATCATCTCGGTGACACCGATTTGATGACAGAAGGTTACAGAAGCTTGGCAACTCAAGTTTCGGTGAGACCGAGTTCAGAATCGGAAAATCCGAAATTTCTAGGGTTTGGCTTTGTGGCTGAGGTGGTTCATCTCGGTGTGACTGGGTTTGGAAAATCGGTGGGACCGAGATTACTTATGAGTGTATATGGCAGTGAAAGTTGCTGATAGTTTAGGAGATGTATCACTAAGCACTTTGAGCAACCAGATCATCAACATAACCTCATCCCCTTTTAATAGTATTGGCTTTCCTATGGACTCAATGTGATCTTGGATCACTAAACCAAAAATGGAGTCTTGAGCTTTTGCCAATGCTTTCCTTAGCATTTTGAGGGGTCCACTTCTTCAGTCCTTGCCATACCCATATCACTGAACTTTCTGAAATGATTCTCAAGTAACTATTAGTTCAATGATATATATGTTGTTATTAATTACCAAAACCACCCGGGGATTAGTTGCACTTTCATCTTGCTTGTGAGAGAGGTTTATTAGTCAACAGGTCTGAACCTTTCAGATTCGTGTGTGCTTTACAAATATCTATGTCATCTCCTAGATGCAGCTACCACGCGCTATTTGGAACTATTCCAAATAACTGCTATACTATACGAATCCGGTCTACTACTCAGAGTCACCCAGATTAGTGCCAAAGTTTGCATCGGCGTAACCCTTTACGACGAACTCTTTTACCACCTCCATAATCGAGAAAATTCCTTAGTCCACTAGTTACTAAGGATAAGTTTGACCGCTGTCATGTGATCCATTCTTGGATCACTCTTGTACCCCTTGACCGACTCATGGCAAGGCACACTTGTGTGTGGTACACACAGATAGCATTGTAGAGCCTATGTCCGAAGCATAGGGATGACCTTCGTCCATTCTCTCTCTTCTGCCGAGGTCATGTCTTGAGTCTTACTCAATACTCACACCTTGTAACACAGGCAAGAACTCCTTCTTTGCCGATCTATTTTGAACTCCTTCAAAATCTTGTCACGGTATGTGTTCGTTTGAAAGTACTATCAAGCGATCTTGATCTATCCTTATAGATCTTGATGCTCAATGTTCAAGCAGCTTAATCTAGGTTTTCCATTGAAAAACACTTTTCAAATAATCCTATATGCTTTACAAAAACTCTACATCATTTCTGATCAACAATATGTCAACAACATGTACTCATCAGAAATTTATAGTGCTCCCACTCACTCCTTTGGAAATACAAGTTTCTCATAAACTTTGTATAAACCCAAAATCTTTGATCATCTCATCAAAGCGTATATTCCATCTCCGAGATGCTTACTCCAGTCCTTAGAAGGATTACTGGAGCTTTGCATACTTGTTAGCATTTTTCAGGATTGACAAAACCTTCTGGTTGTATCACATACAACCTTTCCTCAAGAAAATTGTCGAGCAAACAATGTTTTGACATCCTATCTGAAAGATTTCATAAATAATGCAGTAACTGCTAATATAATTCCAACAGACTCTTAGCATCGCTACGAGTGAGAAAGTCTCATCATAGTCAACTCCTTGAACTTGTTGGAAAACATCTTAGCGACAAGTCGAGCTTTCTTAATGGTGACACTTACCATCATTGTCCGTCTTCCTTTTAAAATCCATCTGTACTCAACAGCCTTATGACCATCGAGTAGTTCTTCCAAAGTCTATACTTTGTTTTCATACATGGATCCTCTCTCGGATTTTATGGCCTCGAGCCATTCGTCAGAATCCGGGCCCACCATCGCTTCTCCATAGCTCGTAGGTTCATTGTTGACTAGCAACATGACCTCTAAGACAGGATTAAGTACCACTCTGAAGTAGTACGCATCCTTGTCGACCTACGAGGTTTGGTAGTGACTTGATCCGAAGTTTCATGATCACTATCATCAACTTCCACTTCAATTGGTGTAGGCGCCACAGGAACAACTTCCTGTGCCCTGCTACATACTAGTTGAAGTGACGGTTCAATAACCTCATCAAGTCTCCACCATCCTCCCACTCAATTCTTTTGAGAGAAACATTTCCTCGAGAGAGGACCCGTTTCTAGAAACAATCACTTTTGCTTACGGATCTGAATTAGGAGGTATACCCAACTGTTTTGGGTGTCCTATGAAGATGCATTAATCCGCTTTAGTCGAGCTTATCTGGAAAAACTTTTCACATAAGCGTCGCAGCCCCAAACTTTTAAGAAACGACAACTTAGGTTTCTCTAAACCATAGTTCATATGGTGTCATCTCAACGGAATTACGTGGTGCCCATTAAAGTGAATGCGGTTGTCTCTAATGCCTAACCCATAAACAATAGTGGTAATTCGATAAGAGACATCATGGTATGCACCATATCCAATAGGGTGCAATTATGATGTTCGGACACACCATCACACTATGGTGTTCCAGGCGGTATTAGTTGTGAAACAGTTTCCACAATGTCTTAATTGTGTGCCAAACTCGTAACTCAGATATTTATCTCTATATCATATCATAGACATTACATCCTCTTGTCACGATGATCTTCAACTTCACTCTGAAATTACTTGAACCTTTCAATAATTCAGACTTTTGTTTCATCAAGTAAATATACTCAACATCTACTCAAATCATCTGTGAAGTGAGAACATAATGATATTCACCGCGTGCCTCCACACTCATTGGATTGCACACATCAAATGTATTACTTCCAACAAGTTGCTCTCTTGTTCCATCTCATTGAATACAAGGCCTTGGTCATCTTGCCCATGTGGTATGATTTGCATGTCTCAAGTGATTCAAAACCAAGTGAGTCCAAACAATCCATCCAGATGGAGTTTCTTCATGCATATATACCAATAGACATGGTTCGCATGTCTCAATCGTTTCAAAAATGAGTGAGTCCAAAGATCCATCAAACATGGAGCTTCTTCATGCGTTTTATACCAATATTACTCAAGTGGCAGTGCCACAAGTATGTGGTACTATCATTACTATCTTATATCTTTTGGCATAAACATGTGTATCCCTGCGATCGAGATTCAGTAAACCATTCATTTTAGGTGTAAGACCATTGAAGGTATTATTCAAATAAACAGAGTAACTATTATTCTCCTTAAATGAATAACCATATTGCGATAAACATAATCCAATCATGTCTATGC
Organism: Aegilops speltoides; assembly: GCA_021437245.1. Classification (NCBI taxonomy): domain Eukaryota; kingdom Viridiplantae; phylum Streptophyta; class Magnoliopsida; order Poales; family Poaceae; genus Aegilops; species Aegilops speltoides. The sequence continues at coordinate 463,324,528 of CM038144.1, forward strand.
TCAATGCAAACACCAGATAACAATTATTTAGGTTTAACACCAATCTCGATGGTAGAGGGGTCCACTTCTTCAGTGTGATCTTGGACTCAATGTGATCTTGGATCACTAAACCAAAAATGGAGTCTTGAGCTTTTGCCAATGCTTGCCTTAGCATTTTGAGGGGTCCACTTCTTCAGTCCTTGCCATACCCATATCACTGAACTTTCTGAAATGATTCTCAAGTAACTATTAGTTCAATGATATATATGTTGTTATTAATTACCAAAACCACCCGGGGATTAGTTGCACTTTCAATCTCCCCTTTTGGTAATTGATGACAACATATAGATCAAAGCTTCGACAAAGGATATAATCAATGAATAATATCGTCGCTTTGAGAAGTATGTGATAAGTAAGAGCTCCCCCTAAATTTGTGCATTATTTAAGATTTGCGTTTGAATGCAAATGCACAATCGATTAGGATCATGGGTCACTCTTCCATGTCACATACATCTTGGTGGAGCGCACAAAATGATAAGAATGAACAGCATGCACCCAATCACCAAGACATGAGTAAATGGTCATACAAGATAGGAATAGCATATGATAAGCATTAAGCACACATTAAAGCATAGTACGACCAAGCACTCATCAAAGTAGGATCAAACATAGTATCAAACACACTGAAAGTCTCGAAAACCAAAAGTATCTCAAAGAAACCGCAAATGAACGAAAGAGCAAACGCACAAAGACAACAGCACTCTCTCTCTCGAAGTCCTATGATCTATACAATTTCTCCCCCTTTGGCAACAAGTTACCAAAAAGTTCGAAAAGGCATAGAGCTAAGCGCCTTTGGGGACTCGCTAGCGGCTCTATGCAGGTTGATGTTGGAGTTGATATGGCAAGATCGGCGAAGACTTGGTGATGTCTGTCTTTGGAGGAGTGGTCTTTGGAGCTGGAGCTGAGCAACCGATGGAGCTGTGGAGGTCTCAAGTGTAGTCCCGTGTCGATCCATGGAATAGCAGTGATCGGGTCTTGTGGGAACCGGAGCGATCTGTTGATAATCATCTGGACTAAGTCATCCCGCATCTCACGATAAGCTCTTCCTTCTCCTCTTTGCTTCCTCAATGTCCGCCTCAAGCTTGTTGTGAATACTTGCACTTGATCGACTTCACATCCAGAGCGTGGATCTTGTCCTCAACAATCCTCTCTAGGCTCTCCGAGACTGCATAATGCTGGCCAGCGTTGTTCAATCCTTTGGGTAGCTTCAAGGAGCTGCTCTCGACACTCTTTGGTTTAGCTGCTGCTGCTGCTGCTTCCTTATCAGCTTTGGCTTTCTTGGCAGCTTCAATCTTGGCTTGACCTTCAACCAATGTTGGATCCTCCTCATCCATCACAACAACATTATCCTCATGCTCTAGCTGCAGTGGTAAGTGTGCTCTATCCAACAAGTATGTGCCCGTGCCAAACTTGGCATTGATAAGCATCTGAATCTGCGGGGCAAATCCACATGACCTTTTCTGGTCAGCTGCAGTCCTCTTAATGGTCTCAACCATCAAGTCCATCACCTTGAAAGGTGCTTTCTCATCAAGTATATGCAGCATGTTGATAGAGTATCCTCGATCATGTGATGATCTCGGACTTGGGCATCAAGGTATGCCTCGTAATAGTGTTAGTGGTAGGTAGACCTGCTCGAGATAGTACACTGAGCCGAGCTTCCAGATTCCCAAATCCTTAGCTGGAACCTCTTTGTACATGTTCTTGATGGATTCATGGTTCTTCTTTGGAATACCATAAACATCAATGTCATCCTCTCTTTGCACTGGAGCATTCAGAAGTTCTGCCCATTCTTCAACAGTTGAAGAAAATCTTTGGCCTTCAGTCATCCATACAATCCTTCCATCTGGGTAGAAGTGAGCTGTGGCATAGAATTGCATAATCATCTCATCATTCCAATTTGTCAACTTCTGACCTACAAAGTCTGCAACACCACATGCAGTGAAGCTTGCATGCACATGTGGAAAGAAGTCTCTGTTCTCTTCATTTGTCAATGTACTTCCAAATAACGATCCGTGTCTGCGACTATGGGCTTCTTGTCCATCAAGACGGTCTCATAGAAGTCTTGCTGCTCTCTCGGTGTGAAATCCGGGATCAACAGCAGTTCTTCTCCTCACGGCATATGGGTCGATTGTCTCCATAGCCCGAGACCTCTATCCTTCCTTGCTTTCATATCCTCGGCTTGAGGATGAGCATCATTGTGTAGTGGCAGTTTCGACGAAGTTTCAAAAAACTGGTCCTTCACCATCCGACTCAGTGGTGGCACATCATCTTTGTTCTTTTCAGATCTTGATATGTTCTGTTGTCTTCTTGGGCTTGGCAAAGAGGCTTTCTTTGGAGCGGCCTTAGTGGAGCAGATTGCTTGGGCTTTGAAGTGGCTCCAGCCTTGATGGCATCACCCATGAACTTAGACTTCTGAGGAGGAGGCTGGGGTGCTTCCTCATCCTCATCCTCTTCTGCTGCATCATCATGCACTAACCTCTTTCTCTTGGAAGTTTTCTTCACTTTACTTGCAGTTTCCTCTTCCAAACTCAGCTTCTTGGCAACAGTGGACTGCTTGACTTTTCTGGTGCCTTTCTTGGTTTGTTGACCTTGTGGCTCTTTGGCAACAACCTTTCTCTTGGGCTTTGAGGTGACTTCTTCCTCAACAACAAAATCTGAGTCTTCATCATCTGAGTTCCTCTTCTTTCTGGCTCTGGTGGCTGCAGGAGGTAAACCACTTGGTGTCCTCCTCTCACCATCATCGATGAGCTTGGGATCGGGACTAGTGCCGCCTTTGGAATATCTGCAATGGGTGTCTCGACCTGTTCGATCACATCCTTGGCATCGACATGGTGACAACTTTGTGAATAGATAAGGTATAGGCAGAGAAGAAGAGTCATCACAAACCGCAGAAGTTTTTGCAAAAAATGAGTTCAAATTCTAGTATTAGGTTTTCACAGAAGACATTTCGGTCGGACCGAGTCTAAAATTTGGTGAATCCAAGTGTTTAAGCGAAGCTTTCACACCACTTTCGGTTGGACGAAGTGGGTTTCGATCTGCCGAAAACACTAGGGTTTCACAGAATCCTCATTTCGTCACACCGATTTGCACAACTCGGTTGGACGGAAGGTGCGAGGCAATGGCCATAGGCCAAATCGGTCATACCGAGAATGTAAAATCGGTCTCACCGAGATGTGTTCGGCGGAAACCTAACCCTAAAACTTTTACTCGAATCTAGTCCAAAAGAACTAATCTGGTGTACAGGAAGATTGCAATCGTGGCAAGATTCTAGGCAAACCAAACGTGCATTGAATCAGAGATGGGAGCACGAGTGGGATCGAAACTCACCCTAACTTGGTGGAGTTTTCTCTGGCGCAACGGCGCGGAGAAGATGTCCGCTGACGGCGACGGAGACCTGCGGCGGCGAGGGCGACAGGCATTTACGGAGACGATCCGGAGACCAGGCGGCGGCAGCAAGGTGTCGGGTAAACGCTTGAAGTAGAAATCAACGGCGGCCCCCGGAGTATATATACCCTTTGTTGTCGGTGGGACCGAGTTGTAAAACTTCGGTGGCACCGAGATGGATAATCGCAGACGTTATGCACTTCGTCACGCCGAAAATCACAACTCGGTTTCACCGAGGTGAAAACCTAGATCGGTCTAAATGCTTTCGGTTCGACCGAGTTTGAGTGAGTTGGTCTGACCGAAATCACTTAGAAGGTTTTGGAAGTTAGCCTTTGACGGATCGGTTGGTCCGAGTGCTCCTCACTCGGAGGGTCCGAAAATGACTTGTTCAAAGTTTGTGATGTAAGCATGAATAGAATTTGAGACAAGAAAGCATAGATAGCTAGGGGAGGTACTTAGGCATTCTTGTCCATCCATTTGGTCGAAAAATCAAAACAACCAAAACAACAAATGGATGTCCTTGAATGGATAAAATCATGCATCCAACATGCTCACACAATAAGATAGCAAATGAAATATGTGTCAAACATGCACAATCAAAACTCTAGCTACTATCACACAATTTGTCGATGACTAGGTCATCTTTATATGAGTATATTGACTTAGGAGCCAAATGAGAACATTTGATCATAGGTCATACTCATCGCTTAAGCACAAGTGGGGTTACCACTTTTACATAAAGCATTGATGTGTTCACATCATTTCAAGATGCTTTAGCTCAATTCTTTAGAGCAAAGCTCCCCTAGATGTGAGAACCCCTTTAAAGGGTCAAACTAACCTTGGGTTGTCGAGAAGACTTCATGTAGATGTTGAAGATGTGGATGCTCAATGTTGATGAAGATCATCAAGAGTTGGGAGCAATCCTTTGGATTCGGGCACTTTCAATACCTACATGGGTTAGTCCCACAAGGAACAAACAAGGATATCCATGGACATAGATTGAAGTTCACAATAGATGATGTCCATGAAAGCAATGATTACCTTGTCCCTTGACTTACCAACAAGAGGGTTTGTGACTCCATGAACTAGTGCACGATGTGGAAGTTGATTGCACAAGTTTTTGCCAAAATGAATGTGAGTGAAGTATGTTGGCGGAGTCACCCTCAAGAACTCTCTAGTTCTTCTTCTTCGATCCACATCATCTTGATGGGAATCCTTGGGGTTGTAGTTGAGCTTGACGAAGTAGAACTTGACGCTTCCTTGGGAACCCACTTGACCATGGCTTGAGGTGCTTCAACAAATGCATCAATCTCCTCTTGAAGCTTGTCCTTGCCTTTTAGCTTGTGGTCTTGTGGTGGAAGGTCATCTTGAGCTTGTTCCACATTGGAAGAAGTAGGATCATACTTCTCCTTTTGAGAAACAAACTGTGGAGTGGGATATTGACCTTCTTCCCATTCAACACCCTCGGCGTTGAACTTTCGCTCAAAACCAATTCCTTGATTCTTCGGTGCCTTCCTTGCTTGCGGACAATTTCTCAAAGTTCTTGCTTCCGCAAGGCTCTTGTAGACACCTTTTCTATAATCCCTTTCAATAAACTATTTTCTTGCTCAAGTGTAACTTGGCTTGAAACATTGTTAGTGGAATCAAGAGAACTACTAGAAGCAACAATATTGGATTTAGCATGGTTATTGTTACTACTAGATGAAGAATTTTTCTTATGCTTGTCATGCTTAGTTTTAATGGGTGGCAAGAAATTAGACAAGAGAAGTCGTTTGGCAAGATATGAAGAACTCTTCTTTCAAGATCGTCATTGATTGCTTTTAGAAACTCATGTTCTTGCTCTAGAGTGAGCTTCTCAAGCGTAGCTTCTCATGAGATCTTAGGAGCTCTCTATGATCTTCTTGAGTTGTTTCATGAGCTAACTTAAGAGTGTTTAGTTCTTTAGTTAGACGCTCAATCTCCTTCATAGCATTGTCATTCGACTCTTCTCGACTATAAAGACTACTAGCATGTTCATCATTACTAGGCTCACTAGATTTATCATGTAAGAGCTCATCTTCACCAAGCAAGTCATCCTCATCACTATCAAAGTCAATGAATTCAGGGTGTGATACCTTGGGGCCTTTAGCCATGAAGCATCTTCCAATTCCCTCATTTGGTGAATCAAATAAGTCATAGGAGTTGGAGTTGGAGGATACGAGAGCAAGACCGCAACACCTTCATCTTGATGTAGTCGGAGTTGGAGTGATAGCTTCTTTCGGATTGATTGTCGGAGTCGGAGCCGGAGACCCATTCACCTACATGAGCTTGATGTTTTCTCCTTGTGTAGCTCCTTGATGACTTGTCTTTCCTCTCCGAATCCTTGCTTCTCCGAGAGGGTCTTCGTTCATAACGATCATCTCTACTCCTTCTCTCTTCCGAGGTGACTCATCTCTTGAGCTTCTTCTTCTTGGAGATTCTTCTCTTCTCTTGTGGGGAGCCGAGCACTCATTTGAGTAGTGTCCGGGTCTTCCACAATTGTAGCAGTTTCGATCACGACTAGAAGATCTCTTTTCATCATATGATCTAGACTTTGAGCTTCTCTCTTTGCTTCTACTCTTGTAGAATTTGTTGAAGTTCTCGACCATTAGGCTTATCTCTTCATTGGAAACTAGCTTGTCACTTGAGGTTGTGGGAGCATCACTTGTAGCTTTGTAAGCACCACTTGACTTGTTGCGAAGCTCTTCCTTATCCTTAAGTGTCATCTCATGAGCAACAATTCTTCCAATGACTTCGGTTGGCTTGAGATTCTTGTAGTTTGGCATCATTTGGATCAAAGTGCACACGGTGTCATACTTTCCATCCAAAGCTCTGAGAATCTTCTTGATGATGAATCGGTCGGTCATTTCTTCGCTTCCTAAGCCGGCAATCTCATTTGTGATGAGAGCAAGCCTAGAGTACATTTCAGCGACTCCTTCACCTTCCTTCATCTTGAACTTGTCAAGTTGACCTTGAAGAACATCTAGCTTTGATTCCTTCACGGACTCGGTACCTTCGTGCATTTCAACCAAAGTATCCCAAATCTCTTTTGCATTCTCAAGACGGCTGATTTTGTTGAACTCCTCGGGACACAAGGCATTGAAGAGAATGTCACAAGCTTGAGCATTGTTTTGCAACATCCGCAATTCTTCCGTTGTAGCCGCGATCCGAACTTTTCCTTCCTCAAGAATTCACCTTGCATACCAACACAAATAATGCCCCATGCGGCTGGGTTATGACCAAGAATATGCATTTTCATTTTATGCTTCCAACTAGCAAAATTTGTACCATCAAAGTAAGGACCTCTCTGAAAATTACCCTCACTAGACGCCATACTCTCCTAGGTTGTGAAACCAAGCTTATGGAGTCCAATGCAATGGAAACCAATACAATGGAGACCAAAGCTCTGATACCACTTGTAGGATCGAAAGTATGTCTAGAGGGGGGGTGATTAGACTACTTGACAATATAAAAATTCAGCCTTTTGACAAAGACAAGTTTTTGACTGATTTACAATTATGATCGAGTCAAGCATCACCCTACACATGCAATTCTAGAGTATAGGCAGCGGAAAGTAAATTGCACATGTAGTAAAGAGAGGTGGAGAAGAGCAAACGCAATTTTGGAGACGCGGAGATTTTTCTCGTGGTTCCGATAGGTGGTGCTATCGTACTTCCACGTTGATGGAGACTTCAACCCACGGAGGGTAACGGATGCGAGAGTCCACGGAGGGCTCCACCCACGAAGGGTCCACGAAGAAGCAACCTTGTCTATGCCATCATGGCCTACGCCCACGGAGGGCTAGCCTTACTCGGGGTAGATCTTCACGAAGTAGGCGATCTCCTTGCCCTTACAAACTTCTTGGTTCAACTCCACATCTCGACGGAGGCTCCCAAGCGACACCTAACCAATCTAGGAGGCACCACCTCCAAAAGGTAATAGATGGTGTTGATGATGATGAACTCCTTGCTCTTGTGCTTCAAATGATAATCTCCCCAACACTCAACTCTCCTCACCGATTTGGCTGTGGTGGAAGAAAGGATTGAGTGGAAACCAACTTGGGAAGGCTAGAGATCAAGCTTCATATGGTGGGAGTGGAGCAACTTGATCTCAACACAAGGGTAGGTAGTTCTCTTCTCGAAATGTAAGGTAGGAGTGGTAGTTCTTTCGATGGCTCTCTCCACGAATGAAGAGGGGTGGAGGGTATTTATAGCCTCCACACAAAATCCAACTGTTACACACATTTGACCAATCTCGATGGGACCGAAGTTGACAACTCGGTGAGACCGAAAGTTCAAATCATGTGAACTTTGGGATTTTCGGTGGGACCGAAAATACAATCTTGGTTAGTCCGATTCGTGCAAAGACAAGAGCTTGCCAATCTTGGTGGGACCGACTTCATCATCTCGGTGACACCGATTTGATGATGTATGTTCTGAAGCTTGGCAACTCAAGTTTCGTGAGACCGAGTTCGAATCGGAAAATCCGAAATTTCTAGGGTTTGGCTTTGTGGCTGAGGTGGTTCATCTCGGTGTGACTGGTTTGGAAAATCGGTGGGACCGAGATTACTTATGAGTGTATATGGCGTGAAAGTTCTTGATAGTTTAGGAGATGTATCACTAAGCACTTTGAGCAACCGGATCATCAACATAACCTCATCCCTTTTAATAGTATTGGCTTTCCTATGGACTCAATGTGATCTTGGATCACTAAACCAAAATGGAGTCTTGAGCTTTTGCCAATGCTTGCCTTAGCATTTTGAGGGGTCCACTTCTTGAGTCCTTGCCATACCCATATCCTTGAACTTTCGAAATGATTCTCAAGTAACTATTAGTTCAATGATATATATGTTGTTATTAATTACCAAAACCACCCGGGGATTAGTTGCACTTTCATCTTGCTTGTGAGAGAGGTTTATTAGTCAACAGGTCTGAACCTTTCAGATTCGTGTGTGCTTTACAAATATCTATGTCATCTCCTAGATGCAGCTACCACGCGCTATTTGGAACTATTCCAAATAACTGCTCTACTATACGAATCCGGTCTACTACTCAGAGTCACCCAGATTAGTGCCAAAGTTTGCATCGGCGTAACCCTTTATGACGAACTCTTTTACCACCTCCATAATCGAGAAAATTCCTTAGTCCACTAGTTACTAAGGATAAGTTTGACCGCTGTCATGTGATCCATTCTTGGATCACTCTTGTACCCCTTGACTGACTCATGGCAAGGCACACTTCAGGTGTGGTACACAGCATAGCATACTGTAGAGCCTATGTCTGAAGCATAGGGGATGACCTTCGTCCATTCTCTCTCTTCTGCCGAGGTCATGTCTTGAGTCTTACTCAATACTCACACCTTGTAACACAGGCAAGAACTCCTTCTTTGCCGATCTATTTTGAACTCCTTCAAAATCTTGTCACGGTATGTGTTCGTTTGAAAGTACTATCAAGCGATCTTGATCTATCCTTATAGATCTTGATGCTCAATGTTCAAGCAGCTTAATCTAGGTTTTCCATTGAAAAACACTTTTCAAATAACCCTATATGCTTTACAAAAACTCTACATCATTTCTGATCAACAATATGTCAACAACATGTACTCATCAGAAATTCTATAGTGCTCCCACTCACTTCTTTGGAAATACAAGTTTCTCATAAACTTTGTATAAACCCAAAATCTTTGATCATCTCATCAAAGCGTATATTCCATCTCCGAGATGCTTACTCCAGTCCTTAGAAGGATTACTGGAGCTTTGCATACTTGTTAGCATTTTTCAGGATTGACAAAACCTTCTGGTTGTATCACATACAACCTTTCCTCAAGAAAATTGTCGAGCAATGAATGTTTTGACATCCTATCTGAAAGATTTCATAAATAATGCAGTAACTGCTAATATAATTCCAACAGACTCTTAGCATCGCTACGAGTGAGAAAGTCTCATCGTAGTCAACTCCTTGAACTTGTTGGAAAACATCTTAGCGACAAGTCGAGCTTTCTTAATGGTGACACTTACCATCATTGTCCGTCTTCCTTTTAAAATCCATCTGTACTCAACAGCCTTATGACCATCGAGTAGTTCTTCCAAAGTCTATACTTTGTTTTCATACATGGATCCTCTCTCGGATTTTATGGCCTCGAGCCATTCGTCAGAATTCGGGCCCACCATCGCTTCTCCATAGCTCGTAGGTTCATTGTTGACTAGCAACATGACCTCTAAGATAGGATTAAGTACCACTCTGAAGTAGTACGCATCCTTGTCGACCTACGAGGTTTGGTAGTGACTTGATCCGAAGTTTCATGATCACTATCATCAACTTCCACTTCAATTGGTGTAGGTGCCATAGGAACAACTTCCTGTGCCCTGCTACATACTAGTTGAAGTGACGGTTCAATAACCTCATCAAGTCTCCACCTTCCTCCCACTCAATTCTTTTGAGAGAAACATTTCCTCGAGAAAGGACCCGTTTCTAGAAACAATCACTTTTGCTTCCGGATCTGAATTAGGAGGTATACTCAACTGTTTTGGGTGTCCTATGAAGATGCATTAATCCGCTTTAGTCGAGCTTATCTGGAAAAACTTTTCACATAAGCGTCGCAGCCCCAAACTTTTAAGAAACGACAACTTAGGTTTCTCTAAACCATAGTTCATATGGTGTCATCTCAACGGAATTACGTGGTGCCCATTAAAGTGAATGCGGTTGTCTCTAATGCCTAACCCATAAACAATAGTGGTAATTCGATAAGAGACATCATGGTATGCACCATATCCAATAGGGTGCAATTATGATGTTCGGACACACCATCACACTATGGTGTTCCAGGCGGTATTAGTTGTGAAACAGTTTCCACAATGTCTTAATTGTGTGCCAAACTCGTAACTCAGATATTTATCTCTATATCATATCATAGACATTACATCCTCTTGTCACGATGATCTTCAACTTCACTCTGAAATTACTTGAACCTTTCAATAATTCAGACTTTTGTTTCATCAAGTAAATATACTCAACATCTACTCAAATCATCTGTGAAGTGAGAACATAATGATATTCACCGCATGCCTCAGCACTCATTGGATTGCACACATCAAATGTATTACTTCCAACAAGTTGCTCTCTTGTTCCATCTCACTGAATACAAGGCCTTCAGTCATCTTGCCCATGTGGTATGATTTGCATGTCTCAAGTGATTCAAAACCAAGTGAGTCCAAACAATCCATCTGTATGGAGTTTCTTCATGCATATATACCAATAGACATGGTTCGCATGTCTCAATCGTTTCAAAAATGAGTGAGTCCAAAGATCCATCAAACATGGAGCTTCTTCATGCGTTTTATACCAATATTACTCAAGTGGCAGTGCCACAAGTATGTGGTACTATCATTACTATCTTATATCTTTTGGCATAAACATGTGTATCCCTGCGATCGAGATTCAGTAAACCATTCATTTTAGGTGCAAGACCATTGAAGGTATTATTCAAATAAACAGAGTAACTATTATTCTCCTTAAATGAATAACCATATTGCGATAAACATAATCCAATCATGTCTATGCTCAATGCAAACACCAGATAACAATTATTTAGGTTTAACACCAATCTCGATGGTAGAGGGAGTATGCGATGCTTGATCACATCAAGCTTGGAAACACTTCCAACACATATCGTCATCTCACCTTTAGCTAGTCTTCGTTTATTCCGCAACTTTTATTTCGAGTTACCAACACTTAGCAACCGAACCGGTATCTAATACCCTGGTGCTACTAGGAGTACTACTAAAGTACACATTAATATAATGTATATCCAATATACTTCTATCGACCTTGCCAGCCTTCTCATCTACCAAGTATCTAGGGTAGTCCTGCTTCAGTGACCGTTTCCCTCATTACAGAAGCACTTAGTGTCGGGTTTGGTTTCAACCTTGGGTTTCTTCACTAGAGCAACAACTGATTTGCCATTTCATGAAGTATCCCTTCTTGCCCTTGCCCTTCATGAAACTAGTGGTTTCACTAACCATCAACAATTGATGCTCCTTTTTGATTTCTACTTTCGCGGCATCAAACATCGCGAATATTTCAAGGATCATCATATCTATCCCTGATATGTTATAATTCATCATGAAGCTATAGCAGCTTGGTGGCAATGACTTTGGAGAAACATCACTATCTTATCTGGAAGATTAACTCCCACTCGATTCAAGTGATTGTTGTACTCAGACAATCTGAGCACAAGCTCAACGATTGAGCTTTTCTCCCTTAGTTTGCAGGCTAAGAAACTCGTCGGAGGTCTTATACCTCTTTAGATGGGCACAAGCCTGAAATCCCAATTTCAGCCCTCGAAACATCTCATATGTTCCGCGACATTTCAAAATCGTCTTTGGTGCCTCAATTCTAAACCGTCTAACATTATTGAACTATCACGTAGTTATCAAAGCGTGTATGTCAAATGTTCGCAACATCTACAGACGATGTTCGAGGTTCAGTACACCGAGCAGTGCATTAAGGACAGAAGCCTTCTATGCTGCAATGAGGACAATCCTCAGTTTACGGACCCAGTCCGCATAATTGCTACTATCAACTTTCAACTAAGTTTTCTCTAGGAACATATCTAAAATAGTAGAACTAAAGCGCGAGCTACGACATAATTTGCAAAAACCTTTTGACTATGTTCAGGATAATTAAGTTCATCTTATGAACTCCCACTCAGACAGACATCCCTCTAGTCATCTAAGTGATACATGATCCGAGTCAACTAGGCCGTGTCCGATCATCACGTGAGACGGACTAGTCATCATTGGTGAACATCTTCATGTTGATCGTATCCACTATACGACTCATGTTCGACCTTTCGGTCTCTTGTGTTTCGAGGCCATGTATGTACATGCCAGGCTCGTCAAGTCAACCTAAGTGTTCCGCGTGTGTAAATCTGGCTTACACCCGTTGTATGTGAACGTTAGAATCGATCACACCCGATCATCACGTGGTGCTTCGAAACAACAAACTTTCGCAACGGTGCACAGTTAGGGGGAACACTTTCTTGAAATTATTATGAGGGATCATCTTATTTACTACCGTCGTTCTAAACAAATAAGATGCATAAACATGATAAACATCACATCCAATCAAATAGTGACATGATATGGCCAATATCATTTTGCTCCTTTTGATCTCCATCTTCGGGGCTCCATGATCATCATCATCACCGGCATGACACCATGATCTCCATCATCATGATCTCCATCATCGTGTCTCCATGAAGTTGTCTCGCGAACTGATTACTTCTACTACTATAGCTAACGGTTTAGCAATGAAGTAAAGTAATTACATGGCGTTATTCAGTGACACGCAGGTCATACAATAATTAAAGACAACTCCTATGGCTCCTGCCGGTTGTCATACTCATCGACATGCAAGTCGTGATTCCTATTACAAGAATATGATCAATCTCATACATCACATATATTTCATTCATCACATCCTTCTTGGCCATATCACATCACACGACATATGCTGCAAAAACAAGTTAGACGTCCTCTAATTGGTTTTGCAAGTTTTTACGTGGCTGCTGTAGGTTTCTAGCAAGAACGTTTCTTACCTATGCCAAAACCACAACGTGATATGCCAATTGCTATTTAGCCTTCATAAGGACCCTTTTCATCGAATCCGATCCGACTAAAGTGGAAGAGACTTGCACCCGCTAGCCACCTTATGCAACAAGTGCATGTCAGTCGGTGGAACATGTCTCACGTAAGTGTACGTGTAAGGTCGGTCCAGGCCGCTTCATCCCACAATACCGTCGAAACAAGATAGGACTAGTAACGGTAAGCATATTGAACAAAATCAACGCCCACAACAACTTGTGTTCTACTCATGCATAGAATCTATGCAATAGACCTAGCTCATGATGCCACTGTTGGGGAACGTAGCAATAATTCAAAATTTTCTACGCATCACCAAGATCAATCTATGGAGAGACTAGCAACAAGAGAGAGGGGAGTGCATCTTCATACCCTTGAAGATCGTGATGCGGAAGCGTTACAAGAACGCGGTTGGTGGAGTCGTACTCGCAGCGATTCAGATCGCGGTCAATTCCGATCTAAGCGCCGAATGGACGGCGCCCCCGCGTTCAACACACGTACAGCCCAGGGACGTCACCTCCGTCTTGATCCAGCAAGGGGAGAGGAGAAGTTGAGGGAAAACTCTGACAGCACGACGGCATGGTGGTGATGGAGCTCGTGGTTCTCCGGCAGGGCTTCGCCAAGCACTACAGAGGAGGAGGAGGTGTTGGAGGAGGGAGAGGGCTGCGCCAGGGGAAGGGTGCGGCTGCCTTCTCTCTCCCTCACTATACATAGGGGGAAGGGAGGAGGGGGAGGCGCCCTAGGGTTCCCTTGGGGAGGGGAGGCGGCCACAAGGGAAACCCTAGATGGGTTTGGGCGCCCCCACCCCCTAGGAAGCTTGCCCCCAAGCCAGGAGAGGCGGCTGCCCTAGGGGTGGCGCCCCCACCGCTCCTGGTTACGTGAGATGGGGTGGGAGGGGCTCTCATCCCCGTAGTGGGCTGATGTGCCCTCTCCCCTTGGCCCATAAGGCCCCCCAACGCTTGCGGGGCCTCCAAAACCCCTTTCGGACACGCTGGTCATCACCTGGTACCCCCGGAACAATTCCGGACTCCAATACCCTTCGTCCAATATACTGATCTTCACCTTCGGACCATTCCGGAGCTCCTCGTCATGTCCGGGATCTCATCCGGGACTCCGAACAACCTTCGGTAACCACATACTATTTCCCATAACAACTCTAGCGTCACCGAACCTTAAGTGTGTAGCCCTATGGGTTCGGGAACCATGCAGACATGACCGAGACGTTCTCCGGTCAATAACCAACAGCGGGATCTGGATACCCATATTGGCTCCCACATGTTCCACGATGATCTCATCGGATGAACCATGATGTCAGGATTCAAGGAATCCCGTATGCAATTCCCTTTGTCAATCGGTATGTTACTTGCCCGAGATTCGATCGTCGGTATCCCAATACCTCGTTCAATCTCGTTACCGGCAAGTCACTTTACTCGTTCCATAATGCATGATCCCGTGACTAACTACTTAGTCACATTGAGATCATTATGATGATGCATTACCGAGTGGGCCCAGAGATACCTCTCCGTCATACGGAGTGACAAATCCATCTCGATTCGTGCCAACCCATGCAGACACTTTCGGAGATACCGTAGTGCACCTTTATAGCCACCCAGTTACATTGTGACGTTTGGTACACCCAAAGCATTCCTACGGTATCCGGGAGTTGCACAATCTCATGGTCTAAGGAAATGATACTTGACATTAGAAAAGCTTTAGCAAACGAACTACATGATCTTGTGCTACGCTTAGGATTGGGTCTTGTCCATCACATCATTCTCCTAATGATGTGATCCCGTTATCAATGACATCCTATGTCCATGGTCAGGAAACCATAACCATCTATTGATCAACGAGCTAGTCAACTAGAGGCTCACTAGGGACATGTTCTGGTCTATGTATTCACACATGTATTACGGTTTCCAGTTAATAAAATTATAGCATGCACAATAGACAATTATCATGAACAAGGAAATATAATAATAACCATTTTATTATTGCCTCTAGGGCATATTTCCAACAAGTGGTTCATCACAGAAATCAGTTCCAGTGATACCTACACCGATTAGTGAGGAAGCTAATGATGATGATCATGAAACTTCAGATCAAGTTACTACCGAACCTCGTAGGTGTTCCAGAGTACAATCCACACTAGAGTGGTACGGTAATCCTATTCTGGAAGTCATGTTACTAGACCATGATGAACCTACGAATTATGAGGAAGCGGTGATGAGCCCAGATTCCGCAAAATGGCTTGAGGCCATGAAATCTGAGATGGGATCCATGTATGCTAACAAAGTGTGGACTTTGGTTGACTTGCCCGATGATCGGCAAGCCTTAGAATATAAATGGATCTTCAAGAGGAAGATGGACGCTGATAGTAGTGTTACTATCTACAAATCTCGAATTGTCGCAAAAAAGGATTTCGACAAGTTCAAGGTGTTGAATACAATGAGATTTTCTCACTCGTATCGATGCTTAAGTCTGTCCGAATCATGTTAGCAATTGCCACATTTTATGAAATCTGGCAAATGGATGTCAAAACTGCATTTCTTAATGGATTTATTAAAGAAGAGCTGTATATGATGCAACCATAAGGTTTTTGTCAACCCTAAAGGAGCTAACAAATTGTGCAAGTTCCAGTGATCCATCTATGGACTGGTGCAAGCATCTCGGAGTTGGAATATACGCTTTGATGAGTTGATCAAAGCATACAGTTTTATACAGACTTGCGGTGAAGCCTGTATTTACAGGAAAGTGAGTGGGAGCCTGATACGTCTCCAACGTATCTATAATTTTTGATTGCTCCATGCTACTTTATCTACTGTTTTGGACTATATTGGGCTTTATTTTCCACTTTTATATTATTTTTGGGACTAACCTATTAACCGGAGGCCCAACCCAAAATTGCTGTTTTTTTTTGCCTATTTCAGTGTTTCGAAGAAACGGAATATCAAACGGAGTCCAAACGGAATGAAACCTTCGGGAACGTGATTTTCTCACCGAACGTGATCCAGGAGACTTGGAGCCTACTCCAAGAAGCTTCAGAGGAGGTCACGAGGGTGGAGGGCGCGCCCCCTACCTCGTGGGCCCCTCGGAGCTCCACCGACGTACTCCTTCCTCCTATATATACCTACGTATCCCCGTCTGATCAGAAAAGGAGCCAAAAAACTAATTCCACCGCCGCAACCTTCAATATCCACGAGATCCCATCTTGGGGCCTGTTCCGGAGCTCCGCCGGAGGGGGCATCCACCATGGAGGGCTTCTACATCATCACCACAGCCCCTCCGATGAAGTGTGAGTAGTTTACTTCAGACCTTCGGGTCCATAGCTAGTAGCTAGATGGCTTCTTCTCTCTTTTTGGATCTCAATACAATGTTGTCCCCCTCTCTCATGGAGATCTATTCGATGTAATCTTCTTTTTGTGGTGTGTTTGTTGAGACCGATGAATTGTGGGTTGATGATCCAGTATTATCTATGGAAAATATTTGATTCTTCTCTGAATTTTTTTATGTATGATTGAGTTATCTTTGCAAGTCTCTTCGAATTATCCGTTTGGTTTGGCCAACTAGATTGGTAGTTCTTGCAATGGGAGAAGTGCATGGCTTTGGGTTCAATCTTGCGGTGTCCTTACTCGATGATGTAAAGAGTTGCAAGGCACGATTGTATTGTTGCCATCAAGGATAACAAGATGGTTTTTTATCATATTGCATGAATTTATCCCTCTACATCATGTCATCTTGCTTAAAGCGTTACTTTGTTTTTAACTTAATACTCTAGATGCATCTTTGGATAGCGGTCGATGTGTGGAGTAATAGTAGTAGATGCGAGAATCGTTTGATCTACTTGTCACGGACGTGATGCCTATATACATGATCATTGCCTAGATATACTCATAACTATGCTCAATTCTATCAATTGCTCAACAATAATTTGTTCACCCAATTGTAGAATACTTATGCTCTTGAGAGAAGCCACTAGTGAAACCTATGGCCCCGGTCTATTCTCATCATATCAATCTATATCACTTTATTTACTTGCTTTGCTTTTACTTTGCCTTTACTTTTTACTTTGCATCTATCTATCAAAATACCAAAAATATTATCTCTATCGATCTCACTCGTAAGTGACTGAAGGGATTGACAACCCCTAAGCGTTGGTTGCGAGTTGCTATCTTGTTGTGCGGTATGAGGGACTTGCGCGTGACCTCCTACTAGATTGATACCTTGGTTCTCAAAAGCGAGGGAAATACTTACGCTCTTGTCTGCATCATCCTCTCCTCTTCGGGGAAAACCAACGCAAGCTCGAGACGTAGCAAGAAGAATTTCTAGCGCCGTTGCCGGGGAGGCTTACGCAAAAGTCAACATACCAAGTACCCATCACAATCCCTATCTCTCGCATTACATTATTTGCCATTTTCCTCTCCCACACTTCACCCTTGCCATTTTATTCGCCCTCTCTTTCCCAATCTCCTCCTCTCTTTCCCGTTTGCCATTTTCCCTTTGCCTTTCTGTTTGCTTGTGTGTTGGATTACTTGTTGCCATGGCACAAGATAATACCAAATTGTGTGATTTCTCGAATACCAATAATAATGATTTCCTTACTACTCCGATTGCTCCTCTTAATAATGATGAGTCTTGTGAAATCAATACCGCTTTGCTGAATCTTGTTATGAAAGATGAATTCGTCGGCCTTCCTAGTGAAGATGCCGCTACTCATCTAAACAATTTTGTTGATTTGTGTGATATGCAAAAGAAGAAAGATACGGATAACAATATTGTCAAATTGAAGTTATTTCCGTTTTCACTTAGAGATCGTGCTAAAGTTTGGTTTTTGTCTTTGCCTAAATATAGTATTGATTCTTGGAACAAGTGCAAAGATGCTTTTATCTCTAAGTATTTTCCTCCCGCTAAGATTATCACTCTTAGGAACGATATCATGAATTTTAAACAACTTGATGATGAGCATGTTTCCCAATCTTGGGAAAGAATGAAATTAATGCTTCGCAATTGCCCTACTCATGGTTTGAATTTATCGATGATCCTACAAAATTTTATGCCGAATTGAATTTTTCTTCTAGAAATCTTTTAGATTCGGTCGCGGGAGACACTTTTATGGAAATTACGTTAGGGGATGCTACCAAATTGCTTGATAATATTATGGCTAATTATTCTCAATGGCACACTGTAAGATCTTCTAGTAAAAAAGTGCATGCTATAGAAGAAATCAATGTTTTGAGTGAAAAGATGGATGAACTTATGAAGATGTTTGCTCCTAAAAATACTCCTCTTGATCCCAATGATATGCCTTTATCTACTTTGCTTGAGAATAATAATGAATCTATGGATGTGAATTTTGTTGGTAGGAATAGTTTTGGAAATAACGCTTACAGAGGGAATTTTAATCCTAGGCCTTATCCTAGCAATCCTTCTAACAATTATGGAAATTCCTACAACAACTCTTATGGAAATTTTAATAAGATGCCCTCTGAATTTGAGAGTAGTGTTAAAGAGTTTATGAATTCACAAAAGAATTTTAATGCTTTATTTGAAGAGAAATTGCTTAAAGTTGATGATTTGGCTAGGAACGTTGATAGAATTTCTCTTGAAATTGATTCTTTAAAGCTTAGATCTATTCCTCCTAAGCATGATATCAATGAGTCTCTCAAAGCCATGAGAATTTTCATTGATGAGTGCAAAGAAAGAACCGCTAGGATGCGTGCTTCAAAAGATGCCTTTATTAAAGCGTGTTCTTCCAATCCCTATGAAAATCAAGATGAAGATCTGAAAGTTATTGATGTGTCCCCCATTAAATCTTTGTTTTGCAATATGAATCTTGATGAATCTGAAGATTATCTTCCTTTACCTAGAAGGTGTTCTAAGAATTCGGAGTTTCTAGATCTTGATGATGAAATTGATGAAAGTGGGATTGAAATAAATAGAAACTGTGATGTTGCTAAACCCACTTTTTTGGATCTCAAGGAATTTAATTATGAAAGTTGCTCCTTGATTGATTGTATTTCCTTGTTACAATCTGTGTTAAATTCTCCTCATGCTTATAGCCAAAATAAGGCCTTTACCGAACATATTGTTGATGCCTTGATGCAATCTTATGAAGAAAAGCTCGAGTTGAAAGTCTCCATCCCTAGAAAACTCTATGACGAGTGGGAACCTACTACTAAAATTAAAATTAAAGACTTTGAGTTTCATGCTTTATGTGATTTGGGTGCTAGTGTCTCTACTATTCCCAAAACCTTATGTGATTTGCTAGATTTCCGTGATTTTGATGATTGCTCTCTAAACTTGCATCTTGCGGATTCCACTATTAAAAAACCTATGGGAAGAATTAATGATGTTCTTATTGTTGCAAATAGGAATTATGTGCCCGTAGATTTTATCGTTCTTGATATAGATTTTAATCCTTCATGTCCTATTATTCTTGGTAGACCTTTCCTTGGAACGATTGGTGCAATTATTGATATGAAGGAAGGGAATATTAGATTCCGATTTCCCTTAAAGAAGGGCATGGAACACTTCCCTAGAAAGAAAATAAAATTACCATATGAATCTATCATGAGAGCCACTTATGGATTGCCTACCAAAGATGGCAATACCTAGATCTATCCTTGCTTTTATGCCTAGCTAGGGGCGTTAAACGATAGCGCTTGTTGGGAGGCAACCCAATTTTATTTTGTGTCTTTTGTTTTTGGTTCTGTTTAGGAATAAATAATCCATATACCTTCAGTTTTGATGTAGTTTTATGTTCTAATTAGTGTTTGTGCCAAGTAGAACCTATAGGATGATTTGATTCTTCTGAAAAACAGAAACCTTAGCGCTCACGAGATTAGCTGTCATTTTTTACTGGAGAGTGCTTTTGCGTTGATTCTTTTTGCTTCTGATCAATAAACATATTTTCCCGGACTTCCTATTTTGGTAGAAGTTTTAGAGTTCCACAAGTTTGCGTTAGTTACAGATTACTACAGACTGTTCTGTTTTTGACAGATTCTGTTTTTCATGTGTTGTTTGCTTATTTTGATGAATCTATGGCTGGTAAATTAGTTTATAAACCATAGAGAAGTTGGAATGCAGTAGGTTTAACACCAATATAAATAAATAATGAGTTCATTACAGTACCTTGAAGTAGTCTTTTGTTTTCTTTCTCTAACGGAGCTCACGAGATTTCTGTTGAGTTTTGTGTTGTGAAGTTTTCAAGTTTTGGGTGAATTCTTTTGATGGATTATGGAACAAAGAGTGGCAAGAGCCTAAGCTTGGGGATGCCCATGGCACCCCCAAGATAATTCAAGGACACCAAAAATTCAAAGCTTGGGGATGCCCCGGAAGGCATCCCCTCTTTCGTCCACTTCCATCGGTAATTTACTTGGAGCTATATTTTTATTCACCAACATGATATGTGTTTTGCTTGGAGCGTCTTGTATTATTTGTGTCTTTGCTTGTTATTCTACCACAATCATCCTTGCTGTACACACCTTTTGAGAGAGCCATACATGATTTGGAATTTGTTAGAATACTCTATGTGCTTCACTTATATCTTTTGAGCTTGATAGTTTTGCTCATAGTGCTTCACTTATATCTTTTTGAGCGTGATAGTTTTTGCTCTAGTGCTTCACTTAGATCTTTTAGAGCATGGTGATGGATTTGTTTTAAAGAAACTTGATCTCTCATACTTCACTTAGATTATTTTGAGAGTCATTAATAGCATGGTAGTTTGCTTAATGTTAATATACTTAGTGATCAAGATATATGAAACTTTCTTTTGAGTGAATTGAATACTAAGATAAATTTAATGCTTAATAATTGTTTTGAGATATGGAGGTGAATTTGAGAAATACTTGTGTTGAAGTTTGTAAGTCCCGTAGCATGCACGTATGGGTAAAGTTGTGTAACAAATTTGAAGCATGAAGTGTACCGGGCTTGTGCATCCTTATGAGTGGCGGTCGGGGACGAGCGATGGTCTTTTCCTACCAATCTATCCCCCTAGGAGCATTGTGCATAGTACTTGATTTTTGATGTCTTCTAAATTTTTGCAATAAGTATATGAGTTCTTTTGACTAATGTTGAGTCCATGGATTATACGCACTCTCACCTTTCCGCCTTTGCTAGCCTCTTCGGTACCGTGCATTGCCCTTTCTCACATTGAGAATTGGTGCAAACTTCGCCGGTGCATCCAAAACCCTGTGATATGATACGCTCTTTCACACATAAACCTCCTTATATCTTCCTCAAAACAGCCACCATACCTACCTATTATGGCATTTCCATAGCCATTCCGAGATATATTGCCATGCAACTTTCCACCGTTCCGTTCATCATGACATACTTTACTTTTGTCATATTGCCATTGCATGATCTTGTAGTTGACATCGTATTTGTGGCAAAGCCACCATGTATTATTTTTCATACATGTCACTCTTGATTCATTGCACCATCCCGGTACACCGCCGGAGGCATTCATATAGAGTCATATCTTGTTCTAGTTTCAAGTTGTAATTGTTGAGTTGTAAGAAAAATAAAAGTGTGATGATCATCATTATTAGAGCATTTTCCCAAGTGAGGAAAGGATGATGGAGACTATGATTCCCCCACAAGTCGGGATGAGACTCCGGACGAAAAAAAGGAGGCCAATGAAGCCCAAATAAATAAAAAAAGAGGCCATAAAAAAAGAGAAAAGGCCCAAATAAAAAAATGAGAGAAAAAGAGAGAAGGGACAATGTTGCTATCCTTTTACCACACTTGTGCTTCAAAATAGCACCTTGTTCTTCATGTAGTGAGTCTCATATATTTGTGCTTCAAAGTAGCACCATGCTCTTCATATAGTGAGTCTCATATATTGTCTTGTTCATACTAGTGGGAATTTTTCATTATAGAACTTGGCTGGTATATTCCTTCGATGGGCTTCCTCAAATGCCCTAGGCCTTCATGAGCAAGCAAGTTGGATGCACACCCACTAGTTTTCTTTTGTTGAGCATTCATAGCTCTAGTGCATCCGTTGGATGGCAATCCCTACTCCTCATGTTGACATCAATTGATGGGCATCTCCATAGCCCGTCGATTAGCCTCGTCAATGTGAGACTTTCTCCTTTTTTGTCTTCTCCACACAAACCCCATCATCATATTCTATTCCACCCATAGTGCTATATCCATGGCTCGCGCTCATGTATTTCGTGAAGGTTGAAAAAGTTTGAGATTATTGAGTATGAAACAATTGCTTGGCTTGTCATCGGGGGTATAGAAGTTGGGAACATCTTTGTGTGACGAAAATGAAGCATAGCCTAACTATATGATTTTGTAGGGATGAACTTTCTTTGGCCATGTTATTTTGAGATGACATAATTGCTTTGATTAGTATGCTTGAAGTATTATTATTTTTATGTCAATATGAACTTTTATCTTGAATCTTTCGGATCTGAATATTCATACCAGGATTAAGAAGATTTACATTGAAATTATTCCAAAGTATCACTCCGCATCAAAAATTCTTTTTTATCATTTACCTACTCGAGGACGAGCAGGAATTAAGCTTGGGGATGCGATCGTCTCCAATGTATCTATAATTTTGATTGCTCCATGCTACTTTATCTCTGTTTTGGACTATCTTGGGCTTTATTTTCCACTTTTATATTATTTTGGGACTAACCTATTAACCGGAGGCCCAGCCTGAAATTGCTGTCTTTTTGCCTATTTCAGTGTTTCGAAGAAACGGAATATCAAACGGAGTCCAAACGGAATGTAACCTTCGGGAACGTGATTTTCTCATCGAACGTGATCCAGGAGACTTGTACCCTACTCCAAGAAGCTTCCGAGGAGGTCACGAGGGTGGAGGGCGCCCCCCCTGGGCGTGCCCCCTACCTCGTGGGCCCCTCGGAGCTCCACCGACGTACTCCTTCCTCCTATATATACCTACGTATCCCCGTATGGTCAGAAAAGGAGCCAAAAACCTAATTCCACTGCCGCAACCTTCTGTATCCATGAGATCCCATCTTGGGGCCTGATCCGGAGCTCCGCCGGAGGGGGCATCCACCACGGAGGGCTTCTACATCATCACCACAGCCCCTCCGATGAAGTGTGAGTAGTTTACTTCAGACCTTCGGGTCCATAGCTAGTAGCTACATGGCTTCTTCTCTCTTTTTGGATCTCAATACAATGTTCTCCCCCTCCCTCGTGGAGATCTATTTGATGTAATCTTCTTTTTGCGGTGTGTTTGTTGAGACCGATGAATTGTGGGTTTATGATCCACTATTATCTATGGAAAATATTTGATTCTTCTCTGAATTGTTTTATGTATGATTGAGTTATCTTTGCAAGCCTCTTTGAATTATCCGTTTGGTTTGGCCAACTAGATTGGTAGTTCTTGCAATGGGAGAAGTGCATGGCTTTGGGTCTAATCTTGCGGTGTCCTTACTCAGTGACAGAAAGAGTTGCAAGGCATGTATTGTATTGTTGCCATCGAGGATAACAAGATGGGTTTTTTATCATATTGCATGAATTTATCCCTATACATCATGTCATCTTGCTTAAAGCGTTACTTTGTTTTTAACTTAATACTCTAGATGCATGCTGGATAGCGGTCGATGAGTGGAGTAATAGTAGTAGATGCAGAATCATTTCGATCTACTTGTCACGGACGTGATGCCTATATACATGATCATTGCCTAGATATACTCATAACTATGCTCAATTCTATCAATTGCTCAACAGTAATTTGTTCACCCACCGTAGAATACTTATGCTCTTGAGAGAAGCCACTAGTGAAACCTATGGACCCCGGGTCTATTCTCATCATATCAATCTATATCACTTTATTTACTTGCTTTGCTTTTACTTTGCCTTTACTTTTTACTTTGCATCTATCTATAAAAAATACCAAAAATATTATCTCTATCAGATCTCACTCTCGTAAGTGACCGTGAAGGGATTGACAACCCCTAAGCGTTGGTTGCTTGTTGCTATCGTGTTGTGCAGGCACGAGGGACTTGCGCGTGACCTCCTACTGGATTGATACCTTGGTTCTCAAAACCTGAGGGAAATACTTACACTACTGTGCTGCATCATCCTCTCCACTTCGGGGAAAACCAACGCAAGCTCGAGACGTAGCAGAGCACTACAGCCTTTCTGATAAGTATATGTGAATGACATATTATTGATCAGAAATAATGTAGAATTTTCTGGAAAGCATAAAGGAGTGTTTGAAAGGAGTTTTTAAAGAAAGACCTCGGTAAAGCTGCTTACTGATGACCCACAAGTGTAGGGGATCTATCGCAGTCCTTTTGATAAGTAAGAGTGTCGAACCCAACGAGGAGCAGAAGGAAATGATAAGTGGTTCTCAGTAAGGTTTTCTCTGCAAGCACTGAAATTGTAGGTAACAGGTACTTCTGTGATAAGATAAATTGTAACGAGTAACAAGCAATGAAAGTAAATAAAGTGCAGCAAGGTGGCCCAATCCTTTTTGTAGTAAAGGACAAGCCTGGACAATTTCTTATAATGAGAAAAGAGCTCTCGAGGACACATGGGAATTATCGTCAAGCTAGTTTTCATCACGCTCATATGATTCGCGTTCGGTACTTTGATAATTTGATATGTGGGTGGACCGGTGCTTGGGTACTGCCCTTACTTGGACAAGCATCCCACTTATGACTAACCCCTATTGCAAGAATCCGCAACTACAAAAGAAGTATTAAGGTAAACCTAACCACATCATTAGACATATGGATCCAAATCAGCCCCTTACGAAGCAACGCATAAACTAGGGTTTAAGCTTCTGTCACTCTAGCAACCCATCATCTACTTATTACTTCCTAATGCCTTCCTCTAGGCCCAAATAATGGTGAAGTGTCATGTAGTCAACGTTCACATAACACCACTAGAGGAAAGACAACATACATCTCATCAAAATATCGAACGAATACCAAATTCACATGACTACTAATAGCAAGACTTCACCCATGTCCTCAGGAACAAACGTAACTACTCACAAAGCATATTCATGTTCATAATCAGAGGAGTAATAATATGCATTAAGGATCTGAACACATGATGTTCCACCAAGTAAACCAATTAGCATCAACTATAAGGAGTAATCAACACTACTAGCAACCCACAGGTACCAATTTGTGGTTTGGATACAAGATTGGATACAAGAGATGAACTAGGGTTTTGAGAGGAGATGGTGCTGGTGAAGATGTTGATGGAGATTGACCCCCTCCCGATGAGAGGATAGTTGGTGATGACGATGGTGATGATTTCCCCCTCCCGGAGGGAAGTTTCCTCGGCAGAACAGCTCTGCCGGAGCTCTAGATTGGTTCCGCCAAGGTTCCGCCTCGTGGCGGCGAAGTTTCGTCCCGTAAGCTTGCCTCTGATTTTTTCTAGGGTAAAAGCCTTCATATAGCAGAAGATGGACACCGGAGGGCCACCAGGGGCTCAGGAGACAAGGGCACGCCCAGTAGGGGTGGGCGCGCCCCCCACCCTCCTGGCCAGGGTGTGGGCCCCTCTGGTATTTATTTTGCTCAATAATTCTTATTAATTCCAAAACTGACTTTCATGGAGTTTCAGGATTTTTGGAGCTGTGCAGAATAGGTTTCCAATATTTGCTCCTTTTTCAGCCATAATTCCAGCTGCCGACATTCCCCTTCTTCATGGTAAACCTTGTAAAATAAGAGAGAATAGCCATAAGTATTGAGACATATTGTGTAATAACAGCCCATAATGCAATAAATATTGATATAAAAGCATGATGCAAAATGGACGTATCAACTCCCCCAAGCTTAGACTTGCTTGTCCTCAAGCGGAAGCCAAAATCTAAAAATATGTCCTCATGTTTAGAGATAGAGGTGTCGATAAAAACACAATACAGACATGAGGGCATCATGATTATTCTTATAACATCAACCTATATAGATTTTGTCATATGATTTCTTATGCTCAAGTAACGATCAATTCACAATGTCAAGTATGGTTCAGAAACTTCATTGAGAACTAAGAAACTATAATCTCAGTCATTGAAGCAATTGCAATTTATCACAACATCAGAAAGAGCTAGTCAAGAATAGAGCTTTTTAGCAAGTCCGTATACTCAACTATCATGTAGTCTTCTACAATTGCTAACTCTCAGGCAGTACTTGTGGTTATGGAGTTTCAGCCGGACACTGAGAAAGATAGGGGCTTATTGTGTTGCCTCCCAACATATTCACCTTCAGGTGATGTCAACAATAATAGTTCATGCTAACTTTCATCCAATTGGATATATATATGTATCAAGATCTTTCAAACACGAGGAGCTTGCCAAAGGATAAAATGAAAAAGGGAAAGGTGAGGATCACCTTGACTCAAGCATAAAGTAAAAACATAAAGTAAAAGATAGGCCCTTCGCAGAGGGAAGCAGAGGTTTTCATGTGCTTTTAGGGTTGCATGCATGAAATCTTAATGCAAAAGAACGTCACTTTATATTGCCACTTGTATATGGACCTTTATTATGCAGCCCGTCGCTTTTATTGCTTCCATAACAAGTTCGTATAAAGCTTATTTTCTCTGCACTAATAAGTCATACATATTTAAAGAGCAATTTTTATTGCCTGCAACATGACAACTTACTTGAAGGATCTTACTCAATCCATAGGTAGGTATGGTGGAATCTCATGGAAAAACTGGGTTTAAGCGTATTTGGAAGTATCTCTACTTGGTGCAAGGAATTTGGCTAGCATGAGGGGAAAGGCAAGCTCAACACGTTGGGAAGATCTATGACAATATACTTTAACTGAGATGTGCGAAAACATAAACCATTACGTTGTCTTCCTTGTCCAACATCAACTCTTTTAGCATGTCATACTTAATGAGTGCTTCACAATCATAAAAGATGTCCAAGATAATATATTTGTATGTGAACCTCTCTTTCCTTATTACTTCCTATTAGTTGCAACGATGACCAAAACTACGTATGTCAACTCTCAACAACTTTTATGCCTCATACTTTCTGTGTGTGAAGTCATTACTATTCATAAGATCAATATGAACTCTTTTATTCTTTTTATTCTTTCTACTTTCTCAAGATCATGGCAAGATAGCAAAGCCCTCGACTCAACACTAATCTTTTTTATAGATATCTCACGGACTCGATTACATAAAGAGATCAGGAAGCAAAACTCAAAACTACTTGATACTAAAACTTCAATCTACTAGATCAAGATACTACTAAAATGATCGAACTAAATAAAACGGTAAAGATAGGAGTGTGATGGTGATACGATACCGGGGCACCTCCCCAAAGCTTGGCAGTTGCCAAGGGGAGTGCCCATACCCATGTGATTATGTCCTCGGAGGTGATGGAGGTGGTGATGATGATGGTGGATAGTCGCACATCGAGCGTAAAAGCTTCTCCAGCTTGCGGATAATGCCCTTGAGTCCGGCGATATGATCCTTCAACAAAATATTCTCTCGTGTGAGATACTTATTCTGTATGTGAGCTAACTCAATCATCTTGAAAGCTTGAATCTCAGTTGGAGTAAAGAGGTTAGGTAAGGGTTGAGGGATGTCTTCTTCTTTCACCGCCGGAGCTTGAACCTCCATGGCCTTCTAGATCCCTTCATCCTTGTTGATCTCTTCCGGTTATTCTCTTTTCAGCTCTATCTTGAGTAGCCAAGCATCCTTGTCTTCATTGTTGAAGGACGGCGATGTCATGGTGCTCTAGATCTGTAACAGAAACAGCTCGAAACGAAAACAGAGGATATTTGCATGATACGGTGGTCAAAGCCTTCGGGAGATTATATAATGAATTTTTCCCGACCAAAATACGTA
This sequence comes from Aegilops speltoides, assembly GCA_021437245.1. Lineage (NCBI taxonomy): Eukaryota > Viridiplantae > Streptophyta > Magnoliopsida > Poales > Poaceae > Aegilops > Aegilops speltoides. The sequence continues at coordinate 463,352,411 of CM038144.1, forward strand.
ACATGCAAGAAAACGGAGTCCGGGAGGCACACGAGGTGGCCACGAGACAGGGGGTGTGCCAAGGAAGGGTGGGCGCGCCCTCCACCCTCGTGGAGGCCTCGTATCCTTCCCGGACTACTTCTTTCTTTCCAAAATTCTTAAATATTCCAAAACTGATAAAAATTTCCATTGGAATTGTTTTGGAGTCGGTTTACTTACCATACCACATACCTATTCCTTTTCAGAGTCTGAAACGTTCTGGAAAGTGTCCCTTATGTATTCCTCCGGGGTTACGGTTTCAGTAATATTAGTTTCAACATTGATAGGATTACCTAAGATATAATGTTTAATTCTTTGACCGTTCACCACCCTCGGATTTGTGCCTTCGAAGTTGTTGATTTTTATGGCACCGGAACGATAGACCTCCTCGATAACGTAAGGACCTTCCCATTTGGAGAGAAGTTTTCCTGCAAAAAGTCTTAAACGAGAGTTGAATAATAACACATAATCACCTACGTTAAAATCACGCTTTTGTATCCTTTTATCATGCCAGCGTTTAACTTTTTCTTTCAATAGCTTGGCATTCTCATAGGCTTGGGTTCTCCATGCATCAAGTGAGCTAATGTCAAACAACCTCTTCTCACCGGCAAGTTTGAAGTCATAGTTGAGCTCTTTAATAGCCCAGTATGCTTTAATTATGTTCAAGTTCTAGAGGTAAATGACAAGCTTTTCCATAAACCACCTTATACAGAGACATACCCATAGGATTTTTGTATGCAGTTCTATAGGCCGATAGTGCATCATCAAGTTTTTTGGATCAATTCTTTCTAGATCTATTCACAATCTTTTGCAAAATTAATTTGAGCTCTCTGTTGCTCAACTCTACTAGACCACTAGACTACGGGTGATAAGGAGATGCGATTCTATGATTAACATCATACTTAGCAAGCATCTTACGGAAAGCACCATGAATAAAATGTGAACCACCATCAGTCATAAGATATCTAGGGACTCCAAACCTCGGAAAAATAACTTCTTTAAGCATTTTAATAGAAGTGTTATGATCAGCACTACTAGTTGGAATAGCTTCTACCCACTTAGTAACGTAATCAACAGCAACTAAAATATGTGTATAACCATTAGAGGCGGGAAAAGGTCCCATATAATCAAAGCCCCAAACATCAAATGGTTCTATAACAAGAGAATAATTCATAGGCATTTCTTGACGTCTACTAATATTACCAATTCTTTGACATTCATCACAAGATAAGACAAACTTACGAGCATCTTTGAAGAGAGTAGGCCAATAAAAACCAGATTGCAATACCTTGTGTGCAGTTCTATCTCCAGCGTGGTGTCCTCCATAGGATTCAGAGTGACACTTGCGAAGGATCTGTTCATGTTCATGCTCAGGTACACAACATCTAATAACACCATCTACTCCTTTATAAAGGTGTGGGTCATCCCAAAAGTAATGTCTTAAATCATAAAAGAACTTTTTCTTTTTCTGGTATGTGAAACTAGGTGGTATAAATTTAGCAACAATGTAATTACTATAATCAGCATACCAAGGAGCAGAACGAGAAGCATTAACGACCGCTAATTGTTCATAAGGAAAGCTATCATTAATAGGCAGTGGGTCATCAAGAACATTCTCTAACCTAGACAAGTTGTCTGCAACGGGGTTCTCAGCTCCCTTTCTATCAATAATGTGCAAATCAAATTCTTGGAGCAAGAGAACCCATCTAATGAGTCTAGGCTTAGCGTCTTTCTTTTCCATAAGATATTTAATAGCAGCATGATCAGTGTGAATAGTAACTTTGGAATCAATAATATAAGGTCTAAACTTATCACAAGCAAACACAACTGCTAAGAACTCTGTTTCAGTAGTAGCATAATTTATCTGGGCAGTATCAAGAGTCTTACTAGCATACTAGATAACATTCAATTTCTTATCAACTCTTTGCCCTAGAACAGCACCTACAGCATAATCACTAGCATCACACATAATTTCAAAGGGTAAATTCCAATCAGGTGGCTAAACAATAGGTGCGGTGATCAAAGCTTTCTTAAGTATTTCAAATGCTTCTACACAATCATCATCAAAGACAAAAGGAATATCTTTTTGCAATAAATTAGTTAGAGGCCTAGAGATTTTAGAAAAGTCATTAATGAACCTCCTATAAAAACCGACATGACCAAGGAAACTTATTATACCTTTTATGTCCTTGGGACATGTCACCCTTTCAATAGCATCAACTTTAGCTTTATCGACTTCAATACCTCTCTCGGAAATCTTATGCCCCAAGACAATGCCTTCATTAACCATAAAGTGGCACTTTTCCCAATTCAGTACGAGACTAGTGTCTTCGCATCTCTGCAAAACTCGATCAAGGTTGCTCAAGCAATCATCAAAAGTGGATCCATAGACGGAGAAATCATCCATGAACACCTCACAAATCTTTTCACAAAAGTCAGAGAATATAGCCATCATACATCTTTGAAAGGTAGCAAGTGCATTACATAAACCAAAAGGCATACGTCTATAAGCAAAAGTACCGAAAGGGCAAGTAAAGGTAGTTTTTGATCGATCCTTCGCTAACACAGGTATTTGAGAGAAACCAGAATAACCATCTAGAAAGCAGAAATGTGTGTGTTTGGATAGTCTTTCTAGCATTTGATCAATAAAAGGTAAAGGGTAATGATCTTTCTTAGTAGATTTATTTAATTTACGGAAATCAATTACCATCCTATAACCTGTAATAATTCTTTGCAGGGTCAATTCATCTTTATCATTAGGAACGACAGTAATACCTCCCTTTTTAAGAACACAATGGACAGGGCTTACCCAATCACTATCAGCAACAGGATAGATTATACTTGCCTCAAGGAGCTTTAGTATCTCCTTTCTTACCACTTCTTTCATCTTAGGATTCAATCGCCGTTGAGGATCTCTAACTGGTTTGGCATCGTCCTCCAAATTAATTTTGTGTTGGCATAACGTGGGACTAATGCCCTTGAGATCATCCAGAGTATATCCAATAGCAGCACGGTGCTTCTTCAGAGTTTTCAATAATCTTTCTTCTTCTTGCTATGAAAGGTTAGCACTAATAATAACAGGATATATTTTCTTTTCATCAAGATAAGCATACTTAAGATTATCAGGTAATGGTTTGACTTCAAACACGGGATCACCCTTGGGTGGAGGGGGATCCCCAAGAATTTCAACGGGAAGGTTGTGTTTCAGAATAGGTTCCTGTTGAAGGAACACTTCATCTATTTCCCTTCTTTCATTCATAAACATATCATTTTCATGGTCTAGCAAATATTGTTCTAACGGATCAGTAGGAGGCACGACAATAGAAGCAAGACCAATAATCTCATCCTTACTAGGTGATTCTCTATCACGAGGTTGTCTATGAAACTTAGCAAAATTAAACTCATGAGACATATCATCTAAGCCAATTGTAATAGTATCCTTTTCACAATCAATCATAGCATTAATAGTATTCAAGAAGGGTCTACCAAAAATAACGGGACAAAAGTCATCTTGTGGGGAACCAAGAACAAGAAAATCAGTAGGATATTTAACCTTCCCACACAAGACTTCAACATCTCTAACAATCCCAACTGGCTTAATGGTATCCCTATTGGCAAGCTTAATAGTAACATCAATATCTTCTATTTCAGCGTGTGCAATATCATGCATAATTTCTTTATATAAGTCATAGGGTATTGCACTAGCACTAGCACCCATATCACATAAACCATGATAACAATGATCTCCTATTTTAATGTAAATAGGTGCATGCCTACCACAGTCTATGTATCTTAGCATCTGGTTTAACAATATTAGCAGTCTCACCACAGAAATAAATAACATGCCCATCTAAATCATCATCCAAGAGATCTTTAATCATAGCAATACTAGGTTCAACTTTGATTTGCTGACGAGGTGTATAAGTCCTAGTATTACTCTTACGAAAAACAGTCGAAGTTTTAGCATGATCCTTTATCCTAACAGGAAAAGGAGGTTTCTCGACATAAGTAGTAGGAACAATAGGATTACTATAAGTGACAGTCTTTTCTTCGACTGTAATAGGTGCAACTACTTTTACTTCAAAGGGAGGATTGTATTTAAACCACTTCTCCTTAGGGAGATCAACGTGAGTAGCAAAAGATTCACAGAAAGAAGCTATTATATCAGAGTCAAGTCCATATTTAGCGCTAAATCCACGAAAAGCATCGGTATCCATAAAAGATTTAACACAATCAAACTTAGGTGTCATACCTGACTCCTTACCATCGTCGGAACCCCAATCTTCAGAGTTGCGTTTAATTCTTTCCAATAAGTCCCATTTGAATTCAATAGTCTTCAGCATATAAGAACCAGAAAAGGAAGTATCGAGCATGTTGCGATCATTGGGAGAAAGACGAGCATAAATTTTTTGGATAATCATTTCTCTGGAGAGCTCATGATTGGGGCATGAATATAACATTGATTTAAGGCTCCCCCAAGCTTGAGCGATGCTTTCTCCTTCGCGAGGCCAGAAATTATATATGTAATTACGATCACGATGAACAAGATGCATATGATAGAACTTCTGGTGAAATTCCAACTTCAACATTTATAATTCCAAGATCCCGTATCATCACATAGCCTATACCATGTCAATGCATCTCCCTTCAAAGATAAAGGGAAGACCTTCCTTTTGACAACATCATCGGGAATACCTGCAAGCTTAAATAATCCACAAACACAAAGATAAAGTGTAAATTGGGATCCAATGTTCCATCACCTGCAAATGGATTAGCTAGCAGTTTCTCTATCATACCCGAAGGAATCTCAAAGTAAATATTTTCAGTAGGTTCAGTAGGTTGAGGAGCAACTCTTTGCTCTTCTGGTCGGGGTGAAGATACCCCGAACATGTTGGAAATATGCCCTAGAGGCAATAATAAAATTGTTATTATTATATTTCCTTGTTCATGATAATTGTCTATTGTTCATGCTATAATTGTATTAACTAGAAACCGTAATACATGTGTGAATACATAGACCACAACATCTCCCTAGTGAGCCTCTAGTTGACTAGCTCGTTGATCAATAGATGGTTATGGTTTCCTGACCATGAACATTGGATGTCATTGATAACGGGATCACATCATTAGGAGAATGATGTGATGGACAAGACCCAATCCTAAGCATAGCACAAGATCGTGTAGTTCGTTTTGCTAGAGCTATTCTAATGTCAAGTATCATTTCCTTAGACCATGAGATTGTGCAACTCCCGGATACCGTAGGAATGCTTTGGGTGTACCAAACGTCACAACGTAAATGGGTGGCTATAAAGGTGCACTACGGGTATCTCCGAAAGTGCCTGTTGGGTTGGCACGAATCCAGACTGGGATTTGTCACTCCGTGTGACGGAGAGGTATCTCTGGGCCCACTCGGTAATGCATCATCATAATGAGCTCGATGTGACTAAGTAGTTAGTCACGGGATCATGCATTACGGAACGAGTAAAGTGTCTTGCCGGTAACGAGATTGAACGAGGTATTGGGAAACCGACGATCGAATCTCGGGCAAGTAATGTACCGATTGACAAAGGGAATTGTATATGGGATTGCTTGAATCCTTACATCGTGGTTCATCTGATGAGATCATCGTGGAACATGTGGGAGCCAACATGGATATCCAGATCCCGCTGTTGGTTATTGGCCGGAGAACGTCTTGGTCATGTTTTGATGGTTCCCGTACCCGTCGGGTCTACACACTTAAGGTTCGGTGATGCTAGAGTTGTTACGGGAAATAGTATGTGGTTACGGAAGGTACTTCGGAGTCCCAGATGTGATCTCGGACGTCACGAGGAGTTCCGGAATGGTCTGGTGGTGAAGATCGATATATTGGACGAATGGTATTGGATTCCGGACGTGTTCCAGGGGTACCAGGCTATGGCCAGCATGACCGAAAGGTGTTTCGGGAGCCCCGACAAGTGTTGGAGGGCCTCATGGGCCAAAGGGGAAGGGGCAGACAAGCCCACTAAGGGGTGGTGCGCCCCCCACACCTTTTCCCACGTTATTTGGGGAGGTGGGGCGCATCCACCTGGCTTGGGAGGCAATCCTCCACCTGTTTGGCTTGGAGGGCAAGTCTCCCTAGGATTTTCCCTAGGGAGATCCAATTTGCTTGGCCGCCGCCCCTAGGGGAAACCCTAGGCGCCCCCTCTCCTTGCCCCTATATATAGTGGAGGGTGGGAGGCAGCCGCACCTCTTCCTGGCGCAGCCCTCCTCCTCCAACACCTCCTCCTCCTCCGTAGTGCTTGGCAAAGCCTCGCTTGAGAACCACGAGCTCCACCACCACCACGCCGTCAGGTTGCCGGAGTTCTCCTCAACTTCTCCTCTCCGCTTGCTGGATCAAGAAGGAGGAGACGTCCCCGGGCTGTACGTGTGTTGAACGCGGAGGCGCCGTTCGTTCGGCGCTAGATCGGATCTTCCGCGATTTGAGTCGCCGCGAGTACGACTCCATCATCCGCGTTCTTGTAACGCTTCCGCTTAGCGATCTTCAAAGGTATGAAGATGCTCATCCTCTCCCTCTCTTGTTGCTAGAATCTCCATAGATTGATCTTGGTGATGCGTAGAAAATTTTGAATTTCTGCTACGTTCCCCAACAGTGGTATCAGAGCTAGGTCTATTGCGTAGATTCTATGCACGAGTAGAACACAAGTAGTTGTGGGCGTTGGTTTGTTCAATTTGCTTACCGTTACTAGTGCTATCTTGTTTCGGCGGTATTGTGGGATGAAGTGGCCCGGACCGACCTTACACGTACGCTTACGTGAGACAGGTTCCACCGACTGGCATGCACTTGTTGCATAAAGGTGGCTAGCGGGTGCCAGTCTCTCCCACTTTAGTCGGATCAGATTCAATGAAAAGGGTCCTTATGAAGGGTAAATAGCAATTGGCATATCACCATTGTGGCTTCTGCGTAGGTAAGAAAGGTTCTTGCTAGAAACCCATAGCAGCCACGTAAAACATGCAACAACAATTAGAGGACGTCTAACTTGTTTTTGCAGGGTATGCTATGTGATGTGATATGGCCAAAAGAATGTGATGAATGATATGTGATGTATGAGATTGATCCTGTTCTTGTAATATGAATCACGACTTGCATGTCGATGAGTATGACAACCGGCAGGAGCCATAGGAGTTGTCTTAATTTATTGTATGACCAGCGTGTCATTGAAAACGCCATGTAATTACTTTACTTTATTGCTAACCGTTAGCCATAGTAGTAGAAGTAATAGTTGGCGAGACAACTTCATGAAGACACGATGATGGAGATCATGGTGTCATGCCGGTGACGAAGGTGATCATGCCGCGCCTCGAAGATGGAGATCAAAGGCGCAAGATGATATTGGCCATATCATGTCACTCTATGATTTGCATGTGATGTTTATCATGTTTTTGCATCTTATTTGCTTAGAACGACGGTAGCATAAATAAGATGATCCATCATAAAATTTCAAGAAATTGTTCCCCCTAATTGTGCACCGTTGCGAAGGTTCGTTGTTTTGAAGCACCACGTGATGATCGGGTGTGATAGATTCTAACGTTCGCATACAACGGGTGTAAGCCAGATTTACACATGCAAAACACTTAGGTTGACTTGACGAGCCTAGCATGTACAGACATGGCCTCGGAACACAAGAGACCGAAAGGTCGAACATGAGTCGTATAGCAGATGCGATCAACATGAAGATGTTCACCGATGATGACTAGTCCGTCTCACGTGATGATCGGACAAGACCTAGTTGACTCGGATCATGTATCACTTAGATGACTAGAGGGATGTCTATCTAAGTGGGAGTTCATTAAATAATCAGATGAACTTAATTTTCATTAACATAGTCAAAAGGTCTTTGCAAATTATGTCGTAGCCTACGCTTTAGTTCTACTGTTTTAAGATATGTTCATACATAAAATTTAGTTGAAAGTTGACACTAGCAATTATGCGGACTGGGTCCATATACTGAGGATTGTCCTCATTGCTGCACAGAAGGCTTATGTCCTTATTGCACCGCTCGGTGTGCTGAACCTCGAGCGTCGTTTGTGGATGTTGCGAACATCTAACATACACGTTTTGATGACCACGTGATAGTTCAGTGCGTAATGTTAAACAGTTTAGAATTAAGGCACCAAAGACATTTTTGAAACGTCGCAGAACATATGAGATGTTCCAAGAGCTGAAATTAGGATTTCAGGATCGTGCCCACGTCAAGAGGTATGAGACCTCTGACAAGTTTCTTAACCTGCAAACTAAGGGAGAAAATCGCAATCGTTGAGCATGTGCTCAGATTGTCTGAGTACTACAATCGCTTGAATCAAGTGGGAGTTAATCTTCCAGATGAGACAGTGATAGTTCTCCATAGTCACTGCCACCAAGCTACTAGAGCTTCGTGATGAATTATAACACATCAGGGATAGATATGATGATCCTTGAGCTATTCGCGATGTTTGACACCATGAAAGTAGAAATCAAGAAGGAGCATCAATTGTTGATGGTTAGTGAAACCACTAGTTTCAAGAAGGGCAAGGGCAAGAGGGGATACTTCATGAAACGGCAAATCAGTTGTTGCTCTAGTGAAGAAACCCAAAGTTTGAACCCAAACCCGAGACTAAGTGCTTCTGTAATGAGGGGAACGGTCATTGAAGCAGAACTACCCTAGATACTTGGTGGATGAGAAGGCTGGCAAGGTCGACAGAAGTATATTGGATATACATTATATTAATGTGTACTTTACTAGTACTCCTAGTAGCACCAGGGTAATAAATACTGGTTCGGTTGCTAAGTGTTAGTAACTCAAAATAAAAGGTTACGGAATAAACGGAGACTAGCTGAAGGCGAGGTGACGATATCTGTTGGAAGTATTTCCAAGGTTGATATTATCAAACATCGCACGCTCCCTCTACCATCGGGATTGGTGTTAAACCTAAATAATTGTTATTTGGTGTTTGCGTTGAGCATATACATGATTGGATTATGTTTATCGCAATGAGGTTTTTCATTTAAGGAGAATAATGGTTACTCTGTTTATTTGAATAATACCTTCAATGGTCTTGCACCTAAAATTTATGGTTTATTGAATCTCGATCATAGTGATACACATGTTCATGCCAAAAGATATAAGATAGTAATGATAGTACCACCTACTTGTGGCACTGCCATTTGAGTCATATTGGTATTCAACACATGAAGAAGCTCCATGTTGATGAATCTTTTGGACTTAGTCGTTTTTTGAAAAGTTTGAGACATGCGAACCATGTCTATTAGTATGTACGCATGAAGAAACTCCATGCAGATGGATCATTTGGACTCACTTTATTTTGAATCACTTGAGACATGCAAATCATACCACATGGGCAAGATGACTGAAAGGCCTCGTTTTCAGTGAGATGGAACAAGGGAGCAACTTGTTGGAAGTAATACATTTGATGTGTGCAATCCAATAAGTGCTGAGGCACGCAGTGAATATCATTATGTTCTTACTTCACAGATGATTTGAGTAGATGCTAAGTATATTTACCTGATGAAATACAAGTCTGAATTATTGAAAGGTTCAAATAATTTCAGAGTGAAGTTGAAGATCTTTGTGACAAGTGGATAAAATGTCTATGATATGATCATAGAGATGAATATCTGAGTTGCGAGTTTGGTACACAATTGAGACATTGTCGAAATTGTTTCACAACTAATACCGCCTGGAACACCATAGTGTGATGGTGTGTCCGAACATCATAGCTGCACCCTATTGGATATGGTGCATACCATGATGTCTCTTATCGAATTACCACTATCGATTATAGGTTAGGCATTAGAGACGACCGCACTCACTTTAAATAGGGCACCATGTAATTTCGTTGAGATGGCACCGTATGAACTATGGTTTAGAGAAACCTAAGCTGTCATTTCTTAAAAGTTTGGGGATGCGACGCTTATGTGAAAAAGGTTTCATGCTGATAAGCTCGAACCCAAAACGGATAAATGCATCTTCATAGGACACCCAAAACAGTTGTGTATACCTCCTGTCTCAGATCCAGAAGCAAAAGGGTTTGTTTCTAGAATCAGGTCCTTTCTTGAGGAAAAGTTTCTCTCGAAAGAATTGAGTGGGAGGATGGGGGGACTTGATGAGGTTAATGAACCGTCACTTCAAGTAGTGTGTAGCAGGACACAGGAAGTTGTTCCTGTGGCGCCTACACCAATTAAAGTGAAAGCTGGTGATATTGATCATGAAACTTCGGATCAAGTCACTACCAAACCTCGTAGGTCGACAAGGATGCGTACTACTTCAGAGTGGTACGTAATCCTGTCTTGGAGGTCATGTTGCTAGACAACAATGAACCTATGAGCTATGGAGAAGCGATGGTGGGCCCAGATTCCGACAGCTCGAGGCCATAAAATCCGAGAGAGGATCCATGTATGAAAACAAAGTATAGACTTTGGAAGAACTACTCGATTGTCGTAAGGCTGTTGAGTACAGATGGATTTTAAAAGGAAGACGGACAATGATGGTAAGTGTCACCATTAAGAAAGCTCGACTTGTCGCTAAGATGTTTTCCGACAAGTTCAAGGAGTTGACTACGATGAGACTTTCTCACTCGTAGCGATGCTATGAGTCTGTTGGAATTATATTAGTAGTTACTGCATTATTTATGAAATCTTGCAGATAGGATGTCTAAAACCATTGTTTCCTCGACGATTTTCTTGAGGAAAGGTTGTATGTGATACAACCAGAAGGTTTTGTCAATCCTGAAAGATGCTAACAAGTACGCAAAGCTCTTGTAATCCTTCTAAGGATTGGAGTAAGCATCTCGGAGATGGAATATATGCTTTGATAAGATGATCAAAGATTTTGGGTTTATACAAAGTTTATGAGAAACTTGTATTTCCAAAGATGTGAGCAGGAGCACTATAGAATTTCTTATGAGTATATGTTATTAACATATTGTTGATCAGAAATGCTGTAGAAATTCTAGAAAGCATATAGGGTTATTTGAAAAGTGTTTTTCAATGGAAAACCTGGATTAAGCTACTTGAACATTGAGCATCAAGATCTATAAGGATAGATCAAAAACGCTTAATAGTACTTTCAAATGAATACATACCGTGACAAGATTTTGAAGGAGTTCAAAATAGATCAGCAAAGAAGGAGTTCTTGGCTGTGTTACAAGGTGTGAGTATTGAGTAAGACTCAAGACCTGACCACGCAGAAGAGAGAGAAAGGACGAAGGTCGTCCCCTATGCTTTAGACGTAGGCTCCTTAGTATGCTATGTTGTGTACCGCACCTGAAGTGTGCCTTGCCATGAGTCAGTCTAGGGGTACAAGTGTGATCCAGGAATGGATCACAGGACAGCAGTCAAGGTTATGCTTAGTAACTAGTTGACTAAAGAATTTTCTCAATTATGGAGGTGGTAAAAGAGTTCGTCGTAAAGGGTTACGTCGATGCAAACTTTGACACTAATCTGGATGACTCTGAGTAGTAGACCGGATTCGTATAGTAGAGCTATTATTTGGAATAGTTCCAAATGGCGCGTGGTAGCTGCATATAGGAGATGACATAGAGATTTGTAAAGCACACACGGATCTGAAAGATTCAGACCCGTTGACTAATAACCTCTCTCACAAGCGAGATCTGATCAAACCCAATGGGTGTTGGATTCATTACAATCACATAGTGATGTGAACTAGATTATTGACTCTAGTGCAAGTGAGAGACTGTTGGAAATATGCCCTAGAGGCAATAATAAAATGGTTATTATTATATTTCCTTGTTCATGATAATTGTCTATTGTTCATGCTATAATTGTATTAACTGGAAACTGTAATACATGTGTGAATACATAGACCACAACATGTCCCTAGTGAGCCTCTAGTTGACTAGCTCGTTGATCAATAGATGGTTATGGTTTCCTGACCATGGACACTGGATGTCATTGATAACGGGATCACATCATTAGGAGAATGATGTGATGGACAAGACCCAATCCTAAGCATAGCACAAGATCATGTAGTTCGTTTTGCTAGAGCTATTCTAATGCCAAGTATCATTTCCTTAGACCATGAGATTGTGCAACTCCTGGATACCGTAGGAATGCTTTGGGTGTACCAAACGTCACAACGTAACTAGGTGGCTATAAAGGTGCACTACGGGTATCTCCGAAAGTGTTTGTTGGGTTGGCACGAATCGAGACTGGATTTGCCACTCCGTGTGACGGAGAGGTATCTCTGGGCCCACTCGATAATGCATCATCATAATGAGCTCGATTTGACTAGTAGTTAGTCACGGGATCATGCATTACGGAACAAGTAAAGTGACTTGCCGGTAACGAGATTGAACGAGGTAATGGGACACCGACGATCGAATCTCGTGCAAGTAACGTACCGATTGACAAAGGGAATTGTATACGGGATTGCTTGAATCCTTGACATCGTGGTTCATCTGATGAGATCATCGTGGAACATGTGGGAGCCAACATGGGTATCCAGATCCCGCTATTGGTTATTGGCCGGAGAACGTCTCGGTCATGTCTGCATGGTTCCCGAATCCGTAGGGTCTACACACTTAAGGTTCGGTGATGCTAGAGTTGTTATGGGAAATAGTATGTGGTTACCAAAGGTAGTTCGGAGTCCCAGATGTGATCTCGGACATCACGAGGAGTTCCGGAATGGTCCGGCAGTGAAGATCGATATATTAGATGAAGGGTATTGGAGTCCGGAAGTGTTCCGGGGGAACCAGGCTATGGCCAGCATGACCGAAAGGTGTTTCGGGAGCCCCGGCAAGTGTTGGAGGGCCTCATGGGCCAAAGGGGATGGGGCAAACCAGCACACTAAGGGGTGGTGCGCCCCCACACCCTTTCCCACGTTATTTGGGGAGGTGGGGCGCCTCCACCTGGCTTGGGAGGCAATCCTCCACTTGTTTGGCTTGGAGGGCAAGTCTCCCTAGGATTTTCCCTAGGGAGATCCAATCTGCTTGGCCGCCACCCCTAGGGGAAACCCTAGGGCACCTCCCCCTCTCCCCTTGCCCCTATATATAGTGGAGGGGTGGGAGGGCAGCCGCACCTCTTCCCTGGCGCAACCCCTCCCTCCTCCAACACCTCCTACTCCTCCGTAGTGCTTGGCGAAGCCCTGCTGGAGAACCACGAGCTCCACCACCACCACGCCGTCGTGCTGTCGGAGTTCTCCCTCAACTTCTCCTCTCCCCTTGCTGGATCAAGAAGGAGGAGACGTCCCCGGGCTGTACGTGCGTTGAACGCGGAGGCACCGTCCGTTCGGCGCTAGATCGGATCTTCCGCGATTTGAATCGCCGCGAGTACGACTCCATCATCCGCGTTCTTGTAACGCTTCTGCTTAGCGATCTTCAAAGGTATGAAGATTCTCATCCTCTCCCTCTCTTGTTGCTAGAATCTCCATAGATTGATCTTGGTGATGCGTAGAAAATTTTGAATTTCTGCTACGTTCCCCAACAGAACAAGCCCCTCAAAGGATTAGTTTCCATAGTAACAAGTGACAGAACATTTCAGCACACTATATAAATGTTTCCTTACCAAGTTCCACTCACCAAAAGCGCTACACTCCCGGGCAACGGCGCCAGAAAAGAGTCTTGATGACCCACAAGTGTAGAGGATCTATCGGTAGTCCTTTCGATAAGGAAGAGTGTCGAACCCAACGAGGAGCAGAAGGACATGATAAGCGGTTCTCAGTAAGGTTTTCTCTGCAAGCACTGAAAATGTAGGTAACAGGTAGTTTTGTGATAAGATAAATTGTAACGAGTAACAAGCAATGAAAGTAAATAAAGTGCAACAAGGTGGCCCAATACTTTTTGTAGCAAAGGACAAGCCTGGACAATTTCTTATAATGAGAAAAGAGCTCCCGAGGACACATGGGAATTATCGTCAAGCTTTTTTTCATCACGCTCATATGATTCGCGTTCGGTACTTTGATAATTTGATATGTGGGTGGACCGATGCTTGGGTACTGCCCTTACTTGGACAAGCATCCCACTTATGATTAACCCCTATTGCAAGCATCCGCAACTACAAAAGAAGTATTAAGGTAAACCTAACCACAACATTAGACATATGGATCCAAATCAGCCCCTTACGAAGCAACGCATAAACTAGGGTTTAAGCTTCTGTCACTCTAGTAACCCATCATCTCCTTATTACTTCCCAATGCCTTCCTCTAGGCCCAAATAATGGTGAAGTGTCATGTAGTCGATGTTCACATAACACCACTAGAGGAAAGACAACATACATCTCATCAAAATATCAAACGAATACCAAATTCACATGACTACTAATAGCAAGACTTCACCCATGTCCCCAGGAACAAATGTAACTACTCACAAAGCATATTCATGTTCATAATAAGAGGAGTAATAATATGCATTAAGGATCTGAACATATGATCTTCCACCAAGTAAACCAATTAGCATCAACTACAAGGAGTAATCAACACTAGCAACCCACAGGTACCAATGTGTGGTTTGGATACAAGATTGGATACAAGAGATGAACTAGGGTTTTGAGTGCAGATGATGCTGGTGAAGATGTTGATGGAGATTGAACCCCTCCCGATTAGAGGATCATTGGTGATGACGATGGTGATGATTTCCCCCTCCTGGAGGGAAGTTTCCCCGGCAGAACAGCTCTGCCGGAGCTCTAGATTGGTTCCGCCAAGGTTCCGCCTCGTGGCGGCGGAGTTTCGTCCCGTAAGCTTGCCTCTAATTTTTTCCAGGGTAAAAGCCTTCATATAGTAGAAGATGGACACCGGAGGGCCACCAGGGGGCCCACGAGACAGGGGGCGCGCCCCCCACCCTCCGGGCCAGGGTGTGGGCCCCCTCTGGTATTTCTTTTGCTCAATCATTCTTATTAATTCCAAAACTGACTTCCCTTGAGTTTCAGGATTTTTGGAGCTGTGTAGAATAGGTTTCCAATATTTGCTCCTTTTCCAGCCAGAATTCTAGCTGCCGGCATTCCCCCTCTTCATGGTAAGCCTTGTAAAATAAGAGAGAATAGCCATAAGTATTGAGATATATTGTGTAAGAACAGCCCATAATGCAATAAATATTGATATAAAAGCATGATGCAAAATGGACGTATCACTTACATATTGAGCATCAAGATCTATAGAGATAGATCAAGAGGCTTGATAAGTTTTTTCAATGAGTACATACCTTGACAAGTTTTTGAAGTAGTTCAAAATGGAACAGTCAAAGAAGGAGTTCTTGCTTGTGTTGCAAGGTGTGAAGTTGAGTAAGACTCAAAACCCGACCATGGTAGAAAATAGAAAGAGAATGAAAAGCTATTCCCTATGCCTCAGTCATAGGTTCTATAAAGTATGCTATGCTGTGTAACAGACCTATTGTATACCTTGCTCTGAGTTTGGCAAGGGAGTACAATTTTGGTCTAGGAGTAGATCACTAGACAGAGGTCAAGAATATCCTTAGTGAGGACTAAGGAGATATTTCTCGATTATGGAGGTGATAAAAGAGTTCATCGTAAAGAGTTACGTCAGTGCAAGATTTTACACCGATCCAGATGACTCTAAGTCTCAATCTGGATACATATTGAAAGTGGGAGCAATTTAGCTAGAGTAGCTCCATTCAGAGCATTGTAGACATAGAATATTTGCAAAATACATACGGCTCTGAATATGACAGACCTGTTGACTAAACTTCTCTCACAAGCAAAACATGATCATACCTTAGTACTCTTTGGGTGTTAATCACATAGCAATGTGAACTAGATTATTGGCTCTAGTAAACCCTTTGGGTGTTGGTCACATGATGATGTGAACTATGGATTAACTGTATCCACATTCTGACAGATCTTACCTGGCTTGCTCATACTTATATAGGCTCCAATTTCTTTTTAGATCTGCTGACTAGCTGAGTGTGATTTAATTATCATGACTGAAATATATGTCCGTCTCACAAATCCAAAAGGGATTTCCGCTGGGTGTGCCACCCGGCACTGACAAACTTTCATGTAATGATGATCAGAACTTTCTGATGAAAACTCAAGCTCTGACTCATCGCATTGTGTTTCTCCACTAAATGCAGGTCCTTTGGGTTCCAAACAGTGAGTTAAAACATAACCGTTTCCTGACAGATTCTGACTCATCGCAGAAGTTTCAGAATCACCTTAACTGGTTCCATTGTCCTGAGTATCGGATCCATACCAAATATTTGATTATCTCCTGTCGTGGCCAGCATAAAGGGTTTGGCCTGTATGATAATATCTGTAGGCTTGACTGATGGCGGTTCTGATGGAAAATTTTTGTTCACGACAGGCTATCCATGAGGGTTCATATATGTGAGGACTCGGGCTTCCAGACTGTTATTCCTCATGCCGATTACTCATGCTGTAGGCATATCCATGTGGATCAATACTGACTTAGACTGTTCGGGGGATCTGCACCATGGGGTTGTGTACAATTTTCAAACCTGCATCACGGGTCTTGCTCCTTCATTATTGTTTTCTTGGTCTGGATCCTAGGCTGAAAGAGCGGGGCCATATTGCTTCTTCGTATGACCATAGGTACAGTCGGTGCAATTTTTCGGCAATCGTAGCATATCCTTATTTTCTGACAGGGTAACCCATTAAATGGCAGGTTCAACACCTCTCAAGTTCTGATCGTTGGGAAATGATCATCTGAAACCCTTGCAAGAAATTGGCAAATAAATCAGTAGCCACCAGAATGGTCTTTACAACTCAGATCTGGGACATTACTGAAATAACTCAACCACGGCTCAGGACGAAAAAGCAGCTCAGAGTATGAGACCGGGTCGATAAGAAGAAGGTGGCAGCTCCCTAAAATAGTCAAAAGCAGCTATAGGGCTACTGTCACAAAAAAGAAACTCAACAGTTGTACGAGACGGCCGAAAAGCAGCTCAGACTCATGACAGTCGTTGAAGAGAGAAACAAAAATAGGCATCCACCCCGGATAGCTAGAAATAGCTCAAATCACAGGCGTGGTGCCATCATTGGAGAAAAAGGGGACAACGGCTCATTAGGATCATTTTCCAGGTTCACGGGTACTTGTATTGAGCTCATTGATGTCGTCAATCCTCGTAATCCTTTGTCACACTACGGTGTATATTAGCTTTCTTCTCTTAATCATCCTCACGTGGTTATCAGATCCTCATCCGAGTGACTTGTAAGATCTTGATGGTATGCTCATTGCATATATATGAGGACCTGATTCCGAGACAGACGTGTATTCGATGATTCTTGATTCTGACCAAAATGTTGCGAATCTGATTCTTGGGATTCACTGCCATATGCTGTCAATTCACAGCGTACTACCTTGTACCAATGTCTTACTGAGGAATATTTGCTGCCTTGTGCTCGAAACTTTCATCGGACAGCTTGCTGAAGAAGACTGGGTATCGTGCTTTAGAAGCTTACCCCCTTAAAGACTTTGCTGGTGAAAGACTCAGTACCTTATGCTGGAAGCTTTTGTGGTTGCTTACTGAAGAAGACAGGTTACCTTGCACGAGAAGTCATCCATGTATTGTACTGAGGAAGATAGATGAATCTTGCATTCGAAGCTTATCTGGTATCTTGCAAGGGAAAAGTGGGTTGCTTACACTAGAAACTTCTTAATGTGATATGCGGACCGATTTCCACATATATAACCATCTGAATATTTTTGCTATTGATTTCTTGCATGAAACAGGGTTTTACTGGACTATCATCCTTTCTGAGTATATGCCATGTTTTTGCTTGCTTCCAGGTACATCGAGTTCCAAAATCATCCTCAACGAAAAATTAAACTTGTATCTGAGCCATACCTTTGATAATATTCTGTCAACCTTGCACACAATTTATCTTCTTGCTGATTTAATCATTTTGTTGTAATGAGTGCACGCTAATGCAAATTTGATACTGACGGTCCATCCAGGATTTCTTTTGTATTCAGACGAGATATTCCAATTTTCACTGCAGTCACCTAATAATCCCATTCTGTTTAGCTGAGTTTCCAAATATATGCATTTCTTGCTGACTCTTTGGGTCCGGTGTCGAGCAACTTTAATAGGGGAAAACTTTGTAACATCGAAGGCCCAAAGAAAGGAACAACAGAAACGACTAAAACAAAAGCACACAAGCATACTACTAATATAATTAATCAAGCAATCATCACATATTACTGCTACTCACACAATAATATGCATGCACACCTAAGCACACAAATTTCGCGGGATCTCCGGTACTGCGGTCTAATATGCTGTGGCGATGTGCACGAGGACGAATAAATGTGTGGAAGAATTGGTGTAAACAGCGCTACACCAAGTGCTAGCTTAGCCAGATAGCAATCTTGACTAGCTCGGAGGCGAGGACGTACCCGGTAACCATGCAGTGGGACACGAAGGTCGCAACCACATTATTATCAAGCGGACGGAAAAAGATCCGTACTCGTCCAAGAAATAGAATTGCGGGGAAAAACTGAGGCTGCTGACATTGCCCTTTCTTGATAACTAAGATCATTAAGGGTTGCCAACACGACAAAATAAAAGAACGATCCGGGATAGAAGCATGTCCATCACCGAAAAGATAGGTGGGGCTGAAAGAAAGACATCGGTGTGATACCTGAGCACCATTTTTGCAAACAGTGTCGGGATCACTTGGCATCACTCTGCTGGGACAGAAATGACACCAAACGCCGAAAGAAAAAAGGAACTGGAGAAATACAAAGGTTGAGCTGTAGTGGATCCGAACTGATGCCAACTACACTCACCAGATAAACCGTTAGTACAAATATTAAGGCTATATGCATGCTATGCGACAAACAAATGCAGCAATCAAGTGCAGCAAACCAACTGGGGTCTATACTACCGCTTTCTAATGTTCGCGCGGTCTACGGCGTCCTACAGCCAGACCTGCTCTGATACCAAGTGCTATAGCACCCCGGCTCAAAGAAACCGGAATGCCCCGTATTCCAGCCCAGAGATCGAGGAGAAGTCTTCTGGAATACGGCACTGCTTAGCATAGAACAAACCAGCTTTCTATTATTACACGAATATGATTACAAGATCTCCGATATTACAATGAATAACATCGGTACAGCGACACTAAGCCTTCCTCAGCTGCTCTATGCAAGCAGCAGAACAACTCGAAGCAGTGGAAGAACTCTAGCAGCGGAACAACTGCGACGGTGGTGAACTCCACTCCGCAGGGACTCTGGCTGGAATGCTTATCCTAGCTCGCACGAACGAAAACCACGACAAGCAAGCAATCAAATCCGGCATGACCTGCAAGCTGGCATGACACGCCAGGTCAGTACATTGAACGTACTTGCATGCTCACAAAAACCAGAAGCATTCAAGACAGACAACGGCATGGCAATTACATGTTAAACAGGAATTATCATGATATCATCAGAACAATATAACATGGCATGACCAACATAAACACGATACAACTATCACAACATGAACATATTAATCCGACAATACTAGCATGCAACATGATGACACTTCATGCACCATTTATTCTGCTCGGGTTACCTCATAACCAACATATGCATCACTTACCAACCTCGGACATCACACGATCATCTCAGGATCAAATCAAGCTTGGTATAAACAATACTGTAGCAATCAGTAAATGACCACAAGGAGCTTGACCTTTACCCACGATTCTCGTACAACATCGCGAATATACAACAACTCGGTATCCTCGATACCGTTGTGATCCTTACGGTGATCACCACCCGACCAACACATGGCCCGTGATCCTTACGGCGATCATAACCCGACCAATACCTGGTCCGTGATCCTTACGACAATCACAACCCAACCAACACTTGGCCCATGATCCTTACGACGATCACAACCAACTTATCTCATTGTTATTAAGCACATTATTCTTATTACTATTGACTCATGGTGTGACCTACTTTCGACTGGGCCGTTATCCGCGGGCTCGGCTATCGATAGATTTAATATACACTCTGCAGAGGTTAGTACACTGTACCCACACTACGGAACCCATGGCCTCGCACTCCCATTCGGGTGGACCAACGGCGTTCCGACAAAACTGTTCTATTGCCATGACACTCTCCCGGCCACTCTGACTCACTCCCCTCTGGGCTAAGTCATGGGTGGCCCCGTTCCTACCTCCAGACACCTCAACGACCACTGTCGTGGCCCATCCCACTCTGGGACACGGATCCAAAAACTAACTCAACAACGGGCACACAAGGCTTATGTTCGCCTACCTGATCGGGTAGCGTGTGCCCATAACCTTCCCTCGTCGGAGGCACCGGCGAGAGGCACAACAATAGACTAGTTAGGACCGTCCCATACCGGTAAGCGTGGTTGCACTTGTCAGCATCGATTCAGCGGCACCATGACTCAGCCAACAGTTGTTCAATTTCAATTTAATCCGGTTAAACTTGATGCAAATATGCTGAGCCATGATAAAATGATGAACATGATATCAACATAATCATGAGGGCATCACATAACTATCCACCATATCAACAATAAATCATATCCACTGAACATGGCATACTGACTAGCATGACCATTACCAACATCAACATGTACCACTATCAATCATAAACATATGAAAGGAAATACTACCAGTTATAACATGATCACAGAGTACAAAACATCATAGCACAAAAGTGAACATGCAAATCTAAACATCACCGGAACAACGGTAACCATCTTTTTAACAAGCAAACATTTACTAAAGATTCAAGTTAAAAACCATGGCTACTGCATGACTATCATGCAAGTGGGTATTGTGGCTTGCCTGGGGATGAAGAAGGCACCGGGGAGAAGTGCGGTGAAGCCGCGAAAAGATTTGCCGGAAACAGTTCTCTCGGAGGGGCTGTTGACTTGCAAGGGCAAAAAGGTCATTTCACAGTGTCAAACCATAGTGAAAATGAAACTAACAGAAAGATCTCGATGATACGAAGAAGTGGACACTGGATTCACCTCAAACGGAGTTACGGTTGAAAAGTTACAAGGTGAAGAAGATCAGGGACCAATCTGTGAATATTTCCATCACCAACGGGTCCCTGGGAGGAAAAACTAAAAGCGCATAAGGAGAAACACGTTTACTGAAATTGAAAACATATTCTGAACCGAAGTAGAATGTAAATTCGTTTTCATAAAAGGAAAGCGTACACGGAAGAAACCCGTCTCCACTTATCCACGTGGACCCGTGGCTGGAGCCACTTCCAGGCGGGGCCCAGGCACAGGGGGAGGGGGCACGGCACAGGCATGGCGCTAGCGGCGCATTCATGGCGAACCACGATGAGCCATCGATGCAGGGAGATGCAGGGCATCACGGGGCAGCTACTAGACATGGATGGAGGTCGAGACAACGAGGGAGACGACAGGCACAGGGCCGGGAAGAATCCAGAGCACGCCATCTGCATGACGTCAGCTTGATCACCACGCACACTGGAGCGAAATCCACGTTTTGGCCGGGTCAACCATGCCCAGTGGATGGACCTTGGTGCCCTTAGTCCAACTAAAGAAATAAATCGGTCCAGGGGCAAAGAAGAGATTTGCACTTAGCTCCAAAGTAAATCAGTAAGAAGGTGTTTGTAACTTGCTGTGGTTAAACCAGCTAGGTAAATCAGTAACTAGCTTGTCTGGGAGGTTTAGCTATCGAAGGACATTCATCCTGGAGGTTTTGAGGGTAAAAGAATCAAGTTTTACTGCAGTTGCTTCACAACTGCATACTTGGTCCAGAAATGAAGATCAACAAGATGCACTCACATGGAGTCTTGAGCTCAAATTGGGAAAGCCTTAGTCATTTGGTCAAATGAAGATGCTCAAAAAGTATCATACCATTTGGCAAAGCCAAAATGGTACTTGCTTCACAAACATCTTCTCTGGACAGAAACTTGGAATAATTATGGTGGTCAAATGGCTAAATGAAATGATGCCAAAATGAGCGGAGAGATGTTTTATGGGTATAAGAATGATCTGGTAATTTATCACGATTTTTGAAGCAATATAAAATATACTTGCTTCACAACCTGAAAATATTGCCACAAACAAAGATTTTCTCCTGTGCTCACATAGATAATTGTAGGGGGCTGCAAATGGTTGTAAGGGGTTAATGTGAGCACATTAAGGAGTGTGCAAAATTTCAACTCATTTGGGTACTCCTAGCTAGTACTTCCTTCACAAAGCTTTCTGTTTGACAGAAACTTTGAAAATTCACTGAGGAAGATTGGCTGGGCAAATAAATTTGAACTTGTGCATGAGGCAATTATTTGGACATATAAACATGCCCAAAAAGTTTGGGAGTCAATAGGAGAAATATAAATGACACTTCCTTCACAAAGTGCCATTCAGGGTAGAATAGGAAAAGGAATATTGGGGAATTATTTTTGAACATGACAATGAAAAGTTTTGCCATATTTGATCAATATATGACCCAAACAATTTATGAGAATTATTTGCGAATTTTAGGAGTGATGGAAATATAGGTTGCTTCACAACCTAGGGCAATTGGAGTTATTCCTTTAATAGAAAAAGGAATATTCCCAATAAAAAGAATATTGGGATTTGGGCTAGGATGGAAATGACAGGGTCTAGGGAAGGATTTGGGAATGACAAGCCACTCTGGAAGCAAAGAAGAGGGCATCTTCTTCAGTTTCCAGACCACAAAGCCACGGAAAAAGAAAACTCAGGCAAAAACCTCGGAAAAACAAAAGAAAAAGAAAGGGCCAAAAGTCAGGTTGTCACACCTGCGTCGGTATCAACATCATCACCGTCATCACGCCGTCGTGCTGACGAAACTCTCCCGTGAAGCTCTGCTAGATCGGAGTTCGCGGGACATCATCGAGCTGAACGTGTACTGAACTCAGAGGTGCCGTACGTTCGGTACTTGGATCGGTCGGATTGTAAAGACGTACGACTACATCAACCGCGTTGTGCTAACGCTTTCGCTTTCGGTCTACGAGGGTACGTGGACAACACTCTCCCCTCTCGTTGCTATGCATCACCATGATCTTGCGTGTGCGTAGGAATTTTTTTGAAATTACTACATTCCCCAACATACAGGAGGAGGCAAATGTGGATGGATGGTAGGGTTTCGATGCCGCCGGTCGAATTAAATAGTCAGGCTAGGTAGTACGCGGCCCACTGGACGAAAAAAGGAAGGCAAATGTGGTCACATGATATGGTGGCTGCTGTTTCAAGCTTGATTCTAACTGTGGTCACATGGGCGCAACAAAATCCAAACGCGCCACCAAGTGATTTTCCCATGCCCAGCTTCACCGGGAGCAACTCAATGAACACCGCACCCATACCCGTACCTAGTATGGCAACCGCACCCGCACCCGCACCTCCTCCAGCACCTGCTCCTGCACCCAGGTGTCACAGCAGGCCTAGCTCCGTCTCTGGCTAGAACGCCGAGCCGTCGACATTGGCAGAGCTCAAAGCCCTCACAATAAATACGCGTCGCACCTTCATCAACTCAACTAATTAATTAATCTTCAGTTGCCGTTCTTTTTGGATCTCTGACGCCGCACATATGTCTTTGTAGGCCGAATTCCACTCCGTGCACCCTCCTTTACCACATGAAGGGTGGGTTGGTGGATGTGGGGAAGGGTACTATAGTGAAGCCCAATGATCGATTATTCCACCGCCGGCAGATGCCTGATAACGCCTTAAGGGTCTCCGTGGTGAGTGTGAAAGCGGGCTACAAGGGTTTCCCTCGTCCGATACAAACCGATGGAGAGGATGACGAGACCCCCACGCAGCTTGGTGCTACGTCTTGAGCTTGCGTTGGTTTTCCTTGAAGAGGAAAGGGTGATGCAGCAATAGTAGCGTAAGTACTTCCCTCAGTTTTTGAGAACCAAGGTATCAATCCAGTAGGAGGCTCCTCAAAAGTCCCACGCACCTACACAAACAAACAAGAACTCGCAACCAATGCAATAAAGGGGTTGTCAATCCCTTCACGGCCACTTGCGAAAGTGAGATCTGATAGAGATAATATGCTAAGATAAGTATATTTTTGGTATTTTATGATATAGATTGGAAAAGCAAAGATGAAAATAAAAGTAGATTGAAAGCTTTATACAATAAAAGATAGACCCGGGGGCCATAGGTTTCATTAGTGGCTTCTCTCAAGATAGCATAAGTATTACGGTGGGTGAACAAATTACTGTCGAGCAATTGATAGAAAAGCGAATAATTATGAGATTATCTAGGCATGATCATGTATATAGGCATCACGTCCGTGACAAGTAGACCGACTCCTGCCTGCATCTACTACTATACTACTATTACTCCACACATCGACCGCTATCCAGCATGCATCTAGAGTATTAAGTTCATAAAGAACAGAGTAACGCATTAAGAAAGATGACATGGTGTAGAGGGATAAACTCATGCAATATGATATAAACCCCATCTTTTTATCCTTGATGGCAACAATACAATACGTGCCTTGCTTCCCCTACTGTCACTGGGAAAGGACACCGCAAGATTGAACCCAAAGCTAAGCACTTCTCCCATTGCAAGAAAGATCAATCTAGTAGGCCAAACCAAATTGATAATTCAAAGAGACTTGCAAAGATAACTTAATCACACATAAAAGAATTCAAAGGAGATTCAAATATTTCTCATAGTTAAACTTGATCATAAACCCACAATTCATCGGATCTCGACAAACACACCGCAAAAAGATTTACATTGAATAGATCTCCAAGAAGATCGAGGAGCACTTTGTACTGAGAATCAAAGAGAGAGAAGAAGCCATCTAGCTAATAACTATGGACCCGAAGGTCTGTGGTAAACTACTCACAACTCATCGGAGAGGCCTTGGAGATGATGTAGAGGCCCTCCATGATCGATTCCCCCTCCAACGAAGCACCGGCGAAGGCTCGAAGATGGGATCTCGCGGATACAGAAGGTTACGGTGATGGAAATAGGTTTTCGTGGTCGCTTCTGATGTTTTCGGGGTACATGGGTATATGTAGGAGGAAGAAGTAGGTCGGTGAACGCCCGAGGGGCCCACGAGGGTAGGGGACGCGCCCACCTGTAGGGGGCGCGCTGGGCACCCTCGTAGCCGTCTCGCTTGTTTCTTGACTTCCACTCCAACTCCTCTGGATCACATTTCTTCCAAAAAGATCGCTCCCGAAGGTTTCATTCCGTTTGGACTCCGTTTGATATTCCTTTTCTTCAAAACACTGAAATAGGCAGAAAAAACAGCAATTCAGGTTGGGCCTCCGGTTAGTAGGTTAGTCCCAAAAATGATATAAAAGTGTAAAGTAAAGCCCAAAAAATCCAAAACGGGTAATATAATAGCACGGAACAATAAAAAATTATAGATATGTTGGAGACGTATCAAGCATCCCCAAGCTTAATTCCTGCTCGTCCTCGAGTAGGTAAATGATAAAAACAGAATTTTTGATGTGGAAAGCTACCTAGCATAATTCTCAATATAATTTTCTTTATTGTGGCATGATTGTTCAGATCCAAATGATTCAAAATAGAAGTTCATATTGACATAAGAAATAGTAATACTTCAAGCATACTAATAAAGCAATCATGTCTTCTCAAAATAACATGGCTAAAGAAAGTTATCCCTACAAAATCATATAGTCTGGCTGTTGCTCTATCTTCATCACACAAAGTATTTAATCATGCACAACCCCGATGACATGCCAAGGAATTGTTTCATACTTTAGTAATCTCAAACTTTTTCAACTTCCACGCAATACATGAGCGCGAGCCATGGACATAGCACTATATGTGGAATATAATGGTGGTTGTGGAGAAGACAAAAAAAGGAGAAGATAGTCTCACATCAACTAGGCATATCAACGGGCTACGGAGATTCCCATTAATAGATATCAATGTGAGTGAGTAGGGATTGCCATGCAACGGATGCACTAGAGCTATAAATGTATGAAAGCTCAACAAAAGAAATTAAGTGGGTGTGCATCCAACCTGCTTGCTCACGAAGACCTAGGGCATTTTGAGGAAGCCAATCATTGGAATGTACAAGCCAAGTTCTATAATGAAAAATTCCCACTAGTATATGAAAGTGACAACATAGGAGACTCTCTATCATGAAGATCATGGTGCTACTTTGAAGCACAAGTGTGGTAAAAAGGATAGTAGCATTGTCCCTTCTCTCTTTTTCTCTCATATTTTTTTCTTTTTTCCCCTTTTTTTGGGCCTTTCCCCTTTTTTTTCTTTTGGCCTTTCTTCTCTTTTTTTTCTCCTTTTCTTTCCTTTGGTGAGCTCTTTGGCCTTTTTTTTGTTGTTGTAAATTCCGAAGTCTCATCCCGACTTGTGGGGGAATCATAGTCTCCATCATTCTTTCCTCACTTGGGACAATGCTCTAATAATGAAGATCATCACACTTTTATTTACTTACAACTCAATACTTAGAACAAGATATGACTCTATATGAATGCCTCCGGCGGTGTACCTGGATATGCAATGAATCAAGAGTGACATGTATGAAAAAATTATGAAGGTGGCCTTGCCACAAATATGATGTCAACTACATGATCATGCAAAGAGCAATATGACATTGATGATGCATGTCATATAAACGGAACGGTGGAAAGTTGCATGTCAATATATCTCGGAATGGCTATGGAAATGCACTAATAGGTAGGTATGGTGGCTGTTTGAGGAAGGTATATGGTGGGTGTATGGTACCGGCTAAAGTTGCGCGGCACAAGAAAGGCTAGCAATGGTGGAAGGGTGAGAGTGCGTATAATCCATGGACTCAACATTAGTCATAAAGAACTCATATACCTATTGCAAAAAATCTACAAGTCATTGAAAAAAAGTACTACACGCATGCTCCTAGGGGGATAGATTGGTAGGAAAAGACCATCGCTCGTCCCCGACCGCCACTCATAAGAAAGATAATCAATAAATAAAATTGTGCTCCAACTTCATCACAAAGCGGTTCACCATATGTGCATGCTACGGGAATCACAAACTTCAACACAAGTATTCTTTAAATTCATAATCACCCAACTAGCATGACTTTAATATTACCACCTCTATATGTCAAAACAATTATCAAGTATCAAATTGATCATAGCATCCAATTCACTTTCTATGATAGTTTTTATTATACCCAACTTGGATGCCCATCATTCTAGTACCAATTTTATAACCATAGCAAATACCATGTTGTTCTAAGAGACTCTCAAAATAATATAAGTGAAGCATGAGAGATTAAAAATTTCTACAAAATTAAGCCACCGCCGTGCTCTAAAAGACCTAAGTGAAGCACTTAGAGTATTCTAATAAATTCCAATCAAGTGGGTTTCTTCCCAAAAGGTGTGTAGAACAAGGATGATTGTGGTAAACTAAAAAGCAAAGACTAATACTCCCTCCGTTCCTAGATGTAGGGTGTATAGTTTTTGGCACGGATATTAAAGAACGCACATGAAGGGATATTTTCACAAGTTTTGGGCGAGATTATACCTGACTAGTTGACATGAGAAAATAGAGGAGATTACCTAATATAAGGAAATGTAACCAAATTCCTAAAAAAATATCCAAACGAGTGGTGCAACGCAATACACCTTATATTTTGGATTTTTTTCTTAAAAATCTATACACCTTATATCAAGGAACGGAGGTAGTATCATACAAGACGCTCCAAGCAAAACACATATCATGTGGCGAATAAAAATATAGCTCCAAGTAAAGTTACCGATAGACGAAGACGAAAGAGGGGATGCCTTCTGGGGCATCCCCAAGATTAGGCTTTTGGTTATCCTTGAATATCTTGGGGTTCCATGGGCATCCCCAAGCTTAGGTTCTTGCCACTCCTTATTCCATAGTCCATCAAATCTTTACCCAAAACTTGAAAACTTCACAACACAAAACTCAACATGAAATCTCATAGGCTCCGTTAGTGCAAGAAAGAAAAACCACCACATAAGGTACTGTAATGAACTCGTTCTTTATTTATATTGGTGTTAAACCTACTATATTCCAACTTATCTATGGTTCATACCCTACATACTAGCCATAGATGCATCAAAATAAGCAAACAACACACGAAAAACAGAATCTGTCAAAAACAGAACAGTCTGTAGCAATCTGTAAATATCGAATACTTATGGAATTCTAAAAATCCTACCAAAATAGGAAGTCCTGGGAAATTTGTCTATTGATCTACATCAAAAAGAATCAATGCAAAAACACGTTTCTGTGAATTACTAATATTATTTTCGTGCACGCAAAGTTTCTGTTTTTCAGCAGAATCAAATTAACTATCACCATAGGTTATCCTATAGGTTCTACATGGCACAGACACTAACTAAAACATAAAAACACATCTAAACAGAAGCTAGATGAAAAATTTATTACTAAACAGAAGCAAAAACAAAAAACAAAAAATAAAATTGGGTTGCCTCCCAACTAGTGCTATCGTTTAACGCCCCTAGCTAGGCATAAAAGCGAGGATAGATCTAAGTAGTGCCATCTTTGGCATATAATTCCTCAACAGAGCACTTATAATCTTTAGGGGTTTCTCCCTTTTTAGCAATGATTAAGCTCTTAGGCAAGAATTCAAGAAATTCATTTGTAGCAAAAGGTTCCTTAATGATAGAGAGACAATTGGGATGAACACCTATTGATTTGAGATCCACATTTCCCTTATTAGAAGATTCACCCTTATTTTTAGGAACATAAATAAATTTGGCAGGTTTGGTAGGAGGATTTGGAGTGTTTTTCACTGATGAAAAGGCCAACCCTAAGTTGGTAATAATATCCTCAAGTTTACCGATTCTCGTAGAATCTAGATCTATTCTTTCATTAACTATAGGTTCTTTCTCTTTAATTTTTTTAAGTAACTCCAACCCTAGATCCATATTGGGTAATTTGGTTATGAATATTTTTATCTAGATTTTCAATTAACTCAACAGTGGCAACTTTATTTTCAATAATTTCAAGCCTTTGCATCACATGTTCTAGAGTCAAAATAGTCCCATTTACCAAGAGAGGAGGAGGACCAAACAAATCTAACATAGCATTATAAGCATCAAAGGTCTGGCTATCCAAAAGAATCCCTCCGGTAATGGTATCAAGAATGCATCTATTCCATGGAGTAATGCCTACATAAAAATTGTGAAGAAGGACGGAAGTAGAAAGCTTCCTAGTAGATCTATTTTGAGCATTGCAATTTCTATGCCAAGCATCTTTTAGATTTTCTCCCTCCCTTTGCTTAAATTTAAGAATTTCATGTTCGGGAGTGTTACGCAGTCCCGGGTCCGCTATCACCAGCGTTTCCGACCCACATGCGTCAACAGGCCCAACCGAAGAGCAACACCGACTTATGAGAGGCCTTGGGCCCTCTCCCCCAAAAGACTAGCCTGTTAGGAGGGGACACCCCCGCCCTTATAAATCGTGTTATGTCTCCCCCCACAACCGATGTGGGACTAAACCCAACAATCTCCCCCTCACACATCGGTCATCCATGGGCCCGCTAACACTAGCGTTTCCAGCCCACCAACCATGACCGACCACCCGTGAGTATACCGAGATTCATTCCGGGCACCTGGGCTCTGATACCACTTGTTACGCAATCCCGGGTCCGCTATCACCAGCGTTTCCGACCCACATGCGTCACCAGGCCCAACCGAAGAGCAACACCGACTTATGAGAGGCCTTGGGCCCTCTCCCCCCAAAAGACTAGCCTGTTAGGAGGGGACACCCCGCCCTTATAAATCGTGTTATGTCTCCCCCCACAACCGATGTTGATAAATGACGGCTTATGACGGCGCCCGGGCGGCCGGTGTTGCGGTATCTTGGGGAGGAGCGCCTATAGTCATGCCCCGGGGATGTAGCCATATCGGTGAACCTCGTTAACAAATATCGTGCCTCGGTGTGTCGTATATGATCTTGCATTAGCGTTTTATTCTAACAAGTGGTATCATGAGCAAGGTTGTGAGAAGGCTATGCGGAAGATCATCCGAAGGTGCGAGGATCATGCTTGACGGGTGCCAGGGAACGTCCGATTGGTGCAAGGTGGAGCATGGCGGCGATCGCGGATGCGGTCGCCGTGTGTCGACACTGCCAGGCGGGAGGCTGGACCGTTCGATGGGCTGCGGTCGGTAAGGATCGGCTAGGCGTGGCGATCGGACGGCGTAGTGGCTGTTGAAAGGCGTTGCGAGGCGACGGATTCGCTCGCGATCGAACCGACGGCCGGCGTGGGGGCGGCGGATAGATCGGAGTGTGGCGCGATCGAGATGATGCGCTCGGTGTCGTCGCATAAGGGCGGCGCGCGACGCTGCGGATGGATTGTGTCGGCGGCGTGGATGGCGAGTGCGGCACGGCTCATGCACAGACGATCGCGCGTGGCGGCTATTCGGCAGGGTTGGCGTTGGTGATTACGTGCGACGATGCTGAACAGATTGCTGGCGAGAACCAAGATCAGAGACGGTGTTAGTTGTTCGTCGGAATTTGCGGCGAGTTTTTCCGAGGTGAACGGATCGAGAAAAGGAAAGTTACTGTGCTGCGTACAAGAGACGCACCAGGCACTTGGTTGCGTGCAGCAGCAGGTCTCCGTGGATGGCATGCATCGCACAAGGAAGTAAATAATCAGCAGTACATGTTAGGGCAGGAGTCCAGGGGATACATGCATGAGCGGTTCAAAAAAAAACCGAAAGATATGTGTGTGGCCAGGGGACAAGCCTACCTACACGAGAGTTATGATTAAAATTTGGAAGTATGTGCGCATACGTGTTCGGGTCTGTGCTGGTCTGGTGGACTTGCTTGGACTTTGGAGATTCCTGGTAAACGGTGACAGTTTGGACTCGATTTCCGTATCAGGCAAGGAAAAGTAGCGTCCGGGTGACCCAGCGGAAATAAAAGGCTGGCGACAGAGGCTAGCAGACACAACAAAAATTGTTTACGAGTTTAGGAAAAGGTGGAGCGGACGAGTTGTTGTGGGCGGAATTAATCCGGGCGTTGCGGCAAGAGGCTTCAAGTGATTTTCTGAAGGGTAGATAGGAAGGTTGTGCAGGTCATATTTTTTGGTAGATCACATACTGCGGTGTGGCTTCAGACGAGGAATACGGGATCAGTGATCTTTTTCGCGAGGAAGTCGCAGAGGAAAACAAGGGTGGTCAGACCGGCGGCAACAGGTCGGTTAGATCGCGGCTCGGCATGGCGCCGGGGTTCACTAAGTTTGATGTGGAGAAATTCGATGGCACGGGTAACTTCGGTCTATGGCAGACAAGAGTCAAGGATATTCTGGCGCAACAGGGAATCTTGAAGGGTTTGCAGGAGACGAAGCCGGCCAAGGTTGATAATGATGCGTGGGAGGATATGCAAGTGCAGGCGGCCGCTACCATACGGCTTTATCTTGCGGATCAGGTCATGTATCATGTCATGGACGAAGATACTCCTAAGGGAATTTGGGACAAGTTGGCAAATCGTTATATGTCCAAGTCAGCGACCAATAAGTTGTATTTGAAGCAAAAGTTCTATGGGCTGAAGATGCAGGAGGGGTCGGATCTTGTGGAGCATGTGAATGCCTTTAATCAATTAGTCACGGATCTAGCGCGTCTGGATGTGAAGATTGAGGATGAGGATAAGGCACTACTTCTTCTTGTTTCGTTGCCACCGTCCTATGAGCATTTGGTCATTACATTGACACATGGAAAGACAACCATCAATAATGAGGAAGTCACTGCAGCGTTACTTGGACATGAGTTGATGAAGCAAAAGAATGCTGTAGAAAGGGAGAGTACTCGAGGTTTGGGGTTGGCAGTTAAAGGTTATCAGCTTAGGAAGGGACAAGAGGCGGAGAAGAAAAAGAAGAAAAAGGTGCAGTGCTACAGGTGCAAAGACTGGGGACATATAAAGAGGGAATGCCAGGCGAAGGGTGGGGCAAGTGCTAATCTGACTACTCATGGTGATGACTCAGACAGCAGTAGTGATGTTCTCGTAGTATCAAACATGCGGTCAACAAAAGCTGAAGCGTGGATGTTGGATTTAGCTTGCTCTTTTCATGCGACGCCCAACAGGGAGTGGTTCTCTTCGTACAAGTCTGGTGAGTTTGGTTTAGCCTATGTGGGCGATGACACAGGTTATCGTGTTGCTGGAGTAGGTGACATCAAAATCAAGATGTTTGACGGAGTTGAGCGGATGCTTTGGGGAGTCAGGCATGTGCCAGGGCTAAGGAGAAATCTAATTTCGCTTGGTGTTCTTCATGATGGTGGTATGGAATTCCGTTGTGATCGGGATAAGAAGACCATGAAAATCATGGAAGATGTGGTGACTGTGATGATAGGAGAGAGGACGGCTTTGCATCTTTACAAGTTGCAAGGGAGCACTATTGCAGGTGGAGCCATGGAGAGTGGAGTTGCAGGAGTAGCAGTGGAGTCTCACAGTGGCGGTGGGTCTGGCCCGTCGGGTAGCTCTCAGTAAGCTATAAAGGAGACAACCCAAGTCCGGAGTACATGGAGCTTCGAGCATGGACGACTTCTAAGTGCTGGAGAATATTCGCCAAGGTGGAGTTTGTTATATTTGTGTCGAATATTATGTACGCAAGGGGTTACGTGGACTTGTAGTTGTAATTGGTGTGGTTAGTTACGAGTTGTGTAGGAGTCGGACACTTGTATCCTAGGCCTCTTATATACGGAGGGGCACCACACGTTGTAACCCATGACGACTTGATAGCAACAGGTACGCTGGGAGCCGACGGCTTGTGCGGCGCCCGCGGCGGCGGTGTTGCTTGATATCTTGGGAGGGCGCCCGTAGTCATGCCCCGGGGATGTAGCCATATCGGTGAACCTCGTTAACAAATATCGTGCCTCGGTGTGTCGTCTATGATCTTGCATTAGCGTTTTATTCTAACAGGGAGTAATAACGAGGATAGGAGGACTAGCCATGACGACGAGCAAACAAAAGACAGGTGAAAAAGAGAAGATTGGAAAAGAGAAGGCGAATAAAACGGCAAGGGTAAAGTGGGGGAGAGGAAAACGAGAGGCAAATGGCAAATAATGTAAGTGCGAGGGAGATGAGTTTGTGATGGGTACTTGGTATGTCTTGACTTGAACGAAGACCTCCCCGGCAACGGTGCTAGAAATCCTTCTTGCTACGTCTTGAGCTCGCGTTGGTTTTCCTTGAAGAGGAAAGGGTGATGCAGCAATAGTAGCATAAGTATTTCCCTCAGTTTTTGAGAACCAAGGTATCAATCCAGTAGGAGGCTCCTCAAAAGTCCCACGCACCTACACAGACAAACAAGAACTCGCAACCAACGCAATAAAGGGGTTGTCAATCCCTTCACGGCCACTTGCGAAAGTGAGATCTGATAGAGATAATATGCTAAGATAAATATATTTTTGGTATTTTATGATATAGGTTGGAAAAGCAAATATGCAAATAAAAGTAGATTGAAAGCTTTACGATAAAAGATAGACCCGGGGGCCATAGGTTTCACTAGTGGCTTCTCTCAAGATAGCATAAGTATTACGGTGGGTGAACAAATTACTGTCGAGCAATTGATAGAAAAGCAAATAATTATGAGATTATCTAGGCATGATCATGTATATAGGCATCACGTCCGTGACAAGTAGACCGACTCTGCTGCATCTACTACTATTACTCCACACATCGACCACTATCCAAGCATGCATCTAGAGTATTAAGTTCATAAAGAACAGAGTAACGCATTAAGAAAGATGACATGTTGTAGAGGGATAAACTCATGCAATATGATATAAACCCCATCTTTTTATCCTTGATAGCAACAATACAATACGTGCCTTGCTGCCCCTACTGTCACTGGGAAAGGACACCGCAAGATTGAACCCGAAGCTAAGCACTTCTCCCATTGCAAGAAAGATCAATCTAGTAGGCCAAACCAAACTGATAATTCGAAGAGACTTGCAAAGATAACTTAATCACACATAAAAGAATTCGGAGGAGATTCAAATATTTCTCATAGATAAACTTGATCATAAACCCACAATTCATCGGATCTCGACAAACACACCGCAAAAAGAGTTACATCGAATAGATCTCCAAGAAGACCGAGGAGAACTTTGTATTGAGAATCAAAGTGAGAGAAGAAGCCATCTAGCTAATAACTATGGACCCGAAGGTCTATGGTAAGCTACTCACAACTCATCGGAAAGGCCTTGGAGATGATGTAGAGGCCCTTCGTGATTGATTCCCCCTCCGGTGGAGCGTCGGCGAAGGCTCCAAGATGGGATCTCATGGATACAGAAGGTTACGGCGATGGAAATAGGTTTTCGTGGTCGCTTCTGATGTTTTCGGTATATGTAGGAGGCAGAAGTAGGTCGGTGGACGCCCGAGGGGCCCACGAGGGTGGGGGCTAGCCCACCTGTAGGGGGCGCGTCGGGCACCCTCGTGGCCACCTTGCTTGTTTCTTGACTTCCACTCCAAGTCCTCTGGATCACGTTTGTTCCAAAAAGGTTGCTCCCAAAGGTTTCATTCCGTTTGGACTCCGTTTGATATTCCTTTTCTTCAAAACACTAAAATAGAAAAAAATAGTAATTCGGGCTGGGCCTCCGGTTAGTAGGTTAGTCCCAAAAATGATATAAAAGTGTAAATTAAAGCCCCAAAACATCCGAAACGGGTAATATAATAGCATGAAACAATCAAAAATTATAGATACGTTGGAGACGTATCACTTGGCCAATGCAAAAATTGGCCGATCCTGTGGCCGAAAAATCTTCTTCGTGTCGAGGTGGCCGGGAGCACACCAACGGGACCTCAGGAAGGTATGACCACAACCCCTCCTACACAAGTACAACCATCGTCTGTGCTACTTGCTAAGATTGAGAGACATGAGGAAGGAGGGCCAACCGTTCCGGCAGATGATGCCATGCAGGAGGCCGAGGACCCTCTCTAGTATATCAATACCGGCGATGACAACGAAGTAACACTGAGTCAACCATATGAATATGAGATGCATGTACCAGAGCCGGAATGTCCTCGGGAGTGGAAGAAGTCTTTGTTCATGCAATCCTCACAGGACACACCTCTAGATGCCGGTTCCACCCAAGCTCAAGTAACTAGCCAGAGTCGTCCAATGCTGAGTCCGACAACAGTAGGGGTGGTTCTCAGGGAGGGTTTGACAGACCCACCAGCACCCCAGCCCACCAAGAAGAAGCAGAGGAAGAGACCGACGACGAGAAAATCCAATAAAGTTGGCAATGCTGGTTCTAGCAGCCAGCTGCCTTCAACCAAGGTTGACAGTGTGCCGATGAAACATGCGCCATTAATCCATGTCGCCGGAGAGCCAATGGTACCGGCGAATGCACTAGCTGCCATAACAGGGGATCTCAGGAGACTCCATGACCATGTTCTTTCGACAAAGAGAAGCCTCCTCACCTCGGATGATCCAGGATACCCACTTTATACGGTTCATGTGCTGAGCAGTTGCAAGATGTACGTCCACACATGCCCCGCGGACCTCTTCTTCCTGAGGTTTGATTACATCTTCCAGATGTTTCAAATGAGGACACTCGATTTTACGTTCGTCCGCCTGTATGCGCTGCACATGAACCGCATTGTCAGGAGAGAGCAAGTCACCGGTCTTGCGGTCGCGGACCCATACTACATGTATGAGGGCTTCTTGTCAATCAACGATGCCAACCATCAATATGCGAGTCAGTACATCAAAGAATTCTTGGTCAGCAATAAGGACAAAGAAACCATTCTCCTACCTTATCATCCCGGGTAAGTCATCCGCGATAGCACTATAACACATACATCCTTTCGTGCATTTCAATAATTACTTTGCACGCATGGAGGCTAACTTGATCGTGTATTTTGCGTAGCGGGGGGTGTCGTGCCGTTCTCATCGTTCTTTACCCTCGTTACTCCCGCGCTCTATATTTGGACCCGTCGAAGAACATATAAAAGAAAGATTACACACACATAAAGTATGTTCTGGACAGAGCTATGCCGGGCTCCAGCATGCGGGGTGGCTACATCCAAAGCAAAAAACAAATAAGGCTGGGTCCTGTTTCGGCCACAAGACTGACTTCTGTTGCATTCAGCAACCGACAAGAAGTGAGAACGATGGATTCTACGTCATCCATCTAATGATGGAGTACAGAAGGGATGTGCAATCACTTTGCATGAAATCTTCATCCGATACCCATATCCAGAGATGGGCCGAAGCCTTTGGAGCAGTGCCGGATAATCGAATTCGAAATGATTTCTACCGGATCCAGCAGGAAATTGCGTCCATCATCATGAAAGATGTCCTCAAAGAGAATGGGATGTTCTACGGTGGCCAAATATCGCGAGCTGACGTCCAAACCCGCATTGCCCTACAACGTCAGGACATGACGCCTTTCACTAAGCTTGGGTCCGTCCTCCCGGATATGGACAGATGGGAAGAATGCACTACTTATAAACAATGTGTCTGTTTAGTTACTTGTTACTTTCTGTATGACGAAACTTTGAATGTCTCAGTACGACGAAACTATTAGATGCATGGTGCCACGCTCTAGTTAATTACTTTCGGTACGATGAAATTTGTTAACTATGTTTACTATATATGTTGCTTCTATTTCATAACTGTTTCGTTCAATTCGCTTCATGATATATATATGTGCATCTCTAACAGGTATATAGATCAACGATGGCGAGGAAGTGGTATGCCGTGTATGTAGGGCATGTTCCGTGTGTGTATGATGAGTGGCCAGAGTGTCAGGCCCAAGTCTCTGGCTTCTCCGACGGAAGCCAGAAAGGGTTTGATAGCAGAGCGGAAGCCGAAGCTAGTTACTTGAGATTCATAGCACAACAGGGGATTCAGAACCAGCGCCGCTGCAAAAACTACTACATAATACCGCTTTTGATCATGGTGATCGCTATTATCTTCTATGCGGTCATATCATAGTCTACATACATGATGAAACATGAGTATGTGACCATGTAGTTGCATGTATTGAGAACTTGTATTGACTTGTAACGCTATTTCGAGACATGTGTTCGACCATGATCGATGATGATGAGATACTTGAGACATGTCGAGACTTCTAATAACTTTGGCTCATCCATGACTCACTTGCTTTTCAATGAATATGCATGTTGTTGTATAAACGGTGGATCTGTTTAATTGTGTACAGAGCCAAAATGCAAAAAAAAAAATTACAAAAGTTAGCAGTGGCATGGGGGTAAAGATTACCAGTAGCACTCAAGTAACAGTAGCGCTGGCTAGTTCCACGCGCTGTAGATAATTATTAGTAGCGCTGGGTGGAAGCGCGCTACAGCTAGCTTTAGATACCAGTAGCGCTGGGCAAAACAAGTGCTACTGCTAAAAAATAGTTGTAGCGTCGTAGCAGTAGCGCACCTGCCCGCGCTACTAATAGCAAAAAAAACAGCGCTACTAGTAAGGGTTTTCCTAGTAGTGACGTTGTGACGTTTGATAGCACACAAGGTGTTCCTCCGGTATCCGAGAGTTGCATAATCTCATAATCGAAGGAATATGTATTTGACATGAAGAAAGCAATAGCAATAAAACTGAACGATCAATATGCTAAGCTAACGAATGGGTCTTGTCCATCACATCATTCTCCTAATGATGTGATCTCGTTATCAAATGACAACTCATGTCCATGGTTAGGAAACCTTAACCATCTTTGATCAATGAGCTAGTCAAGCAGAGGCTCACTAGGGACACTGTGTTTTGTCTATGTATCCACACATGTATCAAGTTTCCGGTTAGTACAATTCTAGAATGAATAATAAACATTTATCATGATATAAGGAAATATAAAATAACAACTTTATTATTGCCTCCAGGGCATATTTCCTTCACTATGAATCCATGGCAGTAGGCAATTGGTTTATTCTTCCATGTTTCTCAATCAAAGATCACATGAACTGCCCTACATGATTGTGATCCATGTAATATAATATGTTGGTGTGTTTTGTTGTGATATGGTGAATTATTACTTTATGATCAGATTTATGCATGAATCTTTTTGGGACCTTTTTGATTTGTTTGTTGCATAATTCTTATTCATGTATGCTCTTCGATCTTTCTTTCTTTCTTTGCCCAAGTTTGAGGGGTGATCTACAAGAGGTAGCTGTGTCTGAAGTTGAGTTCAATCTTGTAAGTAATCTACCATAGTGACACAAAGTGGGAAGGGCTTGTATTGTGTTGTTGCCACTAAGGATAAAAGGATGGTTGCGTAGTTGTTCTTTGAATGTAGGGAGAAGAAAATATTATCATCTACTTCATTTCATCATACTTATTTCATTTTACTTAGTACTTTAATATGCTTCTAGGATAGCGGTTTTGGGTGTATTATTAGCTATAGATGCAGTTGAATAACAGTCTATAGATATTGATACGTGATGCTCATATGTTGATTATTCCATGGATAATCATAGTTGTAAAAACTGTAATTTAATCAATGCACAATCGTAATTTCTTCACCACAGCATGCTTTTTGTTTGGAGAGAAACCACTAGTGAACTACAGATCCCAGTCCATCTTCTTATT
Source organism: Aegilops speltoides (assembly GCA_021437245.1). Classification (NCBI taxonomy): domain Eukaryota; kingdom Viridiplantae; phylum Streptophyta; class Magnoliopsida; order Poales; family Poaceae; genus Aegilops; species Aegilops speltoides. The sequence continues at coordinate 463,390,905 of CM038144.1, forward strand.
CAACCTCGGTCAAACGCTCTTTTCAATTTTATGCCTTTTGCATTTCCATTGCAATTAAATCTTTCATGTACTCGTGCTTTTAATCCTTGTAGCTAGCAAAACTAGTAAGACTGACAACCTCGACAGTTTTGTTGGGGGTCAAGGCAGTTTTGTATCTACATGTGCATGTGTTGGTCATTTCCCGCCTTACTAAACTCCTGCTGGTTAAATGGCACTTAAAGGAAATTGATGTTTGCTACAAACCCTTACACCTAGACGCCCAACACTTTCCTAGTTGAGAGGAAGCACACACGAAGAGCCTGGCTGAGAGGAAACGACCGAGTAGACCATTCCTAGTGGACATGGCTAGGTTCGTGTAGGACCAAGATTCTGATACAACAAAGTCAATCGGACGGGCCAAAATTGCATCCAGTGGGTCTGACTGAGCCTAATGCAAGCAACCAAACATGCCCCTAAATGCGTTACACGGGAACAATTCCTTTTCTTTTTAGCGTAACGTGGGAACAATTCCTATTCGCTGCTTATTTGTGGCAGATTGTTGTGGCCAGCCTAATTTATGCTACATATGTTCCCGGTTTTAGGAACCTTCCAGAATGTTTCAGTTCAGTTTAGTTTTTTCTTTCCCGTTGGTTCTTTTATTGGTTTTCTTTTGTTTTTTTAAGTTTTACTTATTTTTTGAAAAAATATTTGAAAATTTTAAAATATCGCTCAGAATTTCAAAGATGTTTGCTGTTTCAAAATTGTTTACAAATTCAAAAAAAAATTGAAATTTCAAAGAATTTTCGTGGTCTAAAAAATCTTTCCAATTTCAAAAAATCTTCGCATTTTAAAAAATGTTCAGAAATTTCAAAAACTGTTCACATTTTCAATAAATGTTCGGAATTTCAAAAATTGTTTGGTTTTTTAAAATATGTTAGAAATGTCAAAAAGTGGCCGCGTTTCCACAGCAACCTGTTCACAGACTTGAGTTTTATTGTGTTTTCAAAACATGTTCAGTGTTTTCAAGTAATAGTACCCACGCACTAGTACTACAGTGCCTGCCGATGGGCCGGCCCAGTCGGGCTTCGCTTTGTGCGTCGCACCCTCTCTCTTGCGCGGCGACTAGAGCTGCCTTCCCGCATACGCCTGCGGGAGCCCCCTCTCTCTCTCCCACTTCGCTCCTCTTTCTTTCACTTCCTTCCTCTTCCCCTCCGCTCTCGTCGGCGAGCACGGAATCGGCGAACCCTAGCGGCCCCGCCATGGACGCCGCGCCCGTCGCCAACCGCCTCAACAAGTTCCCCCTCGTCGCCGCCTCCCTCGAGGTAACCTACCCGAACCCGATCACGCCTCCCCCCTCGCTGAAATGACGGCGCGCCCAGCTATTCCGTGAACTGGAGCAAGCCTCGGTTATTCTCGATTGTTCGATTGGGTAATGCCGAAACCGCATTGATCATGTTATTATGTTCCTGGGACCTTCAATTTAATTTGAATCAAGACAATACTGCACGCTGCCTGGAGCACGCCCTTTGCCTTGTTCTGATTTGGTGCTAATCTGTGAGTTACGTGTATTACCGAAATAGGTTTTTTTTTTTACCGAAATAGCGTTACGTGTATTTCCCTTTGTTGTGGTCCAGTTGATTCACTTGTTTTGACGCACATATTTGTTTGATGAAATGCTAGACAAGAGGCCTCGTGAAGGAGCAAATTCGTTCCTTCAACTATTTCGTCACCAAAAAAATGCAGAAGATTGTGATGGAAAATAACCGCATCGTAGCACCCCAAGACCCGTCCATCTATCTTAGGCATGCAGCTATCCACTTGTTTACAGTCACTATTTTCTTTTTGTGTGTTTCCAGTCTTGTCTTAGTTTGCTTTGATGCAGATACACTGCAGTGTATCTCGAAATTCCATTTGCGTGTCCATACTACAGCACTGATATTTTGACACCGCAATTCTGCCGTCTTAATGATCGCACGTAAGTTTGAGAATCTTGTTGATATTGTTAATTTGTGCATTTTGCTACCATCATTATAAGTTCCCCGTTACCAAGATTTTCTTTTCTTCCTTCAGTTATGCTGCCCCCATAAGGGTTGATGTTGAATACACTGCCTATTTACGGGATAAAACGCTGACGCTACGGGAGGTAACCCATCTAATGTCTGGTTCAAAATTTTCACCCCACACATAATAGTACTCATTTTCCATGCATATGTCAAACATAATCTTAAGTACCTCTTACAACCTTAGCCGCAAAGAAACTTAATCCCTGTTGTGTCTTGTTTATTTACTCCAGGAAAGTGCCACCATTGGGTACATGCCTATTATGCTCAGAAGCTGTTCTTGTGTTCTGAATGGGAAGGATGAAGATGAACTAGCAAGATATGGTCAGCCTATTTCTGGTCTTGTGACTGTTTATGGGGAAAAATGATACTTCTTATGTTATCATTTTTTGTTTTGTTTTGAAAATTTGACTATTGGGCATGTAGGCGAGTGCCCTCTTGATCCTGGCGGCTACTTCATTGTGAAAGGAAATGAGAAGGTAGTTAAATCATCAACTGCTAATAGGATGACAATAGTAACGGTGCCAACTGGGTCTTATTTTTTCATGTGCAGGTCATTCTTATACAAGAAGAATTACCAAAGAATCATATTATTATTGAGACCGATCGTAAAGGAAGGTCATACACTCATACTCCTTCCTGAATATAACCTTTTGTGGCCTTTGTCGACTATTTTGAATTTTGTACCAGCATCCAGTATATCCTTTGTTGTTTTAAGGGTTTGAAAACATGACATCAATTTTGTCAGTCACATGTGTCTGGCTATTCATGACTACTTGGTTGGGTAGTTTACTTAAGTGAAATATTTTGATGGATAGACAACTGTTATAAATAGAAATGCTGGACACTAATAAAATCTTTGGTGTGAAGATAAAAAGAGAGAACCTATGGAAAAGGAGGAAGGGTATTCCGCTTTGGCTCATATAACGAGGTGGCCTTCTTTTTTTTTCTCATCAGGGTGACTGCGTCGGTTATGAGCAGTGCAGATGGAATAAAAAGCAAGACTCTAGTTGTCATGGACAACAAAAAGATCTATCTAGATTCGAATCATTTCACTAAGCTGGTATGCATTTGCTATCCCGTTGGTCTTTTAACCATTTCTTCCATTTAATAATAATATGAATCTTTTTTATTTGTAACCCTTGGTAGTATAGGATGACAGAAAAATTAATGTTGTACTTAATGACTCAGTTCTGTGTCAATTATTTTGAATACTTTACAGTAGTAACTTGTTTAGGAGCGCGGCAAGACCGTGCTAATTGAAAAGTAACATCGGGATGTTATTTTCCAATTGATACATCTTTCTGAATCTAAGCTAATGTTCCCAAATTTTGGAGCGCGACAACACTGTGCTAATGTTCCCAAATTTAAGCAGTCACATCCTTGAATAGGACAGACTCTGAGTAGGGAGTAGCGTTGTATTTTTCCTTGACTACAGACCTGGTAACTTCTTAACAAATGTGCATAAGGTCTTTGATTCCTGTATTGATGTGCAAGGAGTAATTGACATTCATATCTTAATTTCCAAGCTTTGAATTCCGCAGATTCCTGTAATTGTTGTTTTGAAAGCAATGGGAATGGAAAGTGACCAAGAGGTTGTACAAATGCTTGGACGAGATCCAAGATATGGGGACTTACTATTTTTATCTATTCAGGTAGTTGTTTTCTGAGTTAGTTGAGACCTCAGAAGGACTACATAATTATTTGGTCTTTTAATCTTGTGAAAAGTGTTAAACCTTTCTCTTGTCCTTTTTTCTTGTTCTTTTCTTCTAGAGCTTATGTTTTTTTTACTTAAGGCTATTTAAATGGGTTTTACTTTCTTAGGAATGTGCCTCTGAGGGAATATATACACAACAACAAGCTCTTCAGTACATGGATGGCAAGGTGAAACTTGAACCGATAAGTGTGCCTTACTATCATCCTTAAAGAAACCTTTTGTTGTAGTTTGAATTATACCAAGCAATTTGCAGATCAATAAATAGTGCATGAAGTGCATCATAAGCTTTGCAAGAGTATATCCCTTCATTACTGAGTCATGCATTCTCTGTAATATCCCCGAGGGAGTGGTAGGAATTTTACTGTTCATTTAGCAGCCTTGGCAATTTCTGATATGTTCTCATTTCTAGAGGCACTTCCTATCTTTCTAGAAGAATTACATTTTACTTGGTTGGTAAGAAGCAGTTGCACTTATCCTATTTTTCATGGCCAGATGAGGGAGGGATGTATTTCTTTTACCTTTTATCATTACTAAGTTTTATATGTTTTAGTTGCACATGTAAATGTGGCTTCATGTACTGAATTTGGCTATTTTTGTAGATGAAGTATCCGCATCAAACAACTATGAAGGTATTAACTGAAAGTTCATATTTTCTCTTAATTTTTATGTATGGTTCAGGAAATGTACTGTTAACTATAAGTTTCCAGATTTCTGTCTCAAACTAATTGGTAGAGACTAGCAAACAGAGCTGCAAACTTGTGTTCTTGTTCAGATTAAGTTACTTCATTTCCTTCTATTTTCCACTTTCAGGTCCTACATAATCATTTCCTTGCGCATGTGCCGGTGAGATAAATAATGGGAACTCTACTACCTTGGCTTTGTAGCCGGTCTTCTTTCCTTCTCATGTCAATCGCACCTTCAGGTCAAGAATGGGAACTTGCGAGCAAAGAGCATATACACTGGTGTAATATTAAGGCGCATGATGGACGCAGTCTTGAATACTGACACTTTTGATGACAAGGCAAGTTCAAAGCTACTCCCTGTATCACTTAAGTGAATGAGTCTTAAAAGAAGTCATCTAGCAAAAGCCAGCTTTTCTTGCCTTCGATATTGTTTCGTAAGAAATGAAATCCTTATATTGCAACTCTCTAATTATAGCTTAACATGCATAGTGGCTAACTGATTCTTATAAAACCTGACTGCAGAGTGATCTTGCTTGGTATTGGAATCTCTATTGAAACTTTATCATTTTGAACATTTTGATGGTCATAAATCATGATCTGGTACAACGCTCTGCATGTTAACTCTGTTTTGCCTGGTCTCTACTCTACCCACCATCGCCACAGTCACTTTGTTTTGTGTTAGCTTCTATTCTTAGTCTGCATGAACAAGATTGCAAATATATCCTAACTTCGGATCTGTACACTAACTTGACGAAGTGTTATGTGAACAACCCCCCCCCCCCCCTTCGACACTGGTCAAGTCGGGCCTTATAGTCATCCGTCTCCACCAGTTCGTGGTGTTGTGCGTCAAGAAAGTGAGTTCTCAGGCAGATCGATTCTCCGGGGAGTTCCTTTGGACAGGCAGAGCAGCCACTTTAGGCGGGCACTGACATGTTAGCTAGGCTAAGGTCTGCTGCCCCTTAGGGCTCGGCAGGTTAGGAATTCACGGCCTCCCCAGGTTGGCAATCAGCCTCTGGGTTCGCTGGTTATGGAGGATGTATACAGACCCCCAACGCCTTTGGCATGGGCTGGCATGCAATTCAGGAGAGACGAGCAGTGCGTGTTTTGAGCATCCACCAAGATGGTGATGGAATGTCTTCTCTCGTTTGGGAAGACTACTGGATATTGCCATATTGGTGGCAATTCCATCTCTGAGATTGCGCCCAAGCTACTCCGTCCTTTTAGTCTTGGGGCGCAATCGGAAGCGCCGTACCGTCGTGGATAGACGATGGACCTCTGACATTCATGGGGCCCTTAACCTGTTTCAAGACTTACTATAACATCCACTTTCAAGGGTCGGTGGCATCGGTCTCTTGAAATTGAATTGGAGGTCTTGGGCTCCCCCGAGGATGAAGTTCATCTTGCTGGCATGCCAGGACTGCTGCTGGACAGCAGCAAGGCTCGCCAGGAGGGGCCCTGCCGCACTCCCTGTGCTGTGTGCTTTGCGACCAAGCGGGGAGACCATGTGCCACATCTTGACTGGCTGCTCCTTGCGCTCCCTGTGGCACAATGTGCTTTCTTGGATCCGATCGACTGTCCACCCCAACTCCGGCGGCACCTAATCAGTGCATCGAGACTCAAAGCGTTTGCATTTAATCTAGAGTAAATATACCCCTGAAATGTAATCGGGGTAATGTTATAAAATTCTAGGGAAGCTTCTGCAGTATATTGGCTCCTATGTAACATGCTTATGTGTGCGAATAGGTGTCAAAGTTGCAGCGTTAAAAGTCGTTCACTCGGGAAGGTAACTGTATCAACTTCAGAGAATTAAACTAACTAAAACATATATAATCTTTTGTTTATTAGGGTGGAATAATAGGAAAATTGCGTATAAGAAATCAACCACTTTTACATAGAAAGAATGAAAATATACTAACTTCCTCAAGCGCACGCAAAACTGTCTTCAGAAATTTGCACGTTTATGACCTGTTGTCAAGTGACCTTTTGTTGAATATCTTGCAGGATTATTTAGGAAATAAGAGGCTGCAACTGTCTGGTGAACTAGTATCCCATCTTTTCGAGGTGATTAGTTTCTCTAATCATTTCATTAATTAGATGGTTGCATTATGTGGTTTTATCTCCTACAGTGTTTTTCTTTGTGAAGGATCTGTTCAAAAGAATGAATTTGTTGGCTATGGATATTATGGGCAAAACTATGAGCAACAATACAAGTGAAGATCGTGACGGAGTCCTGAATTTTAAGCAGGTACATATTTATGGATGCTAATTTCTGCCCTCCTTTTGCATTTCAATTATTGTAGCTTGTGTTATACCTTGATGAACTTACTAAGTGAAGAAGTATCTTTCTGTTGCTGTTTTATGCTAAGCTCATAAACTCCACATGTGAAAATGCCTTTATAACTACAAAGTTTATTAATCAGATCCATAGAGTATTTATCATCTTGGGTGAAAACAGAGATCAATTTTTTTTAACCATGGAGTCCCTGCTCTACTGCTCGATGCTGTCCATTTCAACCATGTCAATAACCTTAACCAGGCTGCTAGTTGCACTTGCACCGTCAAAAACAATGACATGCACCAGAGGGGTCAGTGTGTATTACAGTTCATGGCTGATCTTGCAACAAAACTTAGAGCCTACAGCTAGTTGGCCTTCTTGAAAGCCGCAAATCAGTACTTATTATGTGCTGCTGTTATTTAGTCCTTCGATAATATAATAGCTTAATTGTCTTCGTGTTTATGATGAAGTAAAGTTTCATTCCTGGAAATGCCACTGCTATGTAACATATTGCCTGACTATTGACTTGACAGCCTAATGTGCAATGCACCGGAGAAATCCATTACCTTTTTATTCTTGCTCTGCTCATTATATTGGAATTGGTTTATCATTGGGATGCCCAGACAGCTATCTTACATGTATAACTTCCTTATTTTGCAGATAATAGAGAGGGCTTCTAACATAACCTCTGGTATGGAGTTGGCCATTAACACAGGAAATTGGAACACAGGACAATTTGGTATGAGTAGAAAAGGTGTATCACAGGTATCTGAGTTCCGACCCCCCTTCTCTAATCTATAGATATTTTGGGATTTAAGTTTTTCTTTTGCTTCTATATAGACGCTTTCTAGGCTATCCTATATGGCATCTTTAGGCTACATGACACGCATATCACAAGAATTAGAGAAGACCCGGAAAACAAATGGGCCCCGTGCATTGCACCCTAGTCAGGTGAGGATAGAATGGTAGCTATATTTCTACTTCGTAAAGAAACAACAATATACGTGAAGATCTGAAACCTCAGAACTGTTTCTATTTGCTCCTTGTGAACTATTTTTATGGCAGTGGGGTATGCTTTGCCCATGCGATACTCCGGAAGGAGAACTTTGTGGATTGACAAAAAATTTAGCTTTGTTAACTCACATTACAACAGATCAAGAGGATGATGGCCCACTGACGAAGCTGGTTTGTTTTCTCCTAATTCAGTTATTTTTATGTTTGTTGTCTTTAATGCTTTGTGCCCGACTGCCTGTGTGGGCATGTTCTTGTGTGTATTGAGGTATTGATGAGCTCATATCCAACCATTGCTTGATTCGTGTTGTTTTGGGAATACGACTGCACCCACTACGATTGGGCACCTTTACACAGAGTGTGCTCAGTGGGAAATCATGTAGGTTGTACGTGAAGTTGTAGATTTATTACTAGCCACCGTAGTTTTTTGTGTGCATGTGCCTATGTCTGCATGTTTTTTGCATGATTGCATGCATACTGTTTATAATAATTACTCGAAATGATCTGAGCTGCAACAACACAATTTACTGGTAGTTCCTATAATTAAATAGATTGTACATACTTTGAAAAAAAACTAGATTTTACATACTAGCAGAGGCAGAGCACAACTCAGCGGTCACATGTGGTCATTAATCACCTAAATAGTCAGTATGCACCCTATATGCAATTTGATTGTGGTCTAACCTGCTGCATTTTTCTAGTTCTTTACATCCATTGTATAAAGAAGTGCCACAAGTTATGAGCAATCTTATATATTCCACTTTTGTTCATTATGTACCAGTGTTATACTTTAGGTGTGGAAGATTTATCAATTTTATCCGCAGAAGAAGTTCATGCATCAGACTCATTTCTGATCATGTTCAATGGATCAATACTGGGGAAACATAGGCAACCTCAGGTCTAATTTCTTATAAACATTACCTTTGCCTTTTCTTCTTCCTTTCTTAATTTTTCGTTAAGCCACCCGTGATTCTTTTCAGAGGTTTGCTGATAATATGAGAAAACTGCGTCGGTTAAGCTCATCTTGGGACTTTGTAAGCATTTTTGTTAATCAGAAGCAGGTATTTTTTTTCTTGATTTCTACTAGCTAGCTTACTATGAATACTGCATCATAATAAAATTGGAAGTATAAGCTGTAACAGTTTTGCAGCACATAATAAAATCAGCTGGCGACATACTTGTGTATGTGAGGAAAAAGAATTCTAACAGCTAATTTATCTCCAGGCCTGGGGAAATAGCTCCTTGCCTTCTGGAATCAATTTGATGGATACAGTGATTGTGGCATGTGACACAAATATTTAAAAAATATCAGTAGTGTCGTTTGTGTCCATGTTATCATCGTTTGCAGTGATATGATATTACTGTTACTACTGTTCCATGTTATCTAGGAGGGGCCATATAATTGTATGTGACCCTTGTTGCTGAGTTTATTCTTTTTCCTCCAGAAGTTGTACCAGCCTTTTAATTGCACAAAACTGAAGATATAGCCGGGATCTTAAGATTTAGGTTGCTCACATGAAGCAAACCGTGGCTATATGTTCAGTTTCATAATTAGGTGTCTTGGTCAATGAGTACCATGCTATTTCTGTGGATGTACCTGAAATTGCGAAAAATAGCACACAACTCCCTCCGTTCCATAATTCTTGTCGTGGTTTTAGTTAAAATTCGAACTAAAACCACTAGAAGAATTATGGAACGGAGGGAGTACTATCTTGTTTGTTGGTTGATTGGTTGCTGTGGTATTTATCTCTTTTTGTTCTCAAAAGGATGATTTGGATCTAATAACTTGTCGACATTTCTAGCGTTGCATTCACATTGCCTCTGATGGCGGTCGCGTTTGTCGTCCACTTTTAATCGCTGATTTGGGAATATCAAGGGTCCAAGACCATCATATGCAGGAACTGAGGGTTAGTGCATCACATGCTGTTTTATCTATTGGTTGTTTTTTGTTATCTAGTTCAGAACTGCTTTTTTCTGTTCTAGGCTGGTCGACTCTCATTTGACGATTTTCTGCGTTTTGGGTTGATTGAATATCTTGATGTCAATGAAGAGAACAATGCATTGGTATAACATGATTCTTCTGACTTTCCCTTTATGGTTTATATAATTTCTTATAATGTGTTTAAGATCATCCAAACAGATTGCATTGTATGAGCATGAAGATCAAGATGATGTTCAGAGAAGCAGAATCACACACATTGAAATAGAGCCCTTGACTATATTAGGGGTTGTGGCTGGGCTTATTCCTTATCCACACCATAACCAATCTACACGTAACACTTACCAGGTAAGGATTTGGGTTATTGTTGCACATAATGATTCATTGCATCTCTCGCTTACATTTTTTTCATCTGCAGTGTGCAATGGGTAAGCAAGCAATGGGAAATATTGCGTATAATCAGGTAAGAAGCAGCTTGAGTTGTTTCTGACCATTTAATTATGCATGTGTTTTTGTTTCGTTGCACTCACATCAATGTAGCACGAGTTGGCCTGGTTGGTTGCAACTGCAACCTACACATTTGACTGTTGAAAAGTATCTAAATCACATTTGTATGACATTTGATTTAACTTTACAATGTTGTTATACTCTGGCCCTTGTTCTAAGCTTGTTTCCTTACTGACGTGAAATAATGTTTCTTTGGAATGTGTTCAGTTGTCCCGGGCAGATTCTCTACAATATTTATTAGTGTACGCGCAACGTCCCCTGGTCACAACAAAAACAATCGAGTTGGTTCGTCACTTGCCCCCTCCTCTCCCCTCCTCATTTGAAATTTGATGTTACATAGTTTACTACATATCTTTTCAGGTGGGATATGATAAGCTTGGGGCTGGGCAGAATGCAACTGTTGCTGTCATGAGTGATAGTGGATATGATATTAAAGATGCAATTGTATTCAATAAATCATCCCTTGATCGAGGTTTTGGTCGTTGCATAAGAATGAAAAGGTAATGCTATGCTTAATAACTCAAATAAAGATGCTCTTCCTTTTATTCTGCTTTGGTTCTTATAGTGTATCTTTGGTTCTTGTTCTAAAGGTACACGGTGGCAATGCAGAAGTATGGGAATAATAGGTCAGGAAAGAATGTTAAACCAGAGAGAGATAAAGATGATATTTTGAAGCAGCAGAATATGCAGGTAGGAAAAGCACCGACCAGTGACTGTTCTGACTTCTGACACTACAAGACCCTTCATTTTTCTCACTAGATTGGCATAGTAGCCAGTTTTAAGTATTTTATTATGAGTTTTTTTCCAGCAGTTTTTGTCTGACTTTTATTATTTGTATATCATTTATAATGGGTGGTATTATTGAAATGGGCTTGCCAGTCCCAATTTGGCTGAAGTTATTCACATCTTCTTAATTTGTCTACTCGGTATTGGGAATTGGTATTACATTTTTCTGTATACTCCTAAGTCAGGGAACTTTTGATAGGTTTTGGATAGAGATGGATATGCCAAGCCAGGTCTAATAATCCGCGATGGTGATATCTATGTGAACAAGAAAACTCCCAAGAATACTGCAAAAAGTCCTGGTGTTACATCAACCGACAGGTCACTATTCTTGTGTTTTTGTGGTTATTATGTTCCATCTTCTATTATTTTGGCTCCAAAGTTTTGCTGTTCAATAACGTTATATGTTCTCAGTCGCTTGAAACATTGCTCATCCAGGGACTATGAAGACTCCCCAGCTATCTACAAAGGTGATGATGATGAGACAACTGTAGTTGATCGTGTAATACTTTCCTCAGATAGTAATGACAACTTGACCATCAAGTGTATTATCCGTCACACTAGGAGGCCAGAGGTATGGTCTATTCGCTGAATCCCTTAAGTTTGATGTACAGAATAATGAAGGTAAATATTTGTGTCCCTGTTTGTGATGCAGGTCGGTGACAAATTTAGTAGCAGACATGGACAGAAAGGTGTTTGTGGTACCATTCTTCAGCAGGAAGACTTCTCCTTCTCTGAGAGAGGAATATGCCCTGATTTAGTTATGAATCCCCATGGATTTCCAAGGTTTTATATTGGCTTTGGTTATATTGTATGCTTTTCCTTTTTTGCTGATTTCTTCTATATCTATCTGTTAGTTGAGTTTGTTCTCTGGAGCCACAACCATTCAGTTGGTTGTTTTCTGTTATTTAGCTCATCTTCAATTTAATACGAAAGATTGGGACTCCTTATTTTGCCGGAGTATGCCCATTTTGGTATTCAAATGTGTGTGTAGACATCATGCTCTTTTTCTCTTCTTCTAACTCAATACTACACACATTTAGTATATACCTCCGTCCACTGTCACTGAAATGAGTGAATCTACACACTAAAACGCCTCTAGTTACACTCATTTCAGCGACAGTTAATTCTGGACGGAGGGAGTATTTGAGAAGAAAGTTGAAGATACTCGCCCTACGGGATTGTGATATTAGACTTGTGAGTTATTGAAATTAATGTGACACCTAGAAATAAATCAATTTGCATAATTATTCCATGCTCTTGGTTGTGATTCTGACACTTGAGGTACAAGAGCTAGACATGTCTAGGACCACCCAGTCTTCCAGTTCATATATACTGGCTATGTGCATGCTTAATATCGCTTACATGATTAAATTCTGTTTGCCTGATACTGTCTATTAGTTATATTGTGTTGCTGGTTACTGTGAAAGTATTTTCACGACATGCTGACTCTCCTTTTGTTCACTAGTGGTATGACGGTAGGACAAATGCTTGAACTTCTTGGCGGAAAGGCTGGTGCATCATGTGAGCAATTTTATTATGGCAGTGCATTTGGTGAACCAAGTGGTAATGCTAATAAAGTTGAAGACATGAGGTAATATTATTCTTTCATGATATTATTTCATCTTGGAATGTTCTCAATTATTCTTCAACATTGCTTTCATTGGTATTAGCTATACTCTTGTCAAGCACGGCTTCAACTATCATGGAAAAGATTTATTGTACTCAGGTGTGTTTCCTAAGAAGTTCTGATGATCTTTATATTTTCATGTTATTCCTAGCCTGTGTTGAATAGATTCAACTGAACTCGAAACCATGATGCTGACGCTAGTATGCAAATAAAGTAAGCCATATGAGAACTTAATTTTTTTTCTCAAACATGCTGTGTTTCGTTTGTAGTAGAAAGAAGAATATGAGAACTTGATTTGTTTCATTTACCTTGAGTTGATGGAAAATTTCTACGATTAATCTTGTATGTGCATTATGAAAATATCTACTTTGTGAACTTAGATCGCAAAATATGGGGCTGCCTATGGTTAAACAACTTGCCTACTGCAGTTTTTGCTGGTTTTTGGTCAAACTGTTCACCTACCGGTTTCCTGGGCAGTGATTGGTTTTTGGCCTCGAATATGTAGCCATGATGTACTGGTGCTTCTTAGATGAATCTAAAGCTTCAAATCTTGAAAGATTGAAATTCCAAAATTTTCTTGAAATAAAAATTGGTTGAAAACTGTTTGGTTTTCCTGTTATGTGTTACGACAAACTGACTATGGAGCTCCTTGTGCTGAAAATAGATTCCGAAACCCTCCTTGAATTAGAAAATGGTTTATCATCTTCCTTGTTCTACATTTTTGCCATTTCTACCAATTGCTGGGCATTGACCACATGTTGAATGAGTTTTTGGTGAAAAAGTGTATGCTAAGTTCATACAATGAATGGGAAACTGTTGAGATGATCCCACTGTATGGAAAAGAGTCGAGATGATCCCCTGAACTGTGGGGGCGTGTCAACTCCAGCCTGAACTATTAAACCCTTTAATTGCCCGCAAGGCTGGTCTTCACCGCATGGTGGATGCAGAGGCCAGGGCTTATCCTCCTTCCCGAAGGAAAAAAAAATAGATTTGTCAGATGTTCTTTCTGCATGGTTTGTGTGCAACATCTGCCTGGTCCCGTCAGGGTTCTTGAGCGCTGACTGTTTCACCGTTTTCAGGCACTTTAGGCCACCCTCTTCAGGCATATATCTTCATGGGGCCAATCTACTACCAGAAATTGAAGCACATGGTAGGCAGAGTCTTTGTTTTTTGGTTATGATCTATTTTGCTTGTCCTTAAAATATGTTATGTTTTCTACTGCTACTATTTGTCCACTATGCCTTGGTGTACAGTAATATCTTAAGGATTGATAATGACAATATAGATTTTAGTTCTTAGAGATGTGTTGCAAGATGCTCTAATTTGGCACAGAACAAAGATACCTTGAACTTGTCCGGGTTGGAATAGGTTGTAATATCTTGAATTTGATATGATTGTTTTTATTGATCCCTTTCAGCTTGCTTGATATTTTATTTCTAATTTATTATCTAGCTTCATATATATGAATTCTTCAGGTTCTTGATAAGATGCATGCTCGAGCTTCTGGACCACGAGTTGCATTGACCAGGCAACCTACTGGAGGTTTTTCATCTCCCTTTACATATGCTGCGCTTAAATGACTGAAGCTTCATATCTTTTCCTGTTAACAATCCTGTTGTTCGCCTTTAAAATGTTTTTTTTTTTTTTGCACAGGCCTGCGTCTTGGTGAGATGGTGCGTGATTGTTTAATTGCGCATGGTGCCAGTATGGTGATACTTGAACGTCTATTACTGTCGAGTGACCCATATCAAGCGCAGGTAATCTTTGAAGTAGATTCTGATACTTCCAGTAGGCTGGACAGATGGTATCATGCAAGAAGCATAAATGTGCATGTTGTTTTTGTTGTTGTAGGATTGGTAGTCGTATATGAAACATGTCAACCTTGTAGCATTGGTTAATCTAGCACTCAAATCAAATAATTTTTGTATCCGTCAACTCTGAAAGATTGTCAGTGTTATCTGTTCTGCTGCTTTTTTAAATATATTTCACTGAATTTTGGCTGCTGTTTTTCCTTCTGGGTGGGGCGGGATGGCTATGGAGGTTTAAAGTTTATATAAAAGAATATATTTAAATAATTTTAACCTATTCCATGGTTGGAGTCTTTGGAAATGATATAAAGATGGGTTGCCGTTTGTCTGGTACAACCTGACTTGTTATGTGGGGATGTGTGACCATATAGATGGTTCTAGCATTAAGTTTTTTCTACATGTGTTACAAAAATGCTGCAACATTTTATCTTCTGAGTAAATGCGTGCATATGCTTATTTACATGTTTAGGCGATTTCGAACTGCTTAGTTTCAAAAAATGCAACATTTTGTATGCAGGATGCAAGTATGGGAAATGAGATAACACGAGTTTTAGGCAACCTAATGTTAGGCATATATGGTTGTTCATGTTCTCCAGGTTTGCAGACAATGTGGTTTGTTAGGCTACTACAACCACAGACTCAAGACCTCCTTCTGTTCATTTTGCAAAAGTGGAGAAAATATGCAGCAACTGATGATGCCCTATGCTTGCAAGCTATTGTTTCAGGTACTGCAGAAGGGAGGGAGTGAAAATGACAATGTTAAGTGACACAGATTAATTGTTTTCTTGAGATATTTCGTATGCTCTCCTAATCCAGGGCCTGAAGCTGAATTGTGTGCCTAGTTTTGGTTGCTTGGATATCCTCAGTTTTATTCAAGTTACGTATTGTCTGGCTATCTTTTCCAGGAACTGACAGCGATGAACGTCGTTCCAAGGTTAAAGCTAACCGAAGGATAACTTATAACGTGGTGCACCGATAATCTGGGAAGGATATATAGGAGCGTCTGAGGTGAAGTGAAGCCATTCTGTTCTTGAAGCCTGATGTGTTACGCTGGGTTGTTGTAAAAAAGAATTTGCATATATGAGATGGGGAGTTCTTGTGTGATATAAAGAGGGAGTGAAATATGTTGTTGGTTCCAAGAAAAGGAGAAGGGAGTGATTCCCCTGGCGCCTCGGTTTTTGCAACGGGACTGTTTTATTTTGGGCGCAAATACAGACAAAGCGACCGTGCTCGTTATAATCTTCCCTTTCATGACCCTGAGCGCGTGCTAGAAATTTTGGCCGTGACTTAGGCCGAGTGCGCAAAGCGAGCAAGCAGAGCTAGGTCCAGCGCTAGCGGGAGGAAAACCCAGAAAAAACTAGGCCTGTCCTACTGAAACGTAAAACATACTACTACTAGTAACCACATAAATGTACGGTACTGTACTGTTTTTTAGATAAGCGGGGGTTTTATTGAGCAACTGCCACTGGAAAGCTTCTGATATCATGGTGTACTACCTCTGTCCCGGTTTATTAGTCTCCTTGTATTTTATGCCAAATTTGACTTTTGATTTAACAGGCAAACTATAAGTCATATGCCATAAAAATAATATTATTAGAAACCTCTCTCGAATATGAATCCAAAAATGTAATTTTTGTTACATACTCTCTCCCTCCCATAATGTAAGACGTTTTTGCAAACTATGTCTTGCAAAAGTGTCTTACATTATGGGACGTAGTACAACTTATATTTTGATCTACGGTCAAAATTAGACACAAAATACGAACATGACCAATAAATTCGGATGGAGGTAGTATTAGACAAAAAATCCTATCACAATTGGGGTCGTCGTCTCACTGAACTACAACTTTCAAAATTTAGACCAAAAACTATCAATTTTTATATTTTGTGTCTAAAAACTACCGAAAACGATTGAGGACCGTTTTGGATGATTTAAACATGTCTACGATAAGCAGGACCCACCCGTCAGGGCTGACGTGGCATGAAAGTCAACTATGTTAGTTTTTTCCAAGAGTACGCCAATGACGTACCATATTTTTTATAGAAGAAAGAGTGTTAATTACAAGAATCCCGTCTCCCATGCGAACAATGGCGTACTATGTTAGGTTTGACCGTTAAGTTGACCGTTATGACAAGTGAGGCCCACATGTCATCATCAACCCACTTCTCCCTGAAAATGCTTTCTCTCTCGGAAATTTACTCAAGCACCTTGCATGCCTGCCGGAGCTCGGGCTGGACGAGCTGTGCGGGTTGCAAAGGCGGCCAGCCCTGCCGTCGTCGTCCGTTAGCATGCTGGTACTTGGCCTCGCAAGTGCAAGCTGGGGTGCAGGCAAGCAGGAGCAGCCGGGAGCTCGGCCTCGTAAGAACGGCCGGGCGTGGCGAGCGGGATGTGGCCAACTCTATCCCTGTTACGACCCCGTGAGAGATCGAACAGGAAGGGGGAGGAGACCAAGGAGAAGGGGATGAGATCCAGAGGTAGGAGAAGGGGTAGGTGAGAAGAGAGTTCAGGATGAGAAGGAATCTGAATTATCTCAATGACAACATGCCTACACTGCCATCACGGCTACACCTTTAACGCCACAGCCTGGCTCAAGCCCACATGTCATACTCACCCTCCTAGTGACGACTATTCCACTGGCTCCTCCTGTGGGTCCAGTTCTTCTTCTCCTTCAAGTTCCTGTTGCTGCACTTGTGCCTCTCTGTCCGCCTCTGCTTCAGTCTAGGGCGTGACTGGAGTGGAGGGTGTGGCATTCGCCCCTCCTTGAAACAGAGCCCCTGCTCCGAGGTCCATCGTCGGAAAATGTTGCTAGAGGACATTAAAATTTTCCCAAGTGGCACTTGCCGGAGACAACGCACGCCAATGCACAAGTACCTGAGGCACCGCTGTATTACTTGCTTGACCAAGCGACGCTCCAGAATCGCCTCGGGTACCAGATCGCTAATGGTGAGGTCTGGTGGGGCTGGCAACTGGTTGAACACCGGAGTGTAGTCGGCTGTGAATGGCTTCAATTGAGAAACATGAAATACCGGATGATTCTTACTTTCGTGAGGCAAGTCGAGCTTGTATGCGAGGGATCCGACACGGCTGATGACCTTGTATGGCACAAAGAATTTGTATACAAGCTTTGGACATGGTCTGCTCACCACGGAAGACTGAACATAGGGTTGCAGCTTGAGCAAGACCTGATCTCATACTTGAAATTCCCTGCTGGTGCGCTTGCGGTCCGCTTGATGTTTCATTCGATGTTGTGCATGCAGCAGATGAGTTTTCAGCATCTCGGTGAACTGTTGGTGCTCTGCCGCCAGCTGATGCAGCGATTCTGGTGTCTTGGTGTTGAATAGGTTGGGAAGAGCATCAAAATTTGGTTCCACTCCATACAGAGCCTTAAATGGCGAACAGTTGATGGCACTATGATGGCTTGAATTATACTAGAACTTTGCCATTGGCAGCCAGCACTTCCAGCGGTGAGGAGTGTCGTGGACGGCACAATGCAAGTAGTGCTCAAGGCACTGATTCACCCTTTCACTCTGTCCGTTCGTCTGAGGATGGTACGCAGTGGTGTAGAGCAGTTTCGTGCCCACTAGTGCAAAAAGCTCATGCCAGAATGCGCTTATGAAGATCTTGTCGCGATCAGAGACGATCGAGAGAGGGACCCCATGAAGCTTGACAATATTGTCGAGGAAAGCGCGGGCCACCTGAGTTGCAGTGAATGGGTGATGGAGAGGAATGAAATGCACGTACTTGGAGAGACGGTCGACTACCACTAGAATGACATCGGCGCCGTCGGAGCATGGCAACCCCTCGATAAAATCCATTGTCACCTCGCTCCAGGCGCGCTCTGGAATTGGCAATGGCTGCAGGGTACCGGTCGGGTGTGTGTGTGCTCATGCTTGGTCTGTTGACATGTCTGGCATTGCTTGACAAATTCTTCTGCTTGCAGCTTCATACCGGGCCAGTAGAACAAATTTTTCAGTCTTAGATATGTAGGACGTATGCCGGAGTGACCCCCAACTGCTGCTGCATGTAGTTCTGTGATTAACTTGGTCTGTAAGGCTGCATTGTTCCCAATCCACAAGCGACCTTTATACTTAATCATTCCTCTGTCCAGTTCATGTCCTTGATCATCCGGACTGTGTACTGCTAGATCCTGGAGCAACTCTATGGTCTTGGCGTCCGTGGCATACAAGTTGCGCACTTCCTGAATCCATGATGGCTGGCAAGTGGAGGTAGACGTAATGGTCAACAAATGGCCTACTCGAGAGAGCGAGTCCACGGCTGTGTTCTCGGCGCCACGCCTGTACTTGAATTTAAACTTAAGACCACCGAGCTTGGCCATTGCCTTGCCTTGCAACTCGAACCCAGATGTTGTTCTCCAGTGTGCATAAACTTTTGTGGTCCGTCAGTATCGTGAATTCTCCTCGCTGCAAATATGGACGCCAATGATCGATCGCCATCACTATTGCCAAGAACTCCTTCTCATACACAGATAACTTGCTGTTGTTGAGTCCCAACGCGCGACTGAGAAACGCGATTGGATGTCCTGTTGCATCAAGACATCGCCAATGCCGTGTCACATGCGTCAGTTTCAATAGTGAAAGGCAGTGTAAAATCCGGCAATGCCAACACAGCATGGTCATCATGGCCTGCTTGAGTTGCTCAAATGCTTCTGAGGCTACTGCTGACCAGAGAAATCCCTTTTTTGTGAGCAACAGAGTCAATGGTTTTGCTATGATGTTGTATTTTCTGACGAATTTGCGGTAGTATCCCATTAGTCCTAAGAAAGCCCTTAGTTCTGTTGGTGAGGATGGTTGTGGCCACTTGTGAATTGCATCAGTCTTCTCATTTTCGTTGCCACCCCTTCCACAGAAATGACATGCCCAAGATAATTGAGCGACGGCTGCGCAAACAAACACTTTGATAGCTTGGCGTATAATTGATTCTGACGCATAGTGGTGAAAACCTGACGAAGATGCTGTAAATGTTCATCGAAGGAAGGACTGTAGGTCAAAATGTCATCCAGGAACACAATGACATACTTGCGCATTGCTGGGGCAAAAACTGGATTTATCAGGCACCGGAAGGTGGGAGGACCATTTGTCACTCCAACGGCATCACGCGAAACTGAAAATGGCCGTGGTGGGTCTTGAAGGCTGTTTTATCCTCATCCTCAGGGCGCATCCTTATTTGGTGGTAACTAGAGCGCAGATCGAGTTTGGAAAAGAAGCGAGCACCGGCCAACTTGTCAAGCAATTCATCGATAATGGACAAGGGAAACTTATTCTTGATGGTGATGTCATTTAGACGACGGTAATCAACACATAAACGCCATGTATCGTCTTTCTTTTGACCAGCAAAACTGGAGCTGCGAAGGGGCTTATACTGGTGGTGATCAAACCGGCTGAAGCATTTCTGCAACATGGCGCTCTATCTCATCCTTCTGCAGTGGCGAATAGCGGTACGGTCGGATATTACGTGGAGTAGCTCCTGGTTCCAAATGAATTGCATGATCAAAAGTGCGGTGAGGGGGCAGAGTCGTTGTCTCCTGAAACACATCAACAAACTCATCAAGCAGCACTTGCACTTGTGATGGCACGGGCTCCTTGGTTTCTGATGCCGATTCAGTTGTGTGAATCACTGCTAGAGCCCAAACCTCATTGCCCTGTATCCATTTGGACAGTTGCTCTACTCTTATTTATGTCAGTGCCGGCTCTGTCGGCGCGCGCTCTCCTTGTAGCTTAATGTTAGTACTGCCATGACGAAACTCCAATGTTTTCAAGCCCCAATGACAATTCATAGGACTGAATTGTGCCAACCAATCAACCCCTATCACTGCATCATAAGCACCCAGATCCAGCAAACGCATGTCTGTAGCAAATGTGTTTCCCGGCACCACCATTGCAGTTGAGCTACTTGTTGATTGGACTGTAGTGTATCGCCATTAGCTACTCGAACTGTCACTGGTTCTGCATCTTGCACCTGGCAGCCAGCCCTGCGTGCAAATTCCGAGTTCACAAAAGTGTGAGTGCTACCCGAGTCCACCAACAGAAGCATCACCTGATTGCCCACTAAAGCTCATAGTCGTATGGTTTCTGCTGACTCCGTGCCGGCTACCGCGTGAACCGAGATATGATAGCATGCGGCAGCATCCTCTAGACGATCGTCAAGCAGCTCGAGAGCACGGATTGCTTCGTTCGACAGGTGCTCACCATGAGTACCCACCTCGATCGTGAACAACTTGCCAACTCTGTTACACTTGTGTTCTCGGGTCACTAGTAGAAAAAAGGGCATTTGTCCCGGTTCGTAAGCGCCTTTTGTCCCAGTTTAAGAACCGGGATAAAAAGGTCGGTACTAATGCCCTCCTCCTTTAGTCCCGGTTCTTACACGAACCGGGACAGATGGGCCTCCACGTGGCCATTGCGGGCCGCCCAGGCAAGGGGGCCTTTGGTCTCGGTTGGTGACATAAACCGGGACCAAAAGGCTTCCACGCGTCAGCAGCTGGCTGGAGCTGAGTTTTTTTAAAGTGGCTGGTTTAGGGGTTTTGGGGGTTAATTTAGCTTGTTATTAGCTAGCTAATAGAGAGAAGTGTCCTCTCTTATATCTTCGTTCTTGGTTTACCAATGCTACTGCTATGTTCATTTCACCTGCTGATATATAATAACTCATGCTCGCATCATACATCATCATATATAATAACAAGTCCTACTAATCATGCATCAGCATACAACTTCTACTTGTTATTAATAACAAGTCATATGATCACCATCCTCATAGTCATCGAACCCAACCCTACATAATTGTTCTTAGCACATGATCATCAGTATCAGGTAGGACCTAAACACCCTTAAGGTAAAATAGCATAAAACCCTGACTCTCCATTATGAAGAATGGAGATCATCCTGTCTCGAATTCTTGCACTTCGCTTCCTTTTGCTTCCAAGAAGCTCCTTACAACTGTCCATACATTTTTTTCCATTCTTTGATTGTCATGTCTCCACTTCTTTTAGAAATCCGGTATGGACAATTGAGATTCGTAGGACAACCTGTTTGTATGTTCAAAACATCAAGGCGACCGTTCGTATACATCAGATGAGGCACACAATCATTCGGGATTATCTGTTGAAAAACATAGTAATAACTTCGTAGTTAGCAATGATGTACTAGTTTTAGAAGTATGCAAAAAGATGCACGGATGTCGTAATAGTAAAAATCTTACCAGGGTATCTCCATGGTAGTTACCGAGTTCAACACGTGCACTAGTGGCACATATTGACCATAATGTTGAGGAGTTCGATTGTAGATATTGTAATTCTCAAGATCAGTACAAAATGCGATCAGATGATTTTCTCCTTATAAGTTAATTCGGAGCCACGGGTGTAGTGGGTTTTGTCTACCATCTTCCGCACATTCTTTGAAGAATGAAAATAAGCTGTCAATGAAAATAAGCTGTCAACTATTTTGAAATAAACAATATAAATTACTTAATAACTATGTTTGAGAAGCTCACATGGGGGAAGAATTGGAAGTGTATCCACAAGGACCCAAATGTCCATATTGTCTTGCTCGATTGTAGGATCACCAAGATCCATGGTGACAAGCATACCCTCATCAAAACCATACATCTTGCAAAGTGCTTCACAATTTTTGCAACCAAAATGGGTTACACTCTCAGCATTGTACAACTTTACTTCGAAATCCACACCATGATGGGTCCTTAGGTGAATTTTTTTGGTTTCCATACTTTCATGGTCTTCAAAACCCATCCTCTCCAAGACATAGCGTCTTGCATAGCATGGGATAAGTTAGTCGAATTGGAAAAGATGAAAAATACACGTTAAAATAGTTGAAGTCATGCTTAATTACGAAAAAAAACTATTGTAAATGCTATGCATCTGCTTCAACATCGAAGGTCTCCTCGAGCTTAATGCTGAAGCGCCGATCTTCGTCCAGCTCAAGGAACCTGTCGCACATACCTCGGTCGTCGTGGCACTAGTCGCACTCCCCCGGGCGGTTTTCATCGTCCGAGTACGACATTTCCGGCCTATGTACATAATTCAAATATTAAACTTGTACAATTAAATATATGTACTAAAAAACCTAAATTAGATCATTATTATTAATCACGGGTTGACTATTGGTGATGGTAGCTCCTCCTTTCATTCCCGAGTGCATTATTACACCAAATTGTCTAGCACACGGGAATGAAGGAGAAGCTACCCCCACAATGGCGTGGATGATGGAGGGGGCTCCTAGATTTCTGCATAGAGTGCTCTTCAATTTTAGCATTCAAAGTAGGAGTACTTTTCCAATATGAGCATTCAATAAGCAAAACCAAATCATAAAATAAAGTAGTATTCAAATTAGCATGCATTCAATTATAAGAAAAAGTACATCATCTCTTGTGTCCGTACATCGTCGAATATTATCACTAATACTCCTCGAATACTATCATACATATAGCATCGCTAATACAGCTAGAACCGTAGCTCCCGAAGGATATCGTCGCGGGCGGTGGACACCCAAAGACAAGGAACCATGACAGGATCATAGCTCCAGTGAGATCCCTAAAGAACCTGCCAGGTATTGTCGAACCTGCCCTCCAACGCAACCATGTAGCGATGGACGTGCTCGTCCTCCTCGCTGACACGGTGATGTACCACCTCCGCGGTGTCCGGAAGCCTTGGCACCGTCACTGGCCCACGCGACCGCCACCAAACAAGGATCGGGTCAACAACGGGCTGGCTCATCACCAACCTACGCCCCCCGGACGGTAGCACCTCCCAATACTAGCCCGGCGGAGCCCAGTCCCGGACATGGCCCTGATCAAGCAGGCCTCCACCGCTGAGTCGACGACGAGGATGCGGGATAGGCATCGTCGACGTCGATGCGGGAACTACTTCTATATATAGTAAAATAAAGTAGTTTTATTAATTAAATCAACTAGTTCAACCACTAAGCACTTACTATAAATAAATAAAGTAGTACTTACTAAAAATAAACCGCTTCTATAGTAAAATAAAGTAGTTTATTAAATCAACTAGCTAGTTCAACTATATATTAAGCACTTACTATAAATAAAATAAAGTAGTACTTACTAAAAATATACTAGTTTAACTATAGTTCTATTATTTTTCTAACTAATTATATTAAGCACTTTCTCTTCTAATTTTCCTTTTTCCTCTCTTCTAAATATGAACATATTCATAAATGACTTTGATCATACACAATTTTCCTATACATACACAATATGAACATATACATAAATTGACAAAGAAAATTCTATAAAAAAATCATTAAAATTCTATGAACAAAATTATAACAGAAAAAATCATAAAAATTCTATGAACAGAAAAAATCATAAAAAATTGACATATTCGATCTTTGCATATATATGAACATACAAACATGCATATTCAACAATAATATCACCAAAAAAATCTATTAACAGAAAAAAATCTAACACAATATGAACAAATTACACAATATGAAAAAAAATCTATGAACTACACATCTAAATTACTACACATCTAACAAAAAAAATCTATGAACTACAAAAAAATCTAACTCAATTAACTACACATCTAAATTACTACACATCTAAATTAACTACACGTCAAATTAAATTAGCAAAATTGAACCTCACGGGATGGCGACGGCGTGAGGGGCGCGGCGAGGGCGATGGGCAGGGGACGGTGACGGCGACGGTGCGTGAGGGGCAGCGTGGCGACGGTCGATGGTGAGTGGCGGCGCGGGGCGGGAAGCGGTGACGGGCGAGGGCGGCGCATCGGCTGAGGTGGGGCGGCGGCGACGGCATCGGGCGGCGCGGGGCGACGACGGCGACGGCGAGGCGGAGACGGGCAGGCAAAGGGAAGAACGAAGTGAAGAAAATTTTGACGAGTGCCAGTTTTATAGACGACGCATTGGTCCCGGTTCGCGAGACAAACCAGGACTAATGCGACCTTTAGTCCCAGTTGGTGGCACCAACCGGGACCAAAGGCCTCTTTTCAGCAGCCCAAAGGGCGGGAAGCGAGGTTTTGGTTCCGTTAGTGGCACCAATCGACTAAAGGAAACATTGGTCCGGTTGGTACCACGAACCGGTACCAATGCACCCCTTTAGTTCCGGTTGGTGCCACCAACTGGGACAAAAGGCCTTGTGCTGCCCGCGACACGGCCAAAAGTTTAGTCCCACCTTGCTAGTTGAGAGAGCTCGAGTGTGGTTTATAAGCGCTACTGCGCCCACCCTCTCGAGCTCCTCTGAACTGTAGACTTTCGGGCCTAATCTGTCACTATGTGCCTGTGGGCCTACTGGGCCTGCTGCGGGCCTGAATCCTGGCCCATGGTTGGGTTTCTATTCGTATTCAGGCCATGGTGGCCCAGTAGGTGGCATTTTTTTCATTATTTCTTGTTTTTTTCTTTATTTTATTGTGTTTCTACTTACACCAAAATACTTACTAGTTTTTCAGTGATTCTTTTTGCTTTTAGGTAATAAAAAATATAAACTTTCTGTTAGTGCCATTTTTTTTCCAATTTGAATAGTTTAAACTTGAATTTTGGAAATTTGTGTGAATCACTAGTTTTGAATTACTTTACTATAAAAATAGGTTTTGAGTGATTATTTTTCCTGCTATTTAATATTACTATGTTTTATCATTATATTCAAAAACAATTTTTGTTATTTTAGTTTCAAACAAAAATTCTTTATGATAATTCTTTTTGCTATTAAAGTTTCTAACAAAAAAATTCTTTATGAAAATTCTTTTTGCTTTTAATGTTTTGAACAGAAAATACTTTGATAATTTTAGTTGCATAAATTTTATATAATTTTAGTTTCAACAATACTAGAGGTTTATAAAAGCTTTTTAGTTGATTCCTTTTGCTATTTGAGTTTTATAAAAGCTTTTTAGTTGATTCTTTTTGCTATTGAATAATATTATAGTTTTGTTTTAGTTGATCATAACAGAATATTTTAATTGATTATTTTTAGTTCATTCTTTTTGCTTTTTAGTCTCGGGTCCAGAACCGGGACAAATGAGCCTTTTTCGACTAGTGTCTCTAGTGAGTTTCCGGACTTACATATCTGGAAAGTCCCACTTTGGACAAATCATAGGGAATCTTTATGGAGAGGCACAATGCTCACCTGCACGTTGCTTAGCTTCATGCCTTGAGGACTAGTGTATAGGCTATAGACTGCACTGCACCGAGAAAATAGGTAGATCGGAGGCTTGGACTTATTTGAACTCCTAACTTTTTGTGTGTTCAAAATGCACCATTCAAAGCCACATCATCAATTTTCAACCCTTTCTGACTTCATTTGTTATTTTTCATGCATTTACTGATTATTTTGAGCTATAAGACCTTGAAATTGAAAAGCATTTCAAATGAACTCTGAAAAGGTTGGAAGTTGGCATGGTATCATCATTTCATCCACATAGCATGTGCAAGAAAGTTGAGAGGGTTACGGCAAAAACTGGATACACTTCATGTACAAAACAGACAATCTCCTTCGAAGTATCAGGATTTCATATGGAAACTCGTCTGTTACAGTAGGCATTTCAAATGAACTACGAAAAGGTTGAAAGTTGGCATGGTTTCATCATAATAGTTGTGGACAAAGTCTTCACTTTTTCTTCGCTTTTGTCCTTTCCTTATTGCACCGTAACCATGGATAATCTTCATCATTTATCAGGATGCTTGGGTCAGCCTTGACTTTGAAGGGAGGAATTTCATGAAACTTTTCATAATCTTCGGACATGTCTGTCTTGCCCTCCACTCCCATGATGTCCCTTTTTCCTGAAAGAACTATGTGGCACTTTGGCTCATCGTATGATGTATTCGCTTCCTTATTTTTTCTTTTTCTCGGTTTGGTAGACATGTCCTTCACATAGATAACCTGTGCCACATCATTGGCTAGGACGAACGGTTCGTCAGTGTACCCAAGATTGTTCAGATCCACTGTTGTCATTCCGTACTGTGGGTCTACCTGTACCCCGCCTCCTGACAGATTGACCCAGTTGCATTTAAACAAAGGGGCCTTAAAATCTACTCTGTAGTCAAGTTCCCTTATGTCCACTATGTAACCATAATATGTGTCCTTTCCCCTCTTGGTGGCTGCATCAAAGCGGACACCGCTATTTTGGTTGGTGCTCTTTTGATCTTGGGCGATCGTGTAAAATGTATTCCCATTTATCTCGTATCCTTTCCAAATCATTATAGTCGAAGATGGTCCCCTGGACGACGAGTACAGCTCCTCACAAACAGTGTTGTCACCCCTGAGACGTGTTTCCAACCAACTGCTGAAAGTCCTGATGTGTTCACATGTAATCCGATCGTCGACCGCTCCGGGTGTTTGGAGCGCAGATGCTTTTTGTGTTCATCGACATAAGGGGTCACCAAGGTAGAGTTCGTAGAAGCTGTGTAGTGTGCTTGAGACCAAGAATATCCATCCTCAGATATTATTGTCTCCCCGCAGCGTGCGTTTTTTCAGATTAGTCTCCCCTCATACCGCGATTTAGGGAGACCTATCTTCTTAAGGCCAGGAATAAAGTCAACACAAAACCCAATGACATCCTTTGTTTGATGGCCCATGGAGATGCTTCCTTCTGGCCTAGCGCGGTTACGGACATATTTCTTTAGGACTCCCATAACCTCTCAAAGGGGTACATATTGTGTAGAAATACGAGGCCCAGAATGACAATCTCGTCAACTAGATGAACTAGGACGTGCGTCATGATTTTGAAGAAGGATGGTGGGAACACCAGCTCGAAACGGACAAGACATTGCACCACATCACTCCTTAGCCTTGGTATGATTTCTGGATCGATCACCTTCTGAGAGATTGCACTAAGGAATGCACATAGCTTCACAATGGCTAATGGGACGTTTTCCGGTAGAAGCCCCCTCAATGCAACCGGAAGCAGTTGCGTCATAATCACGTGGCGTCATGAGACTTTAGGTTCAAACTTTTCTCTGCCATATTTATTATTCCCTTTATATTCGACAAGAAGCCAGTCGGGACCTTCATACTAAGCAGTGATTCAAAGAAGATTTCCTTCTCTTCTTTGGTAAGAGCGTAGCTGACAGAACCTTCATACTGCTTTGGAGGCTTGCCGTCTTTTTCGTGCAAATGTTGCAGGTTCTCCCGTGCCTCAGCTGTATCTTTTGTCTTCCCATACACGCCCAAGAAGCCTAGCAGGTTCACGCAAAGGTTCTTCATCACGTGCATCACGTCGATCGAAGAGCGGACCTCTAGGTCTTTCCAGTAGGGTAGGTCCCAAAATATAGATTTCTTCTTCCACATGGGTGCGTGTCCCTCAGCGTCACTCGGAACAGCTAGTCCGCCGGGACCCTTTCCAAAGACTATGTGTACATAAATCATTGACCATAGCAAGTACATGATTACCGGTATGCATGGAGGGCTTCTTCCGGTGATCTGCCTCGCCTTTGAAATGCTTGCCTTTCTTTCGACATTGATGGTTGGTCGGAAGAAATCGACGATGGCCCAGGTACACATTCTTCCTGCAGCTTCCCAGGTATATACTTTCGGTGTCAGCTAAATAGTGCGTGCATGCGTGGTATCCCTTGTTTGTCCGTCACGAAGGTTACCGAGCGGGCCAATCGTTGATGGTTACAAACAGCAACACGTGCGAGTTAAATTCCTCCGTCGTGCTCATCCCACACACGTACACCGCTTCCATTCCACAGCTGTAAAAGTTCTTCAACTAATGGCCTTAGGTACACATCAATGTCGTTGCCGGGTTGCTTAGGGCCTTGGATGAGAACTGTCATCATAATGAACTTCCGCTTCATGCACATCCAAGGAGGAAGGTTATACATACATAGAGTCACGGGCAGTCTTTGTGATTGCTGCTCTGCTCCCCGAAAGGATTAATGCCATCCGCGCTTAAACCAAACCATACGTTCCTTGGGTCATGTGCAAACTCAGCCCAATACTCTCTCTCGATTTTTCTCCACTGCGCCCCGTCAGCGGGTGCTCTCAACTTCCCGTCTTTCTTACGGTCCTCACTGTGCCATCACATCAACTTGGCATGCTCTTTGTTTTCTAACAGTCGTTTCAACCGTGGTATTATAGGAGCATACCACATCACCTTCGCAGGAACTCTCTTCATGCGGGGCTCGCCGTCAACATCACCAGGGTCATCTTGTCTGATCTTATACCGCAATGCACCGTGACCGGGCATGCGCTCAAATCCTCGACGCACCGCGTAGAGGATCGATCGATTAGGGCATGCATGTATCTTCGCACCTCCAATCCTAGAGGGCATACGACCTTCTTTGCTGCATACGCATCTTGTCGGGCAATTCATTATCCTTTGGAAGCTTCTTCTTCAATATTTTGAGAGCTTCTCCAATCATTTGTCGGGCACAACATTCTCGCCTTCCATCGCAGCAATTCCAAAGACGGTACCCAGCTTTGTGTTGCCATCTTCGCAATTGGGGTACAACCCTTTTTGTGATCCTCTAACATGCGATCGAACTTCAGCTTCTCCTTTGGACTTTTGCATTGCGGCCTTGCATCGACAATGACCCGGCAGAGATCATCATCGGGCACATCGTCTGGTTCCTCTTGATCTTCAGCAGCTTCCCCCGTTGCAGCATCATCGGGCACATCGTCTGGTTCCTCTTGATCTTCAGCAGCTCCCTCCATTGCAGCATCACCGTATTCAGGGGGTACATAGTTGTCATCGTCCTCTTCTTCTTCGCCGTCTTCCATCATAACCCCTATTTCTCCGTTCCTCGTCCAAACATTATAGTGTGGCATGAAACCCTTGTAAAGCAGGTAGGTGTGAAGGATTTTCCGGTCAGAGTAAGACTTCGTATTCCCACATTTAGTGCATGGACAACACATAAAACCATTCTGCTTGTTTGCCTCAACCACTTCGAGAAAATTATGCACGGCCTTAATGTACTCGGAGGTGTGTCTGTCACCATACATCCATTGCCGGTTCATCTGCGTGCTATATATAATGATGTGTGTCAAAAGTAAGAAAATCAGACAAATATCCATCTAAAGTAAGAAAATCAGACAAGTATCAGAAAGAAGATAAGAACAAGAGACTCACGACGGTGGTGCCGGCGACGAGATCGGCGCAGGCGATCAACGGCGGTGAAAACAGGGACGGGGCGTGACGGACTGCTAAATCTAGACAAATCTCGAAAAAATGGAGCTCTGAGGTCGAGCTTCGAGAGGAGAAAGCTTAACTAGTGTGGCTCGGGCATTTCATCGAACACCTCATGTGCATAGGAGGTGAATTAGAGCACCCAAATGCCCTCTCCTCGCCGGA
The DNA here is from genome assembly GCA_021437245.1 of Aegilops speltoides. Classification (NCBI taxonomy): domain Eukaryota; kingdom Viridiplantae; phylum Streptophyta; class Magnoliopsida; order Poales; family Poaceae; genus Aegilops; species Aegilops speltoides. Next base: position 463,420,596 of record CM038144.1, read on the forward strand.
TTGAAAAAATAGAGCACTGTCGAGTGCTCTGCCACGACGGTGGGTATATATAGGCAAGTTATTTGTCCCGGTTCGTGGCATGAACCGGGACTAAAGCACCCCCTTCTGTCCCGGTTCAAGCCACGAACCGGGACCAATGGTTAATGGGCAGAGCGAGGACCATTGGTCCCGGTTCATGGCTTGAACCGGGACAAATGGTTCCACACGAACCGGGACCAATGCCCACGAGGCCCCGGCCGGCCCCCTGGGCTCACGAGTCGGGTCTAATACCCCCCATGGGTCCCGGTTCTTGAAGAACCGGGACTAATGGGCTGGCCAGGCCCGAACGTTAGCCCTGTTTTCTACTAGTGCGTGTACTTGCCCCCACATTTGAAGCACATGCCATTGGCTCGCCTGAATTCCTGGAGCTGTCGTTCCCAACCGAAGTCATCGGGGCCGCGCTTGGCGCCATCAATGCATGGTTGGGCTGGTGGTGGAGCGAGCGCAGGCACATGTGCTGGTGGGATTGCACGCGCATATACCAGCGGACGACCCCTTGGTATGTTGTTGTCTGTTTCCTCTTCCTGAATCCTGGCCAGCGCTGCCGCTCTGGACACACTTGTGGGCGCATGTTGGCGCACCCCGGTACGCACCTCGTCTCACAGTCCAATGATGAATTGCGACACAAAGAACTTATGGTTGAGGGAGGGATCCATTGCGATCAGATGGTACATGATTGCCTCGAAGGAGAGACGGTATTCTGCAACTGTGCTAGTCTGTTTGAGATGATGAAGAAGATGCATAAGAGTGCCAAACTCATCCTGACCAAAACTCCGCTTGCACTGCAACAGTGAATGTGTACCAATCGCCGATGCCGTGGAGGCGCTTGTGTGCTTCACACCACAGAGCCGCATGCCCTTCCATGTATAGCACCGCCGTGGCGACCCACTGTTCTGGAGGCGCCTGGTAGAGCTTGAAATAAGTGTGGCAGAGGTCAAACCAAAGCCACGGCGCCTCGCCACCAAATCGCGGAAAATCATGTTTGGGGCGGCTTATGGTGGTAGTGCTCGCGGGGTGGTGGGGAAACTTGGCGGTCCTGGTGACCGACCTGGCGATCCACCACAGGTGGTTGCTGGATCGGGCGATGGAGAAGCGGGCCCCCCCGGTTGACAAGTACGGCTGCCGCGGGCGCGGTCGATGAAGGCGACGTTGCACGCGCTGTTGCGTCGTGGTTAGCCCGTTGACGCTTGACGGCGTCCAGACCCTCGCCGAAATCGGCCACCTGGGTGCCAAGCTGCTTGACCTCCGTGGATAGAGAAGAAAAATTTTGCAGTAATTCCTCCAAAGTTTTCTGCACACCCTCTATGGCTTGCAACAGAAATTTCGTCTGAGCCGAAGGAGTCGCCGACGGCGCCGTTGCAACCACCCTAAATCAAGCCTACCCCGCTAGGGATTTCGCGTCTGGTCACCGGAGCAACTGGACACCCTTTGCGGTAGATGTTACGGCTCAATCGCGGGATTGTGGTGCAGCGGTGGACCGGCAAAGCTCTGAATACCACATTGTTACGACCCTGTGAGAGATCGAACAGGAACGGGGAGGAGATCAAGAAGAAGGGGATGGGACCCAGAGATAGGAGAACGGGTAGGTGAGAAGAGAGTTCAGGATGAGAAAAAATCTGAATTATCTCAATGACAACATGCCTACACTGCCATCACGGCTACATCTTTAAAGCCACAGCCTGGCTCGGGCCCACACGTCATACTCACCATCCTAGTGACGACTATTCTACCGGCTCCTCATGTGGGTCCAGTTCTTCTTCTCCTCCAAGTTCCTGTTGCTGCACTTGTGCCTCTCTGTCCGCCTCTGCTTCAGTCTGGGGCGCCGCGTGACTGGAGTGGAGGGCGTGACAATCCCCTGCAGCTCCGCCGCGTGAACCTGTCCAGCCGCCGGGGATGGGCGAGATGGCCTAGTCCCGAGGGGTGCGGCTGACGCGGGCCAGAGATGGCGGTGCGGCCGTCGTTCTAAGCGCGGACGAGGGGAAGAGCTGCAGCGATGGACACCTCCCTCGCGGTGCAGCTCAAGCGGCGGCGATGCCACTTGACCCGATGCCAGAACGGTTCGACGACCGGAAGGGAAGACGGCGATGATAACGTCCGCCTCGTCGGCCGTGTTCTCCTATGCGCCTACGACCTCCTCTGCCGTGCAGGCCGCCGCGGCGCCCTATATCGTGCAGGATGACGCGGTCGACCACCACGGCCGGAGGCTCCACACCGCCAGCTTCCCGAGATACCCCAGCATGGTGATGGCGCCGGAGGCCCGGAGCCCATGGTCGCCGCGCGTCGCTGGGGCTCGACCTGCAGCTCAGCTTGTAGCTCAATGAGCGAGAGCCGCGTACTGTACTGCTTCCTGCTCCGGCCGCGCCACTCCGGTCGAGCGAGATATCCCGGAACTCCCCTGCTTCCCATGCACACGATGTGTTCGAGAAAATGCTAAATAAAGAAAGGAGAAGTAGATGCGGTCCACACCTTTCATCATAACAACAAATATCCCTTAAAAAAATCATAACAACAAATATAACGGTCAAAATAAACGGAGTTAGTTATGCCGCCATGTTGGCCCTGACAAGTGGGTCTCATATGTCGGAAACGCGTTTAAAATTTCTAAAACAGTCATCGATCGTTTTTGTAGTTCTTAGGCACAAAATTAGAAGAAAACAAGGCAGTTTTTGTCAAATTTTGAAAATTGTAGTTCAGTGAGACCACGACCCCAATTGTGATCGTTTTGTCAAATACTCAAAATATCATGAGGTTTTATGAAGCACACGACCCGCCGGCAGCACATACGCTGCCTTTACCTTTTTTCGAGAGTACACCGCATATCATATTTTTATAGAAGGTAGAAGTTGAAATACAAGACACTATAACTTGCGGGAACAACAAGTGTAGCAAGAACAACACACCCGAGCTAACCGACATATTAGCCACCACGACAAATACAAACACAACGGAAAAGGTCCAGCCCTAAACCAACCATCTAGCCACGTCACAACAAAGGTAGATCACCACAAGAGCAACAACTACAACTGAACTTTCTTTGCCAACGTTCTACCACTCTTGAATGCCTAAGAGGAGACAATGAGTGGGTAGCGGGACTAGGTCGGTCCCGAGAAAGCCATCGACTTGGGGCACCGGCAGCTGCGTACATAGTGTCCACGAAGATCAACTCGCGCCAGCGGCAAGCACCGGAGAGCCACACCATAGGACCTCAAGTCAGGTCTCTGCCCACGATGCTCTCAACAGACTGACGATGCCAAGACACCGCCATCTTCAGTCCTACGACAGACCAAGGCTTTCGCCCGGAGAACACAACCCGATCAAGAAGGAGAGACGTCGATGCACCTTGAAGATTCCTCCAAGGAGGGAAACAACACCAACGGGCGGCGTCGTCGCCGGCTCCAACCAAAGTCGAGTAGGACTTCCATCCACACCATCACATGATGTTACTACACACCTTATTCTTGTAGACTCGTGTTGGGCCTCTAAGCACAAAGTTTTGTAGGACAGTAGCAATTTTCCCTCAAGTGGATGAGCTAAGGTTTATCAATCGGTGGGAGGCATAGGATGAAGATGGTCTCTCTCAAGCAACCCTACAACCAAATACGAGAAATCTCTGGTGTCCCCAACACACCCAATACAATGGCAAATTGTATAGGTGCACTAGTTTGGTGAAAAGATTGTGATACAAGTGTAGTATGGATGGTAGATATAGGTTTTTATAATCAGAAAAATATAAAAACAGATGGGCATCAAGTTGTAAAATGGAGCACAAATGGTATGGCAATGCTTGAAAATAAGGCCTAGGGTTCATACTTTCACTAGTGTAATCTCTCAACAGTGCTAACATAACTGAATCGTATAACAATCCCTCAACATGCGACAAAGAGTCACTCCAAAGTTCTTATCTAGCGGAGAATATAAGATCAAATTGTTGTAGGTTACGAAACCACCTCAAAGTTATCTTTTCCGATCAATCTATTGAGCCATCCCTATAAGTGTCACAAACAGCTCCAGAGTTCGTACAAAAATAACATCATATGATACGCATCAACCAACTCCAATGTCACATAGATACTCCAAATGTCACCACAAGTATCCGTGAGTTGATTATTCGATATGCATCAAACAACTTCGAATTCATAATATTTAATCCAACACAAGGAACTTCAAAGAGTTCCCCAAGGTTTCTACCAGAGAAAGTAGGACGAAAACGTGCATCAACCTATATACCTAGATTACCCTAATGTCACCACAGGAATCCACAAATTGATTGCCAAAACATATATCAAGTGAATCAATAGAACACCCCATTGTCACCATGGGTATCCACGTCACAACAAAGGCAGATCACCACAAGAGCAACAACTACAACTGAACTTTCTTTGCCAACGTTCTACCACTCTTGAATGCCTAAGAGGAGACAATGAGTGGGTAGCGGGACTAGGTCGGTCCCGAGAAAGCCATCGACTTGGGGCACCGGCAGCTGCGTACATAGTGTCCACGAAGATCAACTCGCGCCAGCGGCAAGCACCGGAGAGCCACACCATAGGACCTCAAGTCAGGCCTCTGCCCACGATGCTCTCAACAGACTGACGATGCCAAGACACCGCCATCTTCGGTCCTACGACAGACCAAGGCTTTCGCCCGGAGAACACAACCCAATCAAGAAGGAGAGATGTCGATGCACCTTGGCGATTCCTCCAAGGAGGGAAACAACACCAACGGGCGGCGTCGTCGCCGGCTCCAACCAAAGTCGAGTAGGACTTCCATCCACACCATCACATGATGTTACTACACAACTTATTCTTGTAGACTCGTGTTGGGCCTCTAAGCACAAAGTTTTGTAGGACAGTAGCAATTTTCCCTCAGGTGGATGACCTAAGGTTTATCAATCCGTGGGAGGCATAGGATGAAGATGGTCTCTCTCAAGCAACCCTACAACCAAATACGAGAAATCTCTGGTGTCCCCAACACACCCAATACAATGGCAAATTGTATAGGTGCACTAGTTTGGTGAAAAGATTGTGATACAAGTGTAGTATGGATGGTAGATATAGGTTTTTATAATCAGAAAAATATAAAAACAGATGGGCATCAAGTGGTAAAATGGAGCACAAATGGTATGGCAATGCTTGAAAATAAGGCCTAGGGTTCATACTTTCACTAGTGCAATCTCTCAACAGTGCTAACATAACTGAATCGTATAACAATCCCTCAACATGCAACAAAGAGTCACTCCAAAGTTCTTATCTAGCGGAGAATATAAGATCAAATTGTTGTAGGGTACGAAACCACCTCAAAGTTATCTTTTCCGATCAATCTATTGAGCCATCCCTATAAGTGTCACAAACAGCTCTAGAGTTCGTACTAAAATAACATCATATGATACGCATCAACCAACTCTAATGTCACATAGATACTCCAATGTCACCACAAGTATCCGTGAGTTGATTATCCGATATGCATCAAACAACTTTGAATTCATAATATTTAATCCAACACAAGGAACTTCAAAGAGTTCCGCAAGGTTTCTACCAGAGAAAGTAGGACGAAAACGTGCATCAACCTATATACCTAGATTACCCTAATGTCACCACAGGAATCCACAAGTTGATTGCCAAAACATATATCAAGTGAATCAATAGAACACCCCATTGTCACCATGGGTATCCACATGCAAGACATACATCAAGTTTTCTCAAATACAAAATATTCAATCCGATAATAGTGAAACCTCAAAGGGAAAGAATCAATTTGTCACAACAAGATAGAGAGGGAGAAACAAGAACATATGATCCAACTATATTAACAAAGCTCGTGGTACATCAAGATCGTGCTAAATCAAGAACACGAGAGAGAGAGAGAGAGAGAGAGAGAGAGATCAAACACATAGCTACTACTACATACCCTCCGCCCCGAGGGTGAACTACTCCCTCCTCGTCATGGTAGCCATCGCGATGATAAAGATGGCCTCCGGTGATGATTTCACTCTTCGGTAGGGTGCCGGAACAGGGCTCTAGATGGGATCTCTTCGGAACAGAGGCTTGCGGCGGCGGAGCGGATGTTCTAGGTTAACTTTCAGGGTTTTTTCTATATAGGAATTTTTAGAATTGGAATCACGCAAAGAAGGGCCACAGGGTATGGGGCCATTGTGAGTCTTCGGGTACTCACGCGAAGCCTCCTGGGTCCCTTCCCTTCTAGAAAAAATTGTTAAAAAGTTTCGCTGCATTTGGACTTCATTTGTTGTGGATTTTCTGGAAAACCAAATGCAAGAAAAAAACAACAAATGGCACTGGGCACTTGGTCATTATGTTAGTCCATGAAAATCATATAAAAGTCATATACAAGTGAACCAAAACCGTATAAAATTATTGTAAACATGGCATGAATACTTCATAAATTATAGATACGCTGGAGACGTATCGACATCAGCAACAACAACAAAGCTTTTAATCCCAAACAAGTTGGGGTAGGCTAGAGGTGAAACCCATAAGATCTCGCAACCAACTCATGGCTCAGGCACATGGATAGCAAGCTTCTACACACCCCTGTCCATAGCTAGCTCTTTGGTGATACTCCAATCCTTCAGGTCTCTCTTAATGGATTCCTCCCATGTCAAATTCGGTCTACCCCGCCCTCTCTTGACATTCTCCGCACACTTTAGCCGTCCGCTATGCACTGGAGCTTCTGGAGGCCTGCACTAAATATGCCCAAACCAGCTCAGACGATGTTGGACAAGCTTCTCTTCAATTGGTGCTACCCCAACTCTATCTCGTATATCATCATTCCGGACTCGATCCTTCCTCGTGTGGCCACACATCCATCTCAACATACTCATCTCCGCCACACCTAACTGTTGAACATGTCGCCTTTTAGTCGGCCAACACTCAGCGCCATACAACATTGCGGGTCGAACCGCCGTCCTGTAGAACTTGCCTTTTAGCTTTTGTGGCACTCTCTTGTCACAGAGAATGCGAAGCTTGGCGCCACTTCATCCATCCGGCTTTGATTCGATGGTTTACATCTTCATCAATACCCCATCCTCCTGCAGCATTGACCCCAAATACCGAAGGTGTCATACGAGGTACCACCGCCATCCAAAGCTAACCTCCTCCTCCTCACACCTAGTAGTACTTAAACCGCACATCATGTACTCGGTTTTAGTTCTACTAAGCCTATACCCTTTCGATTCCAAGGTTTGTCTCCATAAATCTAACTTTCTATTTACCCCGTCCGACTATCGTCAACTAGCACCACATCATCCGCAAAGAGCATACACCATGGGATGTCTCCTTGTATATCCCTTGTGACCTCATCCATCACCAATGCAAAAAGATAAGGGCTCAAAGCTGACCCCTGATGCAGTCCTATCTTAATAGGGTAGTCATCAGTGTTGACATCACTTGTTCGAACACTTGTCACAACATTATCGTACATGTCCTTGATGAGGGTGATGTACTTTGCTGGGACTTTGTGTTTCTCCAAGGCCCACCACATGACATTCCGCGGTATCTTATCATAGGCCTTCTCCAAGTCAATGAACACCATACGCAAGTCCTTCTTTTGCTCCCTATATCTCTCCATAAGTTGTCGTACCAACAAAATGGCTTCCATGGTTGACCTCCCAGGCATGAAACCAAACTGATTTTTGGTCACGTTTGTCATTCTTCTTAAGCGGTGCTCAATGACTCTCTCCCATAGCTTCATTGTATGGCTCATCATCTTATAACATCCCCCTTGTTCTTGAAGATTGTGAAGGGGAACGTAGTAATTTCAAAAAAATTCCTACGCACACACAAGATCATGGTGATGGCATAGCAACGAGAGGGGAGAGTGTTGTCTACGTACCCTCGTAGACCGTCAAGCGGAAGCGTTATGACAACGCGGTTGATGTAGTCGTACGTCTTCACGATTCGACCGATCCAAGCACCGAACGTACGACACCTCCGTGTTCAGCACACGTCCAGCTCGATGACGTCCCCCGGGCTCCAATCCAGCGAAGCGTCGGGGATGAGTTCCGTCAGCACGACGACGTGGTGACGATGATGATGTTCTACCGGCGCAGGGCTTCGCCTAAACTCCGTGACGATATGATTGAGGTGGAATATGGTGGAGGGGGGCACCGCACACGGCTAAGGAACGATCCGTAGATCAACTTGTGTGTCTATGGGGTGCCCCCCCGCCCCCGTATATAAAGGAGCAAGGGGGGAGGCCGGCTGGCCCCTTGGGGTGCGCCAAGGAGGAGGAATCCTCCTCCTAGTAGGAGTAGGATTCCTCCTTTCCTACTCCTACTAGGAGGGGGAAGGAAGGGGGAGAGGGGGGAAGGAAGGGGGGCGCCGCCCCCCTCCTAGTCCAATTCGGACCAGAGGGAGAGGGGGCGCGCGGCCCACCCTGGCCGCCCCTCTCTCTTCCCACCAAGGCCCATGTGGCCCATTAACTCTCCCGGGGGGTTCCGGTAACCCCCCCGGCACTCCGGTTTTCTCCGAAATCACCCGAAACAATTCCGGTGTCCGAATATAGTCGTCCAATATATCAATCTTTATGTCTCGACCATTTCGAGACTCCTCGTCATGTCCGTGATCACATCCGGGACTCCGAACAAACTTCGGTACATCAAAACTTATAAACTCATAATAAAAATGTCATCGTAACGTTAAGCGTGCGGACCCTACGGGTTCGAGAACTATGTAGACATGACCTAGAACCATTCTCGGTCAATAACCAATAGTGGAACCTGGATGTTCATATTGGTTCCTACATATTCTACAAAGATCTTTATCGGTCAAACCCAAGGTTGGAAAAAGCGGATGGCGTAAGCGAGGCGGTTGGCCTTCGCCTAGGGCCTAGGCGGTGCTTAGGCGCTCTAGGCGCAGCCTAGGCGGTTATATAATTTTTACTATCAGGGTGTATATGTGGTTATTGTATATGTATTTTATTAATTCAAGTCATATAAGTATGTTAACTACCAACTACTACGATTGAAATATGGCTTTTTTGGCATAGAAAAAAGTCCATTTTACTACCCTGAACAAAGTGGTTGGTTCACATTACCCTCTGATCTATTTTTCGATTCCTTTACACCCCTAAAAATCTCATACCAGACAAAAAACACCCTAAGTGGTTTACCCAGACCGGATGGTTACGTGGACACGGTTAAAGGTGGTATTTGACCTGCGGGTGGGTCCTACTCGTCAGTTTTTTTTTAAAAATCAAAGAAATAGAAGAAAAAAGGGGTGGCCCCTACTTCAGAAGCAGCCGGCCACGGGCGGCGGCTTGTCGGTCTGTGGCGCCGGCAGCAGAGCGGCGGCCGGGCGCTGGGCGGGCGGAGCAGCGTCGCCGGCGGGGGTCGCCGACGAGCCAGCAGCAGCGACGCGGCGGCGTGGGCTAAGTGTAAAGCGCGCCTGCGACAAGGATGACGACGCGAGAAACATGCCGGGGCGAACAGTGACGACGGCGCGCTCGGGGAGGAGGCGGGGCGACGTGCGCGAGGGCAGAGCGGGGGCAGTCGGAGCCGGCGGGCAGCAGGGGACGACGGCACGAGCAACGCACGGGGGCGGATGGGGACGACGGCGCAAGCTCGGGGAGGAGGTATGGCGGCGCAGGCGCACAGCTAGAGCGGCGACGGGGCGGACGACGACTGAGCCAACGCTGTGGAGGGAGAGGCGAGGCCGAGCGGGGTGCGTCGACTGAGGCGAGTTCCTTCGAGCGGCGTCAGGTTCCCAGAGAGAGAGAGAGAGAGAGAGAGAGAGAGAGAGAGAGACTTGACAAGGGGGCCCCATCCAGGTCAAAACCGTCGTTGACTAGTGCCACATCAGCAACGGGTCGACACAAAATCAGCCAGGGGGGTGTTTTGTCCGGTTTTGGTTTGTTTGGGGGTAGAACAAGCCGAAAAATAGATCAGGGGTAAAGTGAACCACCCACTTTATTTAGGGTAGTAAAATGGACTTTTTTCTTTGGCATACCAGTACAATATGCTTGATTTCTCGCTTGGGTAGACAGTTTCTTACTTGCTCTGCCTAGACTTCTGCTTATGCCCTAGGCGAGGCGTTCGGCCATTGCCTAGCGCCTAGGCATGCCTAAGCGCCTCCTAGGCACTGCCTTTTCCAACAGAGGTCAAACCGCATAACAACATACGTTGTTCCCTTTGTCATCGGTATGTTACTTGCCCGAGATTCGATCGTCGGTATCCAATACCTAGTTCAATCTCGTTACCGGCAAGTCTCTTTACTCGTTCCGTAATACATCATTTCATAACTAACTCATTAGTTACAATGCTTGCAAGGCTTAGGTGATGAGTATTACCGAGAAGGCCCAGAGATACGTCTCCGGCAATCGGAGTGACAAAACCTAATCTCGTATTATGCCAACTCAACATGTACCTTTGGAGACACCTGTAGAGCACCTTTATAATCACCCGATTCGTTGTGACGTTTGGTAGCACACAAAGTGTTCCTCCGTAAACGGAGTTACACAATCTCATAGTTGTAGGAACTTTGTATAAGTCATGAAGAAAGCAATAGCAACATACTAAGCGATCAAGTGCTAAGCTAACGAGAATGGGTCAAGTCAATCACATCATTCTCCTAATGATGTGATCCCATTAATCAAATGACAACACATGCCTATGGTTAGGAAACATAACCATCTTTGATCAATGAGCTAGTCAAGTAGAGGCATACTAGTGACACTATGTTTGTCTATGTATTCACACATGTATCATGTTTCCGATTAATACAATTCTAGCATGAATAATAAACATTTATCATGATATGAGGAAATAAATAATAACTTTATTATTGCCTCTAGGGCATATTTCCTTCAGTCTCCCACTTGCACTAGAGTCAATAATCTAGATTACGTAGTAATGATTCTAACACCCATGGAGTCTTGGTGCTGATCATGTTTTGCTCGTGAGAGAGGCTTAGTCAATGGGTCTGCAACATTCAGATCCGTATGTATCTTGCAAATCTCTATGTCTCCCACTTGGACTTGGTCCCGAATGGAATTGAAGCGCCGCTGATGTGCTTGGTCCTCTTGTGAAATCTGGATTCCTTTGCCAAGGCAATTGCACCGAGATTGTCACAGAAGATCTTCATTGGTCCCGATGCACTAGGTACAACACCTAGATCGGAAATGAACTCCTTCATCCAGACTCCTTCATTTGCTGCTTCCGAAGTAGCTATGTACTCCGCTTCACATGTAGATCCCGCCACGATGCTTTGTTTAGAACTGCACCAACTTACAACTCCACCGTTTAATAAAAATACGTATCCGGTTTGCGATTTAGAATCGTCTGGATCAGTGTCAAAGCTTGCATCGACGTAACCATTTACGACTAGCTCTTTGTCACCTCCATATACGAGAAACATATCCTTAGCCCTTTTCAGGTATTTCATGATGTTCTTTACCGCTGTCCAGTGACCCACTCCTGGATTACTTTGGTACCTCCCTGCCAAACTTATAGCAAGGCACACATCAGGTCTGGTACACAGCATTGCATACATGATAGAGCCTATGGCTGAAGCATAGGGAACTCCTTTCATTTTCTCTCTATCTTCTGCAGTGGTCGGGTATTGAGTCTGACTCAACTTTATACCTTGTAATACAGGCAAGAACCCTTTCTTTGCCTGTTCCATACTGAACCTATTCAATACTTTATCAAGGTACGTGCTTTGTGAAAGTCCAATCAAGTGTCTTGATCTATCTCTATAGATCTTAATGCCCAATATGTAAGCAGCTTCACCGAGGTCTTTCATTGAAAACTTTTATTCAAGTATCCTTTTATGCTATCCAGAAATTCTATATCATTTCCAATCAAGAATATGTCATCCACATATAATATTAGAAATGCTACAGAGCTCCCACTCACTTTCTTGTAAATACAGGCTTCTCCAAAAGTCTGTATAAAACCATATGCTTTGATCACACTATCAAAGCGTTTATTCCAACTCCGAGATGCTTGCACCAGACCATAGATTGATCGCTGGAGCTTGCACACTTTGTTAGCTCCTTTAGGATTGACAAAACCCTCCGGTTGCATCATATACAACTCTTCTTCCAGAAATCCATTCAGGAATGCAGTTTTGACATCCATCTGCCAAATTTCATAATCATAAAATGCGGCAATCGCTAACACGATTCGGACAGACTTAAGCATCGCTACGGGTGAGAAAGTTTCATCGTAGTCAACCCCTTGAACTTGTCGAAAACCTTTCGCAACAAGTCGAGCTTTATAGACAGTTACATTACCGTCAACGTCAGTCTTCTTCTTAAAGATCCATTTATTCTCAATGGCTTGCCGATCATCGGGCAAGTCAACCAAAGTCCATACTTTGTTCTCATACATGAATCCCATCTCAGATTTCATGGCTTCTAGCCATTTTGCGGAATCTTGGCTCATCATCGCTTCCTCATAGTTCGTAGGTTCATCATGGTCAAGTAACATGACTTCCAGAATAGGATTACCGTACCACTAGTGCGGATCTTACTCTGGTAGACCTACGAGGTTCAGTAGATACTTGATCTGAAGTTTCATGATCAATATCATTAGCTTCCTCACTAATTGGTGTATTTGTCATAGGAACTGATTTCTGTGATGAACTACTTTCCAATAAGGGAGCAGGTACCGTTACCTCATCAAGTTCTACTTTCCTCCCACTCACTTCTTTCGAGAGAAACTCCTTTTCTAGAAAGGATCCATTCTTAGCAACGAATGTCTTGCCTTCGGATCTGTGATAGAAGGTGTACCCAACAGCCTCTTTTGGGTATCCTACGAAGACACATTTCTCCGATTTGGGTTCGAGCTTATCTGGTTGAAGTTTCTTCACATAAGCATCGCAGCCCCAAACTTTAAGAAATGACAACTTTGGTTTCTTGCCAAACCACAGTTCATAAGGCGTCATCTCAACAGATTTAGATGGTGCCCTATTTAATGTGAATGCAACCGTCTCTAAAGCATAACCCCAAAACGATAGTGGTAAATCAGTAAGAGACATCATAGATCGCACAATATCTAGTAAAGTACGATTACGACGTTCGGACACACCATTTCTTTGTGGTGTTCCAGGTGGCGTGAGTTGCGAAACTATTCCGCATTATTTCAAATGTAAACCAAACTCGTAACTCAAATATTCTCCTCCACGGTCAGATCGTAGAAACTTTATTTTCTTGTTACGATGATTTTCCACTTCACTCTGAAATTCTTTGAACTTTTCAAATGTTTCAGACTTGTGTTTCATTAAGTAGATATACCCATATCTGCTCAAATCATCTGTGAAGGTGAGAAAATAACGATATCCGCCACGAGCTTCAACATTTATTGGACCACATACATCTGTATGTATGATTTCCAACAAATCTGTTGCTCTCTCCATAGTACCGGAGAATGGTGTTTTAGTCATCTTGCCCATAAGGCACGGTTCGCAAGTACCAAGTGATTCATAATCAAGTGATTCCAAAAGTCCATCAGTATGGAGTTTCTTCATGCGCTTTACACCAATATGACCTAAACGGCAGTGCCACAAATAAGTTGCACTATCATTATACTCTGCATCTTTTGGCTTCAACATTATGAATATGTGTATCACTACTATCGAGATTCAATAAAAATAGACCACTCTTCAAGGGTGCATGACCATAAAAGATATTACTCATATAAATAGAACAACCATTATTCTCTGATTTAAATGAATAACCGTCTCGCATCAAACAAGATCCAGATATAATGTTCATGCTCAACGCTGGCACCAAATAACAATTATTTAGGTCTAAAACTAATCCCGAAGGTAGATGTAGAGGTAGCGTGCCGACCGCGATCACATCGACTTTGGAACCGTTTCCCATGCGCATCGTCACCTCGTCCTTGGCAAGTGCTCGCTTATTCCGTAGTCCCTGTTTCGAGTTGCAAATATTAGCAACAAAACCAGTATCAAATACCCAGGTGCTACTACGAGCTCTAGTTAGGTACACATCAATAACATGTAGATCACATATACCTTTGTTCACTTTGCCATCCTTCTTATCCGTCAAATACTTGGGGCAGTTCCACTTCCGGTGAAAGTCGCTTGCGAGAGAAGCACTTAGTTTCGTGCTTAGGTCCAGACTTGGGTTTCTTCTCTTGAGCAGCAACTTGCTTGCCGTTCTTCTTGAAGTTCCTTCTTCTTCCCTTTGCCCTTTTCTTGAAACTAGTGGTCTTGTTGACCATCAACACTTGATGCTCCTTCTTGATTTCTACCTCCGCAGCCTTTAGCATTGCGAAGAGCTCGGGAATTGTCTTGTTCATCCCTTGCATATTATAGTTCATCACAAAGCTCTTGTAGCTTGGTGGCAGTGATTGGAGAATTCTATCAATGGCGCTATCATCCGGAAGATTAACTCCAGTTGAATCAAGTGATTATTATAACGGACATTTTGAGTATATGCTCACCGTGAACTATTCTCCTCCATCTTGCAGTTGTAGAACTTATTGGAGACTTCATATCTCTCAATCCGGGCATTTGCTTGAAATATTAACTTCAACTCCTGGAACATCTCATATGCTCCATGACGTTCAAAACATCGTTGAAGACCCGGTTCTAAGCCGTAAAGCATGGCACACTGAACTATAGAGTAGTCATCAGCTTTGCTCTGCCAGACGTTCACAACATCTGGCGTTGCTCCTGCAGCAGGCCTGGCACCCAGCGGTGCTTCCAGGACGTAATTCTTCTGTGCAGCAATGAGGATAATCCTCAAGTTATGGACCCAGTCCATGTAATTTCTACCATCATCTTTCAACTTTGCTTTCTCAAGGAACGCATTAAAATTCAACGGAACAACAACACGAGCCATCTATCTACAACAAACATAGACAAGCAAAATACTATCAGGTACTAAGTTCATGATACATTTAAGTTCAATTAATCATATTATTTAAGAACTCCCACTTAGACAGACATCTCTCTAGTCATCTAAGTGATCACGTGATCCAAATCAACTAAACCATAACCGATCATCACGTGAGATGGAGTAGTTTTCAATGGTGAACATCTCTATGTTGATCATATCTACTATATGATTCACGATCGACCTTTCGGTCTCTGTGTTCCGAGGCCATATCTGCATATGCTAGGCTCGTCAAGTTTAACCTGAATATTCTGCGTGTGCAAAACTGGCTTGCACCCGTTGTAGATGGACGTAGAGCTTATCACACCCGATCATCACGTGGTGTCTGGGCACGACAAACTTTGGCAACGGTGCATACTCAAGGAGAACACTTCTTGATAATTTTTAGTGAGAGATCATCTTAAAATGCTACCATCAATCAAAGCAAGATAAGATGCATAAAGGATAAACATCACATGCAATCAATATAAGTGATATGATATGGCCATCATCATCTTGTGCTTGTGATCTCCATCTCGAAGCACCGTCGTGATCACCATCGCCTTTGGCGCGACACCTTGATCTCCATCGTAGCATCATTGTCGTTTACGCCATCTATTGCTTCTACAACTATCGCTACCGCTTAGAGATAAAGTAAAGCAATTACAGGGCGTTTGCATTTCATACAATAAAGCGACAACCATATGGCTCCTGCCAGTTGCCGATAACTTCGGTTACAAAACATGATCATCTCATACAATAAAAAATAGCATCACGTCTTGGCCATATCACATCACAACATGCCCTGCAAAAACAAGTTAGACGTCCTCTACTTTGTTGTTGCAAGTTTTACGTGGCTGCTACGGGCTTAGCAAGTACCGTTCTTACCTACGCATCAAAACCACAACGATAGTTCATCAAGTTGGTGCTATTTTAACCTTCGCAAGGACCGGGTGTAGCCACACTCGGTTCAACTAAAGTTGGAGAAACTGACACCCGCTAGTCACCTGTGTGCAAAGCACAGTGGTAAAACCAGTCTCGCGTAAGCGTACGCGTAATGTCGGTCCGGCCGCTTCATCCAACAATACCGCCGAACCAAAGTATGACATCTTTGGTAAGCAAGTATGACTTGTATCGCCCACAACTCACTTGTGTTCTACTCGTGCATATAACATCAACGCATAAAACCTAGGCTCGGATGCCACTGAAGGGGAACGTAGTAATTTCAAAAAATTTCCTATGCACACGCAAGATCATGGTGATGGCATAGCAACGAGAGGGGAGAGTGTTGTCTACGTACCCTTGTAGACCGTCAAGCGGAAGCGTTATGACAACGCGGTTGATGTAGTCGTACGTCTTCACGATTTGACCGA
Source organism: Aegilops speltoides (assembly GCA_021437245.1). Lineage (NCBI taxonomy): Eukaryota > Viridiplantae > Streptophyta > Magnoliopsida > Poales > Poaceae > Aegilops > Aegilops speltoides. The sequence continues at coordinate 463,436,864 of CM038144.1, forward strand.
TCCAAGCACCGAACGTACGGCACCTCCGTGTTCAGCACACGTCCAGCTCGATGACGTCCCCCGGGCTCCAATCCAGCGAAGCGTCGGGGATGAGTTCCGTCAGCACGACGGCGTGGTGACGATGATGATGTTCTACCGGCGCAGGGCTTCGCCTAAACTCCGCGACAATATGACCGAGGTGGAATATAGTGGAGGGGGGCACCGCACACGGCTAAGGAACGATCCGTAGATCAACTTGTGTGTCTATGGGGTGCCCCCCCGCCCCCGTATATAAAGGAGCAAGGGGGAGGCCGGCCGGCCCCTTGGGGTGCGCCAAGGAGGAGGAATCCTCCTCCTAGTAGGAGTAGGATTCCTCCTTTCCTACTCCTACTAGGAGGGGGAAGGAAGGGGGAGAGGGGGGAAGGAAAGGGCGCCGCCCCCCCTCCTAGTCCAATTCGGACCAGAGGGAGAGGGGGCAGGCGGCCCACCCTGGCCGCCCCTCTCTCTTCCCACCAAGGCCCATGTGGCCCATTAACTCTCCCGGGGGGTTCCGGTAACCCCCGCGGCACTCTGGTTTTCTCCGAAATCACCCGGAACAATTCCGGTGTCCGAATATAGTCGTCCAATATATCAATCTTTATGTCTTGACCATTTCGAGACTCCTCGTCATGTCTGTGATCACATCCGGGACTCCGAACAAACTTCGGTACATAAAAATGTCATCGTAACGTTAAGCGTGAGGACCCTACGGGTTCGAGAACTATGTAGACATGACCTAGAACCATTCTCGGTCAATAACCAATAGTGGAACCTGGATGTTCATATTGGTTCCTACATATTCTACGAATATCTTTATCGGTCAAACCGCATAACAACATACGTTGTTCCCTTTGTCATCGGTATGTTACTTGCCCGAGATTCGATCGTCGGTATCCAATACCTAGTTCAATCTCGTTACCGGCAAGTCTCTTTACTCATTCTGTAATACATCATTTCATAACTAACTCATTAGTTACAATGCTTGCAAGGCTTAGGTGATGAGTATTACCGAGAAGGCCCAGAGATACCTCTCCGACAATCGGAGTGACAAAACCTAATCTTGTATTATGCCAACTCAACATGTACCTTTGGAGACACCTGTAGTGCACCTTTATAATCACCCAGTTACGTTGTGACGTTTGGTAGCACACAAAGTGTTCCTCCGGTAAACGGGAGTTACACAATCTCATAGTTGCAGGAACTTTGTATAAGTCATGAAGAAAGCAATAGCAACATACTAAACGATCAAGTGCTAAGCTAACAGAATGGGTCAAGTCAATCACATCATTCTCCTAATGATGTGATCCCATTAATCAAATGACAACACATGCCTATGGTTAGGAAACATAACCATCTTTGATCAATGATCTAGTCAAGTAGAGGCATACTAGTGACACTATGTTTGTCTATGTATTCACACATGTATCATGTTTCTGGTTAATACAATTCTAGCATGAATAATAAACATTTATCATGATATGAGGAAATAAATAATAACTTTATTATTGCCTCTAGGGCATATTTCCTTCAGATTGGTACTAATATACTCCGTCTCCATTCTTCTGGCATCTTGTTTGCCTGAAAAATGAGGTTGAAAAGCTTGGTTAGCCATACTATTGCTATGTCCCCGAGACCTTTCCACACCTCAATGGGGATACAATCAGGGCCCATTACCTTGCCTCCTTTCATCCTTTTTAAAGCCTCCTTGACCTCAGACTCCTGGATTCTCCGCACAAAATGCATGCTGGTCTCATCAAAGGAGTCGTCCAGTTCAATGGTAGAACTCTCATTTTCCCCATTGAACAGCCTGTCGAAGTACTCCCGCCATCTATGCTTAATCTCCTCGTCCTTCACCAAGAGTTGGCCTGCTCCGTCCTTGATGCATTTTGTAAGTGCATCTAGTGCCCCTTAGTGATTTTGGTGTATTGAAGACTTATAGGTTAAGGGACTAATGTGTTTATGAGTGTACACAGGTCTATAAGTCTATGAGGAGTTTGATATTTACAGAGAAAGTCGACCCCTAAAAATGAATATCTTCGACTGAAGATTTTGGTATTCCTGAAGACTTTCATGAAGACTTTGAAAGTGAAGAAATTGGTGTGTCCGTGAAGACTTGATATTCATGCAAGGAATATGAAGCTTGAAGACTTTCATTTTCATAGTTTTGTTTTCCTCTTTCTTGAGTCATAGGAAACACCGTACTGTTAAAGGGGGTCGAGGAAATACCAAGGAAAAATTTCCATGTGATGCTCAACTCAAAATCCTACACCTACCAATCCCTTCAAGTGAAGCCATTGGAAATCTCATACAGTTCAGTCAATTTCTTCAGTGACAGAGACGAAGCTCTTCTGGGCGCTAAGGAATTTGTTCTGACTGAGGAGTTAGGAATTCGCCAGTGCGGATTGCCTACACAGTGAGGAACATGATAGCCCTGAGGAATTTGAGAGTCAAATTTCTGACTGTTGCTGTGCTTTGCGCCAGCTGTCCCAAAATATCTTATCCACATAACGGTCATATCATTGAAGGGCATTTATGTCTTATCATGTCGGGCTGCTTCCTAGGCTATAAATAGCTGCCCCCTACAACCACTAGTTGGTTGGCTGCTCCAAGAGAAACTGACACTTGTCATTTGAGAGCAACCCATCCTCCGAGGACTTTGAGTGAAAATCATCGAGTGAGGAAAATCCAAAACCCAAACACCCACAAACCCAAAGTGATTGAGCATCACTGAAGAGATTGATCCTGCGTGGATCCGACGCTTGTTAGCTTTGAAGACTGTGCTTCTTCCAAACGGTTAGGCGTCATGGTCTAGAGCATCCAAGAGGAATTGTGGATCGCCAAGTGACCAAAGTCTGTGAAGGTTTGGAAGTCGCCTGAAGACTTACCACGAGTGATTGGACGAGGTCTGTGTGACCTTAGTTCAAGGAGAATACGGTGAGGACTTGGTGTCCTGAGCTGCGTGCTTTCGCCGATCGGGTGTCCGGATGTGTGTCCTCGAGTTTAAATACTCAGCCGCTCCAACCAGACGTACAACTGAGACATCAGTTGGAACTGGTCTACCAAATCATTGTCTTCACCAACCTTACCGGTTCTATTGCCTCAACTCTTTCATTTCCTCATTACTGTGTTGGGTGATTGTTCATATATGTGTTTGAAGACTTTGGCTGAAGACTTTCTCAATTTCCTCATTTCAATTTCTTTAGTCTGTTTGTCTTCATCTTGTGTTATCCTGTGTTTACGCTTTCTGTACTCTGTGATTGTCTTGATTTCATCATGATGACTGTACATGTCTTCTGTTATGCTTACTTTTGAGTACTTATTCCGCTGCAAGTAGTTCTTCGCTAAGGAATTTCCTCACCGGAAAATTCCTCAGTGAAGAATTCATAAAAATCGCCTATTCACCCCCCCTCTAGTCGATATAACGCACTTTCAATTGGTATCAGAGCAAGGTACTCCCTTGTTCTGTGTGATTTCGGTTTAACCGCTTGGAGTTTTAGTTATGTCGACCCACAGGTATGATCAAGGTCTCTGCTGGGTGTCCTACCTTCGATGGCACGGACTACCCCTATTGGAAGAATAAGATGCGAATGCATCTTGAAGCAATTGACAATGATCTCTGGTACATTGTGGAAAATGGTGTTCCCTCTATCACACCTTCCCTGAATGCTGCTGATGTGAAGAGATTCAAGCAACTCGACTCTCAAGCGAAGAATATCATATGTAGTCATCTGAGTAAAGGGCAGTATGGTAGAGTGAGTGCTTTGGAAACTGCTAAGCTTATCTGGGATAGGCTCTCCAAAGTAAACGAAGGAGTCTCAACTCAACGTGACTCACGTGTTGACGTTCTTCGTAATCTCTTCAACCGCTTCAAAAGACTCGACAATGAAAATGTTCAGCAAACCTTCGATCGCCTCACTGATATCTCAAATGAGCTTCAAGCGCTTGGTGCCACTGACATCACCGATCATGAGGCGGTGAAGAAATTGCTGAGATCACTCGATTCGTCATTTGACACTCTGGCACTGATGATTCAAGAGCATGCTGATTACAAGTCATTAGATCCCGCTGATATCCTCGAGAGGCTAAACACTCATGAGTTCCAGCTTGCTGAAAAGAGAGATCTCTATGGTTCAAGCTATGGCAAACCACGTGCCTCAAGGCCAAGGCGTTGTCTCGAATCGAGTGTGAAGATTACGTAGTAGCCTTTGGTGACCTCAAGAATTGAGCAGAGCTAGCATCGCCGTGAAGAAGTTCCGAAACTCTCAAGACGTGGTCGCTGGAAAATCTTCAAGGAGCAGTGATTCCTCATCAAGTGACTATAAGAGAAGGCTATGCCACAAATGCAAGAAGCCTGGTCACTACATTCAAGATTGTCCTCAGTGGGACAAGGAACTAAAGGAGAAGAAATACAAGGATTACAGTTCTGATGATGCCAAGAAGAAGAAAAAATCTTCAAAGTCCTCATCATCAAAATCCTCGAAGTCTTCATCCCACAAGAAGAGCAGCTCCAAGAAGGCTCGGGCATTCATTGGCAAGGAAATGGATTCTGAGGCTGAATCTGAGGATAATGAGGAAGAAGAGGAATCCGAGGAGTCTGAGTCAGGTGTGGCGAGTCTAGCTCTTGCCACCGCATTTGTCAGCAAGTCTATCTTCAACTCTGAAGAAAATGGCAACACCAACAACGCTGATGAAGGCAATGATGACTATGCCCCCACCTATTGCTTCATGGCAAAGGCTGCTAATGTAAATAAATACCCCTCCTCTGAATCAAGTGAGGATGAATCTGATGAAAATCTTAAGCCTAGCTACTCTAAACTTGCTAAGATTGCTGTGAAACAACAAAAGGCTATTGAAAAACTTCAAAACATGCTAGATAAAAGTGATGATATGTTGGGTGAAGAAATGGACCGCACTAAAGACTTAACTAAAAATCTTCAGAGACTTCAGTCTAAGTTTGACAACCTTTAGAGTCATCATAAAACACTCTTAACTAATCATGAGAAGCTTTGTTATGAATTTCTTCAAAGAAAGCAAGATCTTGAGAAGCTAAGAGTGAGTTATGAAGATCTTCAGAAGGAGCGCGATTCATTACTTGCTCAACAAATCAGCGCCACTCAGGAACAATTTGATCCTCCATGCTTAAAGTGCATTGAGTGTGAATCTGCTAATTCTTCACCTGAATGTTCAAATGCTTCAAATGTTACAAGTTCTTCACCTGCCTCTGCTATCACTAATTCCTCATCTGAGGACATTGCTAGTATCACTGAGAATGCAGGGCTGAAGGAATTGTATATGACAGGAATGTACAAAAGCCTCAAAGGGCATCATACTCTTTGTGATGTGCTTAAAAAGCAGATCCTCAACAGAAACCCTAGGAAGGAGGGTATTGCCTTTGAGAGGAAACTCAATGCTGATGGAACATATTGGAAGCCCGAGAAAGACCCAAAAACCTCATGGGTTGCTGCAAAGGGACCTCCAGTTGATCCATCTAACTTATCTGGCTTTACATGTGAATCTCCTCACTCTTCTGATGAGTCATTTGACTCCAACTATAAACTGTTCAAAAATCAGAATGGTGAAGTATTTGCTAGATATGTTGGCACTAACTGCAGGAATGGTTCCCCTATGAAGAAAATCTGGGTTCCCAAAAGTTATGTTCAAAGTCTTCAAGTGAATGTCCTCATGACACCACCAGTGAAGAACAGGAACCCCAGATCAAATTCTTCATATGGATCCAAGTCCTCATACGGACCAAATTCCTCACATGGATCAAATTCCTCAAAAGGATCAAAGTCCTCATATGAACATCATCGTGCTAACAACTCTGTTTCGCAGGGTAGAGCTAAGGGCTATGAATATGAGCATTATTCTTCAAATCATTATGTTCATAAGTCCTCGAAGAATTTCTCTGCTTATTCATATGCTTATCCTAACCCTTCTTATGTGAAACGAAATGGTTTGGCATCTTTGCCACCTTTCTCATACGGTGCTCGCAGAGTGATGAACTCTTTGCCACCCCTCCAGATGTGGGTGGTGAAGAAAAAGAACTAATCTCTTATGCAGGGTCAGGTCTCCAGACGTGCTTTGACGTCTGAAGAATTTGCTGGAGGCCTGACAAAATGCCTGAAAGGACGCAGGCTAATCATGATGAAATGAACCTTCATTTCACACGTCCTCAATACTGCTTATCTGTGCTATTGCTTGATGAAATTGAACTGATGATACTGATGTCATATCCTTCACTGATGAAGTATATGAGTTTGTAAGCTGCACTAATTCATCTGCAGGATGATCAACCCAAAGAAAACGGGTGGGTCCTTGATAGTGGTTGTACAAATCACATGACTAGTGACAAGAATCTATTGATGGATGCTCCATTAACACCGTCACATCTGAAGCATATCATCTTTGCTGACAAAGGCAAAAGTCAGGTATTGGGTCTAGGTAAGGTTGCGATTTCTAAGGATCGACACATGGACAAAGTCATGCTTGTCGAGTCCTTAGGATACAACCTCATGTCTGTCTCAATGCTTTGTGATCTTGATATGGTTGTTGTCTTTGGCAAGTATCGTTGTGTTGTGATCATGGAAGCTGACAATTCCAAAGTCTTCGAAGGCTTTAGGAGAGGAGACTTGTACATTGTTGATTTCTCTACAGGACCACAACCTGCCGTGTGCTTTCTTGCAAAAGCTTCAGAAGGCTGGCTATGGCATCGACGAGTTGGTCATGCTGGCATGAGGAATCTGCACACGCTCGCGAAGAAGAAGCATGTCATTGGCATAGAGAATGTCAAATTCCTCAAGGATCACCTGTGTGGTGCCTGTGAAGCTGGAAAAATGACCAAGGTCAAGCATCCAAATGAAGACTATCATGACTACCACTCGACCATTTGAATTGCTTCACATGGATCTCTTCGGTCCTAATCATTATTCTGCTGTGACTAATGATGCATCTCTATATGGCTTTGTTATCGTTGATGATTACTCTCGTTACACATGGGTGCACATTGTTACTTACAAGCATGAAGTGCAGGAAGTCTTCAAACGATTTTCCTCGAGGGCTTCAACCAACTTTGGTGTGAAGATCAAGCACATCAGAAGTGACAATGGAACTGAGTTCAAGAATTCAGGTCTTGATGCCTATCTTGATGAACTTGGTATTACTCATGAATTATCTGCTCCTTATACTCCTCAGCAAAATGGCGTCGTGGAGTGCAAAAACAGAACTCTCGTTGAGATGGCTCGCACTATGCTTGATGAATACAAAACCCCTCATCGGTTTTAGATTGATGCAATTGATACTGCGTGCCACATCATCAACAGAGTATATCTTCACAAATTCTTCAAAAAGACTGCCTATGAACTCCTCACTGACAAGAAACCCAATGTGAGTTATTTCAAAGTCTTCGGTGCTAAATGTTGGATTAGAGATCCTCATCACAATGCTAAATTTGGACCGAAAGCACATGAAGGTTTTATGCTTGGTTACGGAAAGGACTCGCACACCTACAGAGTCTTCAACATCGCTCTTCACAAGATTGTTGAAACTGTAGATGTGCGGTTCGATGAAACTAATGGCTCGCAAAGAGAGCACCTACCTTCTGTGATAGATGAACCAACACCTGAAGATTCTATCAAGTTCGAGGCTACTGAGGATGTCATTCCTACCAAAGAAACTGTTGAAGAATTCATTCCTGAACGCGAAGATCATCGAGCAGATGCACCTGAAGATAATGCTGAAGAAAATGGTGCTGAAGAAAATGCTGATCAAATTCCTCGACGACAACCAGCTCATCCTCGCATTGCAAAAGAAGTGCAAGTTGAAAAGATCATCGATGACATTGAAGCACCAGGTCCTCTCACACACTCAAAAGCTTCACATTTATCTAACTTTTGTGGGCACTATGCTTTTGTCTCTATCACAGAGCCCACTAAGGTAGATGAAGCATTTCTGGAGCCTGAGTGGATTCAGGCCATGCAAGAAGAATTACATCAGTTCGAGCTCAATAATGTCTGGGAACTGGTCAAACATCCAGATCCTCGCAAGCATAATATCATCGGCACAAAGTGGATCTACCACAACAAGCAAGATGAAAATGGCCTTGTGGTGAGGAATAAGGCACGGCTCGTAGCTCAAGGCTACACACAGGTTGAAGGAGTTGATTTTGATGAAACTTTTGCACCTGTTGCTAGACTTGAGGCCATTCGCATATTACTTGCATATGCTAACCATCATAATATCAATTTATATCAAATGGATGTGAAAAGTGCATTCCTCAATGGTAAGGTTGAGGAAGAAGTGTATGTTGCTCAACCACCAGGTTTTGAAGATCCTAAGAATCCCGACAAAGTCTTCAGACTCAACAAGGCCCTCTATGGCCTCAAGCAGGCCCCTCGGGCATGGTATGACACTTTGAAGGATTTCTTCGTGAAGAATGGCTTCACACCCGGTTTACTCGACCCTACTCTCTTTACTAAATCTTATGATGGTGACCTGTTTGTGTGCCAAATATACGTTGATGATATTATCTTTGGCTATACTGACCAACATTATAGTGATGAATTTGCCTACATGATGAGTGAAGAATATCAAATGTCTATGATGGGAGAGTTGAAATTCTTTTTAGGTCTTCAAATTCGTCAATAGCACAATGGCATATTCATATCTCAGGAGAAATACCTCAAGGATGTACTGAGGAAATTCGGCACGCAAGATTGCAAAGGAGTCAAAATTCCTATGCCCACAAATGGCCATCTATGCACTGATGAAAATGGTATTGACTTCGATCACAAGGTATACAGCTCCATGATTGGTTCTTTATTTTACTTATGTGCTAGGCCAGATATAATGCTTAGTGTTTGTATGTGTGCCCGATTTCAAGCTTCACCGAAGGAGTCACACCATAAGGCTGTGAAGCATATTCTTCGATATCTTGCTCACATACCAACACTAGGATTATGGTACCCCAAGGGATCTACCTTTGATCTCATTGGATATTCTGACTCTGACTATGCTGGTGATCGTGTGGATCGCAAGCCAACATCTGGTACTTGTCATGTCCTTGGACGATCTCTGGTCTGTTGGTCCTAGAAGAAACAGAACTGCGTATCACTGTCTACTGCTGAAGCTGAGTATATTGCTGCTGGTTCTTGCTGTGCTCAATTGCTGTGGATGAAGCAAACTCTCAAGGACTACGACATCAACATGAAGAACGTGCCTCTCTACTGTGACAATGAGAGCGCCATCAAGATTGCTCATAACCCAGTTCAGCACTCGAAGACAAAGCACATTCAGATCCATCATCACTTTCTTCGTGATCATGTGTTGAAGGGCGACATTGCTATTGAACATGTGAAGACTAAAGAACAGCTTGCCGATATCTTCACAAAGCCCTTGGATGAGAAGAAATTTAGCAAGTTGCGGTGTGAGCTAAATATCTTAGAATCTTCGAATGTTCTTTGAAAAGGACACACATCCTAACACTTATGCAAAATTGATGACTTAGATGTGCAACACATGAAGAAACGTTTTTCTTCAATCAATGAAGAATAACACTCTAAGTGTGAAGAAATTAATGAAGAATTTGATTCTCAGAACCCTACGACAATTGTACGCGGTGTCTGAAATCATCATTCTTATATAGTGGGTCACGCTACCACAAAAAGTTGAAAATCTTCAATTTGAGTTTTTCCTCAGTTTTGAAATTCCTCAGTTTTTCAAATTCTTCAACTTTGCAAAATCTTCACTGTTTCCGTCGTCTTTCTTCATTGGCTTATGTCCTCTACAACATTCACTTATGGCTATTTCTTCAAGTTGCATTTTTTGCTAAGTGAATGTGATCGGACCCTTCCCCCTCTATGCTATACTCAACACAATCTATTCAAAAATTCTTCATGTGCGTTCTATTTGAAACCCGTTCAAAATCTTCACTATGTCCTTGTCAGCTGAAGAAATTGCGAACGAAACTTTAAAACCTATCTTATCCAAATTTTTTGGTTTTGCCGCTCAAACCGTCCCATTTCCCATGATAAACTTATCTATTCACCCACGATCTAACACGATCTCCACTATTCAGTACGTGGGTGACACATGTCAAGTGAATGAGAAGGGCCAGGGGCACGTTCGTCCCAAATCTTCGGGCGAACAGTTTTTCACTATGACTATAAATACCCCCTCACCCTTCCTCACTTCCTTTACTCCGCTCAACCGCTCTCTCCTGCACTCGAGCTTCTCAAACCCTAGCGCCGTCGCTACTCCATCGTCGCCGGAGAGGAAGAGCTTCACTGCCTCAACCTCGTCGCCGTCGTACTCCCGCCGGCCGCGGAAACCTTCACTCCGCCGCCGCCATAGCTGTCTTCCTCCGCCAAGTTAGGGCGCGGAAGATCTGAACCGACGAGCTTCTAATCTACTCTTCTCAGCTCGTCGTGTTCTTCAATCAGGGTAATTAAAAGTTACTTTTACTGCCCTCTTTGATTCAGATTTTCTCCACAAAATCTTCAAAGGTGTTTTATTCTTCAAATTCTCACACACAAAACACCTCACAAATTATCTGTTCTTGATTCGTTTCCCTACGCTTCATTTTCTTCAAGATTCCTCAATTGTGTGGATCGTAGATCTATACAACTCTGGAACCTAAGACAAAGTACGCTTAGTGAAATTCCTCAAGACTCATATGGTCAAATTCCTCAAACTTGTTCATTTTGAAAACCTTCTGAGAACACATATGACCTCTTCAAATTCCTCGGAACTATACTCTGTTCACAGGTACTCATGTCCGCTACTGAATCACTAGGTTCTCATCAACTTAACTCATTTGCAGCGTTCTTCGAAGAAAAATTGCATACTTCTTCAGAGTGTTCAATTGTTCAAATTCCTCATCTGAAGAATATGGCTGAAGGTAAGAAACCGCAGAAAGGAGGAAAGAAGCCTTAGGTCATGACTACTTTTGAGATCCCTGATGACATTTATAAGGACTATTGCACACCTGATGAGGCCAAGTTCGGCAAAGAGAACAAAAATCAGCGCAAGGTGCACATTCATAGGATTGAAAGGAGATGGGCAAGAAAATGGAGGGAGTACAGATATGTTACTCCAAAGTATATGAAGAAATTTGCTCTAAATCCTCCATGCCCAAGAGCTCCATTAGCACCCGGCCAAGTAGCTGATCCCACCAGCATCAAGCGTGGTGAGGATTTTCCTGAAGAATGGGCCAGGCGTCAAGCCAAGTTGGCTAGACAAGCCAAAGAAGCAGTGAGGAAATTTAATGAAGACTCTGCTGCTGCTGCTGCCACAAAGGCCTCTAACCAGCCTAGGAAATCTATGGCAAAGAAGCCCGCACACAAGCCAGGTGCTTCATCAACTGTGCCCTCATGGCCAAGTTCCTCAGCAACGCCCTCACGGCCAGTATCTTCAAAGCCCTCACGGCCAATCCCTCATGCTGCTCCTGCACCTCCAAAGTCCTGAGGTGCTCCGGCAAAGTCCTCAACACCTGTACATCTGGCCACATGCCAAAGGACTACATGCATCTCCATTGCCTCTGGTGTCTCAGCAAGTTCCTCAACTGCACCAAATTCTTCATCTGGCCCCTCTCTGCTGAAGACAAAGGGCACTGCTGGACGAGGTCCTCGCCCTAGTCCGAAGAAGAAACAAGTTGCTTTCCATGTACCATCTGATGATGAAGCTGATGATGAAGAACTTGCAGATATCATCAGAGACAGGCAAGAAAGGGCCGCTAGAGCCAAAGGCACAAATGTGCCACTGCTTCTGGATCCTAAGGTGATCCTCGACTACATTGATCTCTGGCACAAGGACCCAAACATTCCTATGCCTGATTTTCATCTGACACCTGGCCAAAGTCATGTGCTGACCCACTTCATCAATGAAGAAAAATGGAAATTTGAGAAGGCCAGGCAAATCAAGAAGGCTCAGTTCAGGAAAGAGAAGTACCTGAAGAACAATGTTGTCAAAATGACACCTGATGAACTCCTCAAGATCCTATCTGAGATCAAAACACTCAGTGACAACTTCAATTCCTATTATGCTGATTGGCAAGGAGCCAAAGTCAGGTTTGTTAAACTGACTGAGAAGTTCACCAATGTTGCAGAACCATCGCAACATGAAATTCCTCATGCTGAAGCCTCTGCTCAGCAAACTGACGAACATGCCAGCACCGCTGATGATTCTCAGCCTACTGAAGAAAATGCTAATTCCAGAGCTGATGACTCCATCCCAGCTGTTGAAGAAACTGCCAGGGCATCAACTAGTGGTGCGCCTGAAGAAAATGAAGAAGTCAGGGCAACCGCATCATTTGCACCTGAGGAAATTCAACCAGATTCCTCAGCTCCTCATGCGCCTACACCAACTCCTACCCTTCCATCTGCATCAGATGTGAGGAAGACCAAGGCTGCAGAGAAAGCTGCAGTGAAGGAAAGGAAAGCATCATCTGCTTCAGATTCTTCAGCTCCAAAGAAAATGAAGACTATGACCAGCTCTTTTGAGAACCCTATTGATGCTGTTCTGATTTCCACCATGACTTCAAAGGAACTTGTTCCTTATGGTGTAGAATATGTGATCCCCAGTGGATCTGATGAAAACCATCATTCTGCTGCTTCGTCAGAGCAGATTGATGAAGAAATTGAAGTGGATACGATCCCTTCAACTCCTACTGCTTCCTCGCCCATGCCTCAGTTCACAGTTGAAGAGGCTAGCGTTGAAGAACTTGAAGAAGAAGACATGGACATTGGATGCACCACGCCTGTGATGAATGATGACTTTTGGGAAAGTCAGCATCCCAATTCTCCACACTTCACCCCACTACAGCAAATACCTCAGTCCCCTGCACCAACTGTTCAAATGGTGTCATGGGAACGAACACCTATGGGACCGGAGCCCCTTTCGGTTCGGCGGGGGGCGGAGATCGCACGAAGAGCAGATTGAGGCAAAGCACACGAGCGATTTTACCCAGCTTCGGAGCTCTCCAGAGAGATAATACTCCTACTGCTGCTTTGTGGTTTGTATTATGTTCTTGCTCTGAGTGTGAGTGTATCCTGGTTTTGAATTCTCCGAACCCCTCTCTACGTTGCGCATGGGCCTCCTTTTATATGTTCAAGGGGTCACCGACAGGTGGCAACGCATGCAAGGGTAAAACTGGAAAGGAAGTTGCGGTTGGTACAACTACTTGTACAGTGTATCCTACCTAACCCTGACGGCAGGGGACAAAGGCATTAAATGCCCGTCTGTGTTGCCCAAACAGTGCAGAAAAGGGACCGTCAGGGGCGCCACCGCTCGCCACGATGGCAATCTTGTCAGCGCCGCTTGCCACCTCGCACCGCTGGCTGCACAGCCTCTCGCCATGCGCGCCTGGAAAGGTCCCATGGCGACACGTTGGTGGATATGCTAGAGCGCGGGTACAGAGTGGTGGCTTGCCGCGGCAAGCGCCTTGCCGCGGTTGTTGGCTTGTCGCGTCCGGAAGCTTGTCGCTCACGGGGCCTTGCCGGGACGCGAGGTGCGTCGCGGGAAGTTCCTCGAGATGCCTCGATTGGCCTTCCCGCCAAGCTCCTCTTGCCGGGGCCTTGTCTCCTTGACTTAAACACTTTGTTCTTGAATGGCGCCAAAGGAACTACGGAGGATCTTGGCGGTCGCCCGGCAAGCCTTGCCGCAGGGTGTTGTGACTGCCCGTGCACAAGTTCGGGATACTAGGGTACCCCTACTCTAGTACACCGACAGGAGCCCCCGGGCCTGGGCCACACACGGTGCCGAGCGCTGTTGGGCCAGGCCCAAAATAGGGCACGGGCACGCGCGGCCTAGGGCCACGCCGTATCTTACTCCGTATCCACCGCGCCCTCCCCTAACGGCACGCGTTGAATGCGGCGTCGTGGGAGAGATCGTGGGTGGTTCTTTATTCGGAAAAGCGGAACGTCCGCCCCCTCCCTCCTTATAAGCGAGGAAACAGGGGCAGTTCCCCCATCTTGCCCGTTGCTACTTCCAATCTCAGAGATCTCCGCCGCTCCCCCCCTCTTCCAAAGCCGAGAGAGAGAGCAGCTCTCCGCCCCCCATCACCGCCGGCGCCACCAACGCCTTCGATCTCCCCTGCTACCTCCGCCATGGCTCCGAAGACCGGCAAAGGGAAGGCCGTGAAGTCGGCCGAGGCGCTGCGGCTCGAGGCGCTGCGAAAGGAGTGGGCAACTTTCCCCCCCGAGCTCGCCGCGAAGGAGCTGAGGGAGTGGTACTACCTCTTCTGGTCGACGGAGACGCGAGCGCATCCGCGCACGAAGGTACTCTCCGCCGCCGCTTCAGAACGGGCTCCGAACGGATACCCTTTCTTCGCGCTGTTCGTCTACTGCGGGCTCTGCCCGCCTTTCTCCGAATTCTTCTGCGACATCATGAACACCTACGGGTTCCACCTCCTTGACTTCACCCCCAACGCTGTTCTGACCATGGTAGTTTTCGCACATCTCTGCGAAAACTTTGTCGGAGTCCACCCAAACGTAGCCCTTTTCCGCCACTTCTTTATGCCCCGGGTCGAGACAGGAGAGCCTCTATCTGGCAGAGTCGCCTGGATCTCGAGAGCCGGCAAGAAGGAAGCGTATCTGGAAGGAGAGATCCGCAGCAAGTGGGAGGAGTGGAGAGCAGAATGGTGCTGGATTGTTGAGGAGAACCCGCAGCCATTCACCGCCCAGCGCCAAGCCCGATGAGTCGCGGCAACGATTGAGCGCTCGGCGCGCGACGGCGATAAGTCAAGATTGCCATCACCCGGATCTTGCGGCTTAGGCTTGCTGGGCTCACTGTAGGCGCTGTTGGCGAAGATTTTCTTCGCCGCCGCATCGCCCCCCTGCAAGAGAGGAGGAGACCCGCCTGGGAGTTCGGGGGTTCGGCGGACATCATGAGGCTGCGCCCGGGCCTCAATTTCAATTTCACCGTGCTGGAACTGGACGCGATGCTCAAGGAGCTGTTCAAGCACGACCCTCAGCATCCCGGATGGTTCAGGCTGCCGCAGGGCGTCGTCCCGTTGTGCAACAATTCCTCGCTCGATCGCATCCGTGCAATGATGCCGCAATGCGATTCGCATGGAATTGTTCCAACTTGGCAAGAGCCCGTAGACGACGTCGTGCAGCAGTTCTTCGATGGCTTGGTGGAAGTGGTGGTCCGCGCAGACGAATAGAAGAGCCTCACCCGCGACACCACCGATGCGGAGATGCGGCGCATCGCCACTAGGGCGGAAGAGGCGGCGGCAACCGCTGCCGCGGGTGAGTTCGGATTCACCGTGGAGGAGGCAGAGGCAGCAGAGGCGGCAAGCCTTGCCGATCGAGATGAGCTTGCCGAAGAGCTTGCCGGCGAGGGAGAGCTTGCCGGCGAGGAAGAGCTTGCCGGGGAGGAAGAGCTTGCCGGGCCTGACGCCGAGTCGAGCGAGCCCGCCAAGGGTGCGAGCGGCCCGCCATCTTCAAGCAGCTTGCCGCAAGCAGAGCCCCCAGCTCCACCAAGAAGGCGTCTCCGCAAGGCTGGGGACGTAGTAGGGCGGCAGAGGAGCCAACAGCCGCCGCGCCGCGCGACACGCTCCACCGAGGCAAGCACTGTTGCCGCGGGAGCGTCTCACGCCGCAGCAGCAACTGGAGCGGGGTCCTCCCGGACCGCCGCTTCTGATCCTGCCGCTGCCCCCGCCAAGTGGTCAAGGGAGCCTACTCCGCCTCGTCGCGCCGAAAGAGGGCCGGACTTCGACCTCTCCACGCTCAGCTCCGACGAGGAAGAAGAAGAGTAAGACTCTTTGCTGTACTTGTAGTTCTTCAATTTTCGTTGTTTTTGTCTTGTATCTGATTTGCTTTACTCTAAACTTATTCCTTCTCAGGACCCTGGCCCAGAGAGCGGCGAAGAGAGCCAAGGCTTCGGTGATTGTCATCGAGGACGAGCCCACCGCGACAGCAGGGAGCGCGCCCGAGACCACCTTGCCGGACCTGGCAACTACTCCCCGAAGCAGCCCCCAGCGCAGCCCCCAGCGTAAGTATATGGTTTACTTTTTGCTGTTAGGCGCACACGTTGCTCTTTATTTGCTGACATCTGTCTATTGATTTGTGTAGGAGCAGAGCAGCCTCACCAGGAGCAACCGGAAGCCGCCCCCGAGATGCTATCTGCTTCGACTACGCCGCCAAGGGAGGATTCCCCAGCAAGGGAGCGTTCTTCGGCAAGGGAGAAGTCTCCGGCAAGGGACAGTTCTCCGGCAAGGGGCGGGACCAGCAACCCCCCGGTGGTGGAGCCCATGACTGCAGAGCCCAGCACAGGTAACCCTTCTCGCTTGAAAACTTCCCTTGTGTTCTTCTTCTTCTGATCTTCTTTTTGGATATTTGCTTGACTTTTTCCCTCTTTTCCTGGCCATCAGATCCATCTTCCATGGAGCCGATGGAGACCGAGGCCACCAGCGAGGAGAACGCGCGTGGCAACACCGACGACGCCGCTGCCACCGAAGAAGGAGCTGGCGCTGATGAGCCCGCCGGCGAGGAGGCCGCCAAAGCTGCCGCCGCAGGAGCCGGCGAGGGGTCTGACGATCGCACTGACGACCCTGAGGCCGCAGGAGCGCAAGGCGCTGCGCCGATCACCGATCCCTCTGCCGCCACCACAGCGCTAGGCCCCGAAGAGCCCCAGCCCGGCGCCTATCTGAAGGTCAGCGATGGCATCTTCGTCAACCTTCCCTGGCCATCAAGCTCCAGGGCGCCGGTCGAAGGAGAAGTCTTTGACGGAGAAGTGCTCGCCTCTGCTGGGCTGACGCTGGTTGACGCGCCAAGCAGCAGCAGCGGCGAGCCTGAGGAGGAACAATTATTGCGGAGGCTGTCGCTCTACCGCGCCCGACAAGCCAAGCTGGAATCCCGGGAAGCGCTTGTCGCGCAGGCGGGAGTGGATATTGAGAAGCATGCGGAGGAGCTCCGGAGTCGCAACCAGGAAGCCCTCTGGTCCATTGCAGAGGAGCGGGCGCAGCTCGTCGAGGCATGGAAAGCCTTCCTTCTCGAGAAGGCTGAAGCTGAAGAGCAACAGCGGCTTGCCGCCGAGGAGCTGTTTACGCGGGAAGGCGAGTTGACGCAGCGGAAAGTCAATCTGGACAGCCGCGAGGAGGAGCTTGTCGCGCGAGAGCAGACATTTGGCAGGGCTCTCAAGGAGGCAAAGGATGCTGCCGCAGTTGCTGAGGCCGCCAAGAAGGAGCTGGAGACGAAAGTGGTGCAGCTGGAGGCCGATCTCAAGACAAAGGAAGAAGAGCTTGCCGCGCTCCAGCGCGAGCGTGAGAAGGACGCCCGCGCCCATGGCGAGCTGCAGGGTCGTCTCGTCGTGAAGGGCAAGGAGCTGAGCGCCGCCAAGGACTCCAACGCTGATCTCGAGTTGAAGCTGGCCACTTCAATTTCTTCATCAAACTGCTCTGAGGTAGCAACAGGATGATTTTCTTCATCAGATCCGCTTGGGATCTTGTAGTCTTCTCCATAAGGAACAATTTCCTTGGATGACATGGAGGAAAGCGGAATGGCATCAATAGGATTTTCAAGTGAGCTGGTCATTGGCTTCATTTTCTTCGCGGCCAAAGAATTTGACGCAGCTGATGTCTTCCTTTTCTTCACTGCAGCTCGCTCTGCAGCCTTGGTCTTCTTCACTTCATAAGCAGAAGGAAGAATTGGAGTTGGTGTTGGCGCAGGAGGAGCTGAGGACTTTGGTTCATTTTCTTCATGGCAAGGTGCAATTGCCTGATCTCTTGATTTCTCAGCGCACCACTAGTGGATGCCTTGAGAATTTCTTCGGCGGCTGGAATGGAGTCATCAGCCTCGAACTTGTATTCTCATCGGCCAGTTGAAAGTCATCAGCGATCTTGGCATGTTCTTCAGCAGGTGAGCGAGTCTGAGCTCGAGGATTTTCTTGTTGCGATGGGGATGCAGCAGTTGTCATTTTCTTCGTCAAATTGATTTAATCTCACTTTGGCTCCTTGCCAATCAGCATTGTATGCATCGAAATCTTCTTTGAGGGCTTGATCTCAGATTGAGCCTTGAGAAGTTCTTGGTGTCACCGACAACGTTCTTCTTGAAGCTTCTCCTTTCTAGCTTGTGCTCTCTTTATCTCACGAGCCTTTTCAAACTTCCATTTCTCTTGAGAGATGAAATGGGTCAGCATATGACTTTGACCAGGAGTCAGAGGCAGATCAGGCATTGGAGTGTTTGGATCCTTATGCCATAAGTCAATATAGTCGAGGATCTTCTTGGATCCGTAGCGAGGGCACATGTGTTCCTTTGGCTTTGGCGGCCTTTGCTTGTCTGTCTCTGATGATTTCTGCAAGTTCTTCATCAGAAGCCTCATCATCAGAGGGCACTTGGAAAGCAACCTGTTTCTTTCTTGGACTTGGCCGAGGACCGCGTCCAGCTGTTGCTTTTGTCTTCAGCAGAGTGTGGCCTGATGAGGACATTGGTGCAGCTGAGGAACTCGCTGAGACACCAGAAGCAATTGAGAAACCCTGAGTCCTTTGATATGTAGCCAGATGCACAGGAGTTGAGGACTTGGAGGGAGCTGCTGAGGACTTTGGTGGAGCAGCGGTAGTCTGAGGAATTTTCCGTGAGGGCGCAGCTGAGGAACTTGGCCGTGAGGGCGCTGATGGTGAAGCACTTGGCTTGTGAGGAGGCTTCTTCGGCATTGATTTCCTTGGCTTGACCGAGGTCTCAGCGGCAGCAGCAGAATCCTCATTGAATTTCCTCACTGCCTCCTTGGCTTGTCTTGCCAATTTTTCTTGGCGCCTAGCCCATTCTTTAGGAAAGTCTTCACCACTTTTGATGCTAGTGGGATCAGCGACTTGGCCAAGTGCCAATGGAGCTCTTGGGCATGGAGGATTTAAGGCGAATTTCTTCATGTACTTTGGAGTAACATATCGATATTCCCTCCATTCTCGTGACCATCTTCGTTCAATCCTCTGAATGCGCACTTTGCGCTGATTCTTGTTTTCTTTGCCAAACTTGGCTCCATGAGGTGTGCAATAATCCTTGTATATTTCATCAGGGATCTCGAAAGCAGTCATGACCTCCGGTTTCTTTCCTCCTTTCTGCGGTCTCTTTCCTTCAGCCATTTTCTTCAGATGAGGAATTTGAACAATTGAACACTCTGAAGAAGTATGCAGTTTTTCTTCGAGGAACGCTGCAAATGAGTTAAGTTGATGAGAACCTAGTGATTCAGCAGCGGACATGAGTACCTGTGAACAGAGTGTGGGTGCGAGGAATTTGGAGAGGTCTTATACGTTCTCAGAAGATTTCTCGAAAAGACAAGTTTTGAGGAATTTGACCAGTTGAGCCTTGAGAAATTTCGCTAAGCGTTCATGTCTTAGATTCCAGAGTTGTACAGATTGAAAATCCGCACAATTGAGGAATCTTGAAGAAATGAGTGCTTAGAGAGATGTATCAAGAGCATACAGTGTGTGAGGTGTTCATATGTGAAGATTTGAAGAATAAAACACCTTTGAAGATTTTCAGAAAAGTTTGAGAATCAAAGCGAGTAATAAAAGTGACTTTTAATTACCCGAACTGAAGAACACGACGAACAGAGATGAACAGTGATGAAGTTCGTCAAGTTAGATCTCCCACACCCTAACTTGGTAGAGGAAGACGGCTACGGCGACGGCGGAGTGAAGATTTCCGCAGCCGGCGCGAGTACGACGGCGACGAAGTCGAGACAGTGAAGCTCTTCTTCACCGGCGGCGATGGAGTAGCGGCGGCGCTAGGGTTTGAGGAGAGCTCGAGCGAGAGACAGCGACCGAGCGGAGTAAATGAAGTAAGGAAGGGGAGAGGGGTATTTATAGCCACGGTAAAAACTATTCGCCCGAAGATTTTGGGACGAACATGCCCGTGCCCTTTCTTCTTCACGCGACATGTGTCACCCACGTACTGTGCAGATGAGATCGTGTAAGATCGTGGGTGAATAAAATAAGGCATCCTGGGATGCGGAACGGTTTGAGCGGTAAAACCGAAAATCTGGATAAGATTTGTTTTAAAGTTTCGCTCGCAATTTCTTGGTGACAAGGACACAGTGAAGACTTTGAACGAAGTTTCAATCGAACGCACATGAAGAATTTGTGAATAGATTGGGTTGAGTGTAGCATAGAGGGGAAGGGTCCGATCACATTCACTTAGCGTAAATCACAACTTGAAGAAATAGCAATAAGTGAATGCTGTAGAGGACATAAACTCATATATATATATATATATATATATATATATATATATATATATATATATATAGCCAATGAAGAAAACGAGCGAAAGCAGTGAAGATTTTGCAAAGTTGAAGAATTTGAAAAATCAAGAATTTCAAAATGAGGAAAAACTCAAATTGAAGATTTTCAACTTTTGTGGTGGCGTGACCCACAGATAAGAATGATGATTTCAGACACCGCGCACAATTGTCGAGGGTTACGAGAATCAAATTCTTCATTAATTTCTTCACACTTAGAGTGTTATTCTTCATTGATTGAAGAAAACGTTTCTTCATGTGTTGCACATCTAAGTCATCAATTCTACATAAGGGTTAGGATATGTGTCCTTTTCAAAGAACATTCAAGATTCTAAGATATTTAGCTCACACGCAACTTGCTAAATCTCTTCTCATCCAAGGGCTTAGTGAAGATATCAGCTAGCTGTTCTTCGTCTTCACATGCTCGATGGAGATGTCGCCTTCAACACATGATCACGAAGAAAATGATGATTAATCTGGATGTGCTTTGTCTTCGAGTGCTTGGCGGGTTTGAGAAATCTTGATGGCACTCTCATTGTCGCAGAGGAGAGGCACATTCTTCACTTTGACGCCATAGTCCTTGAGGGTTTGCTTCATCCAAAGCAGCTTGAGCACAAGATGAGCCAGAGCAATGTATTCAGCTTCAGAAGAAGCGGTGATACGCAGCTCGCTTTCTTCGAGGACCAATGCACCAAAGATCGTCAGGAAATGACAAGTGCCGATGTTGACTTGCGGTCCACACGATCACCAGCATAGTCGAGTCGAGAATATCCAATGAGATCAAAAGCAGAGCCCTTGGGGTACCATAATCCTAGTGTTGGTGTGTGAGCTAGATATCAAGAATATGCTTCACAGCCTTATGGTGTGATTCCTTCATGCAGCTTGAAATCGGGCACACATGCAAACACTAAGCATTATATCCGCCTAGATGCACATAAGTACAATAAGGAACCAATCATGGAGCGGTATACCTTGTGATCAAGTCAATACCATTTTCATCGGTGCATAGATGGCCATTTGTGGGCATAGGAATTTTGACGCCTTTGCAATCTTGCATGCCGAATTTCCTCAAGACATCTTTGAGGTATTTCTCCGAGATATGAATATGCCATTGCTTTCACCGATTGAATTTGAAGACCTAAGAAGAATTTCAACTCTCCCATCATAGACATTTGATATTCTTCACTCATCATATATGCAAATTCATCACTATAACGTTGGTCAAGATACAGCCAAAGATAATATCATCAACATATATTTGGCACACAAACAGTTCACCATCATATGATTTAGTAAAAAGAGTAGGGTCGAGTGAACTGGTGTGAAGCCATTCTTCACGAAGAATTCCTTCAATGTATCATACCACACCGAGGGGCTTGCTTGAGGCCATAGAGAGCCTTATTGAGTCTCAAGACTTTGTCAGATTCTTGGGATCTTCAAAACACGGGGTTGAGCAACATATACTTCTTCCTCAAGCTTACCATTGAGGAATGCACTTTTCACATCCATTTGATATAAGATGATATCATGATGGTTAGCGTAAGCAAGTAATATCTGAATAGCCTCAAGTCTAGCAACAGGTGCAAAAGTTTCATCGAAATCAATTCCTTCAACTCGTGTGTAGCCTTGAGCTACTAGTCGGCCTTATTCCTCACCACAAGGCCATTTTCATCTTGCTTGTTGCGGTAGATCCACTTTGTGCCAATGATATTATGCTTGCGAGGATCTCAGGCGATTGACCAATTCCTTACATTGTTCATTTCGAATCGATGTAATTCTTCTTGCATACCCCGAATCCACTCCAGCCCGTAAATGCTTCATCTACCTTAGTGGGCTCTGTGATAGAGACAAAAGCATAGTGCCCACAAAAGTTAGATAAATGTGATGCTTTTGAGCGTGTGAGAGGACCCAGTGCGCTAATGTCATCGATGATCTTCTCCACTTGCACTTCTTTTGCAACGCGTGGATGAGTTGGTTGTCGCCGAGGATTTTGATCAACAT
Organism: Aegilops speltoides; assembly: GCA_021437245.1. Classification (NCBI taxonomy): domain Eukaryota; kingdom Viridiplantae; phylum Streptophyta; class Magnoliopsida; order Poales; family Poaceae; genus Aegilops; species Aegilops speltoides. The sequence continues at coordinate 463,459,115 of CM038144.1, forward strand.
TTTCTCAAAGACCATTTTCCTCATCATGTTCTTGAGTGCATTAGCTCGACGTTCTTCATGAACAGGAATGAATTCTTCAGCAGATTCTTCAGTCGGAATGACATCCTCAGTTGCCTTGAGCTTGATAGCATCTTCAGGTGCTGGTTCATCTAACACAGAAGGTAGGTGCTCTCTTTGCAAGCCATTAGTTTCATCGAACCGCACATCTACAGTGTCAACAATCTTGTGAAGAACAATGTTGAAGACTTTGTAGGTGTGCGAGTCCTTTCTGTAACCAAGCATAAAACCTTCATGTGCTTTCGATGAAAATTTAGAGTTGTGGTGAGGATATCTAATCCAACATTTAGCACCGAAGACTTTGAAATAACTCACATTGGGTTTCTTGTCAGTGAGGAGTTCATAGGCAGTCTTCTTGAAGAATTTGTGAAGATATACTCTGTTGATGATGTGGCAAGCAGTATCAATTGCATCAATCCAAAAACGCTGAGGCGCTTTTGTATTCATCAAGCATAGTGCGTGCCATCTCAACAAGAGTTCTGTTCTTGCGCTCCACGACGCCATTCTCTGCGAGGAGTATAGGGAGCAGATAACTCATGAGTAATACCAAGTTCATCAAGATATGCATCAAGACCGAATTCTTGAACTCAGTTCCATTGTCACTTCGATATGCTTGATCTTCACACCAAAGTTGGTTGAAGCCCTCGAGGAAAATCGCTTGAAGACTTCCTGCACTTCATGTTTGTAGGTAACAATGTGTACCCATGTATATCGAGAATAATCATCAACAATGACAAAACCATATAGAGATGCATCATTAGTGACTTCGAGTAATGATTAGGTCGAAGAGGTCCATGTGAAGCAATTCAATGGACGGGTAGTGGTCATGATAGTCTTATTTGGATGCTTGGCCTTGGTCATTTTTCCAGCTTCACATGCTCCGCATAAGTGATCCTTGAGGAATTTGACATTCTCAATGCCAATGACATGCTTCTTCTTCGCAAGTGTGTTCAAATTCCTCATGCCCGCATGACCAAGTCGTCGATGCCATAGCCAGCCTCTCAAGCTTTTGCAAGTAGACATACGGCTGGTTGTGGTCTGTAGAGAAATCAACAATATACTGATCTCCTCTCCTAAAGCCTTGAAGACTTTGGAATTGTCGACTTCCATAATCACAACACAGCGATATTTGTCGAAGACAACAACCATATCAAGATCACAAAGCATTGAGATCGACATGAGATTGTATCCTAAGGACTCAACAAGCATGACTTTGTCCATGTGCTTATCCTTAGAGATAGCAACCTTACAAGACCCAATACCTGACTTTTGCCTTTGTCAGCGAAGATGATATGCTTTAGAGGTGACGGTGATAAGGGAGCATCCATTAATAGATTCTTGTCACGGACATGTGATTTGTACATCCACTATCGAGGACCCATTCGGTGGTTTTGGGTTGATCATCCTGCAGATGAATTAGTGTAACTTACAATCTCATATGCTTCATCGGTGAAGAATATGATATCAAGTTCATCGATGAATTTCATCAAGCGAAGAAATGATATAGCAAGATGAGGACGTGTGAAATGAAAGTTCATTTCATCATGATTTGCTGCGTCCTTTCAGCAATTTTCGTCAGTCCCCAAAGAAATTCTTTAGACGTTAGAGCACGCCCGAGACCTGACCTGCAGAAGAGATTAGTTCTTTTCTTCACCACCCACATCCGGAGGGGTGGCAAAGAGTTCATCATCTCTGCGAGCACCATATGAGAAAGGTGGCAAAGATGCCAAACCATTTCGCTTCACATAAGAGGGTTAGGTAAGCATATGAATAAGCGAGTAATTCTTGAGGACTTATGAACATAATGGTTTGAAGAATAATGCACATATTCATAGCCCTTAGCTCTACCCTGCGACACAGAGTTGTTAGCACGATGATAATCATATGAGGACTTTGATCCAGTTGAGGAATTTGATCCATGTGAAGAATTTGGTCCATATGAGGACTTGGATCCATATGAAGAATTTGGTCCATATGAAGAATTTGATCTGGGGTTCCTATTCTTCACAGGTGGTGTCATGAGGACATTTACCTGAAGATTTTCAACATAACTTTTGGGAACCCAGATTTTCTTCATAGGGGAACCGTTCTTGTAGTTAGTGCCAACATATCTAGCAAATACTTCACCATTCTGATTTTTGAACAATTTATAGTTGGAGTCAAATGACTCATCAGAAGAATGAGGAGATTCACATGTAAAGCCAGATAAGTTAGATGGATCAACTGGAGGTCCCTTTGCAGCAACCCATGAGGTTTTGGGGTACGCGCTCGGGCTTCCAATATGTTCCATCAAGATTGAGTTTCCTCTCAAAGGCAATACCCTCTTTCCTAGGGTTTCGTTGAGGATCTGCTTTTGAGCACATCACAAAGTGTCGATGTCCTTTGAGGCTTTTGTACATGCCTGTCATGTACAATTCCTTCAACCCCTGCATTGTCGATGATACTAGCAATGTCCTCGATGAGGAATTAGTGATAGCAGAGGCGATGAAGGATTTGTAACAGTTGAAGCATTTGAACATTCAGGTGAAGAATTAGCAGATTCACGTTCAATGCACTTTAAGCATGGGGGAACAAATTCTTCCTGAGAAGCGCTGATTTGTTGAGCTAGTAATGAATCACGCAACTTCTGAAGATCTCCATAACACACTCTTAGCTTCTCAAGATCTTCCTTTCTTTGAAGAGATTCAAGAGAAAGCTTCTCGTGATCAGTCAAGAGGGTATTATGTTGATCTTGAAGGGCGTCAAACTTGGAGTGAATTCTCTGAAGACATTCACCCAATGCTTTTGACTGATCCATTTCTTTGCGCAACATATTATCACTTTTTTCTAGCATATCTTGAGTTTGTTCTAAAGCCGTTTGTTGTTTAGTGGCAATGCAAATAAGTTTGGTATAGCAGGATTCAATATCATCATCAGATTCATCATTGTTAGATTCATCATTATCAGATTCATTATCACAAGACTCGGATGAGGAGCATTCGGTTACCTCAGCACCGTTTGCCATGAGACAAGATGCAGAAGATGATGATTCTGGCTCAAAAGTCATTGTTTTGAGAGATTCCATGAAGTCCTCAAACCAGGGATCATGACGAGTTCGATGACTTTCATAGACATCAGAGATTCGGTCCCAGATGAGCTTCGAATTGCCAAGATGCATAATTCACCCGAATTGATCTCTGGATAGGCAGGAGCAGATGATATCCTTCGCTATGATGTCAAGTCGAGTGTACTTGAGAATATCATCAGCATTTGCCATCTTGCATAGATCAGTAAGACCAATCTCAGTGACGGTCCACACTTTGTTGTTCTTGCCATGAGGCGCTTCTCATCATGGCCTTCCACTTGGGATAGTCATGACCGTCAAAGATAGGGCATGTCACTTTCTTCATACCTGCGGTTGACATAGCTAAAACTCCAAAGCGGTTAAACCAAAATCACACGTAACAACGGAGTACCTTGCTCGATACCAATTGAAAGTGCGTTATATCGACTAGAGGGGGTGAATAGGCGATTTTATGAATTCTTCATCGAGGAATTTGCTGGTGAGGAGATTCCTTAGCGAAGAACTACTTGCAAATGAATAAGTACTCGAAGTAAACATAACAGATACAAACATAGTCATCATGATGAAATGAAGACTAGCATAGAGTCTGAAAGCGTAAACACAAGATAACAAGATGAAGACAAGACAGATCAAGAAATTGAACCGAGGAATTTGTGAAAGTCTTCATCAAAGTCTTCAAGCACAGATATGAACAACATACAACACAAGAATGAGGAAATGAAAGAGTTGAGGAAATAGAACCGATTAGTTGGTGAAGACAATGATTTGGTAAACCAGTTCCAACTCTTGCCTCGGTTATACGTCTGTTGGAGCGGCCGAGTATTTAAACTCGAGGACACGCAGTCCTGACACCCGAGCCTACGAGCCGCAACTCAGACACCCAGTCCTCACCGTATTCTCCTTGAACTAAGACCACGATGCCTCGTCCAATCACTCGTGGTAAGTCTTGGTGACTTCCAAACCTTCACAGACTTGGTCACTCGACGATCCACAATTCCTCTTGATGCTCTAGACCTTGACGCCTAACCGTCTGGAAGAAGCACGTCTTCAAAGGTAATAAGCGCCGGATCCACGCAGATCAATTTCTTGATGATGCTCAATCACTTTGGGTTTGTGGGGTTTGGTTTTGGGATTTTCCTCACTTGATGATTTTCGCCAAAGTCCTCGGAGGATGGGTTGCTCTCGGATGACAAGTGTCAAGTTCTTCGGAGCAGCCAACCAGCTAGTGGTTGTAGGGAGCGGCTATTTATAGCCTAGGGAGCAGCCCGACATGATAAGACATAAATGCCCTTCAATGATATGACCGTTAGGTGGATAAGATATTTTGGACAGGCGCCAAGAAGACAACAACGGTCGGAAATTTGACTCTCAAATTCCTCGGGGCTATCATGTTCCTCATTGTGTAGGCAATTAGATCGGCGAATTACTAACTCCTCGGTCGAGCAGAAGAACAAGTGACTGAAGAACTGTGTCTCACATCAAGAAATTGACTGAATCTGTATGAGATTTCCAATGGCTTCACTCAAGGGATTGGTAGGTGTAGGATTTTGAGTTGAGCATCACATGGAAATTTTTCCTTAGTATTTCCTCGACCCCTTTAACGAAGACGGTGTTTCCTATGACTCAAGAAAGAGAAAATGGAACTACGAAAACAAAAGTCTTCACGCTTCATATTCTTCGAATGAATACCAAGTCTTCAAGGTCACACCAATTTCTTCACTTTCAAAGTCTTCAGAAAGTCTTCAGAATATCAAAGTCTTTAGTCGAAGTACTTCATTTTTAGGGTTCGACTTTCTCTGTAAATATCAAACTCCTCATAGACTTATAGACCTGTGTACACTCACAAACACATCAGTCACTTAACCTATAAGTCTTCAATACACCAAAATCACTAAGGGGCACTAGATGCACTTACAAGTTGCGGTTGGTACAACTACTTGTACAGTGTATCCTACCTAACCCTGACGGCGGGGGACAAAGGCGTTTAATGCCCGTCTACGTCGCCCAAACAGTGCAAAAAGGGACCGTCTGGGGCGCCACCGCTTGCCACGATGGCGATCTTGTCAGCGCCGCTTGCCACCTCGCACCGCTGGCTGCACAGCTTCTTGCCACGCGCGCCTGGAAAGGCCCCAGGGCGACACGTTGGTGGATGTGCTGGAGCGCGGGTACAGAGTGGTGGCTTGCTGCGGCAAGCGCCTTGTCGCGGTCGTTGTCTTGTCGCGTCCGGAAGCTTGTCGCTCGACGGGCCTTGCTGGGACGCGTGGCGCGTCGCGGCAAGTTCCTTGAGATGCCTCGGTTGGCCTTCCCGGCAAGCTCCTCTTGCCGGGGTCTTGTCTCCTTGTCTTGAACACTTTGTTCTTGAATGGCTCCAAAGGAACCACGGAGGACCTTGGCGGTCGCCCGGCAAGCCTTGCCGCGGGGCGCTGCGATCGCTCGGCACGAAGTTCGGGATACTAGGGTACCCTACTCTAGTACACCGACAGAGCCCCGAACTGGGCCACACATGGTGCCGAAGCGCTATTGGGCCAAGCCCAAAACAGGCATCGGCATGCGCGCCCGGGTCCATGCCATATCTTACTCCGTATCCACCGCGCCCTCCCCTAACGGCACGCGTTGAATGCGGCGTCGTGGGAGAGATCGTGGGTGGTTCTTTATTCGGAAAAGCGGACGCCCCCTCCCCCTTTATAAGCAGGGGAAACAGGGGTAGTTCGTCCACCTCGCCAGTTGCTGTTCCAATCTCACAAACCTCCGCCGCTCCCTCCTTCTTCCCAAAGAGAGCAGCGCTCCGCCCCCCATCGCCACCGACGCCACCAACGCCTTCGATCTCCCCCACTACCTCCGCCATGGCTCCGAAAGCCGGGAAGGCTGTGAAGTCGGCGAGGCGTGCGACTCGAGGCGCCGCGAAGGAGCGGGCAACTTTCCCAGCTCGCCGCTGGCGAGCCGAGGAGTGGTACTACCTCTTCGTCAACGGAGACGCGAGCGATCTGCGGCACTGAAGGTAGTTTCGCTAAGCTTCGAACGGGTTCGAACGGATATCCCTTTTGCGCTATTTTCTCGCGGGCTCGCCCGCCTTTCTCTCAATTCTTCGCGATATCATGAACACCTACTGGGTTCCACCTCCTTGATTTCACCCCAAATGCTGTGTTCTAACCATGGCGGTTTCACAAGCATCTTCGCGAAAACTTTGTCGGAGTCCACCCAAGCGTAGCTCTTTTCCGCCACTTTTTATGCCCCGGTCGAGAGGAGAGCCTTTATCCGCGGAATCGCCTGGATCTCGAGAGCCGCAAGAAGGAAGCTTATCCGAGGGGGAGCTCCGCAGCAAATGGGAGGAGGAGAAGCAGATCGTCTTTGGATCGCCGAGGAGAACCCTGCAGCCGTTCTTGCCCAGGCCAAGCCCCCAAAAGGCTTGGCAATGATTGGAGCAACCTAGTCCCGGAAGATGATAGGTTGAAGGTTGCCGTCACCCGGATCTTGCGCCTCAGGCTTTCCGGGCTCACTGTTGGCGCCGTTGGCACAGATTTTCTTCGCCGCCGCAACGCCCCCCTGCAGGAGAGGAGGAGACCCGCCTGGGAGTTCGGGGGCCGGCGGACACTGCGAGGCTGCGCCGGGCCTCAACTTCAACTTTCTTGTCACTCTGAACCGACGATGCTCAAGGAGCTGTTCAAGCACGACCTCAACATCCCGAATGGTTCAGCTGCGGAAGGCGTCGTCCGCTATGCAACAATTTCGCCGATCGCATCCATGCAATGATGCCGCCAGTGATTCGCATGGAATTATCCCAAATTGGCAAGAGCTCCGCGACGACGGACGTTGTGCGAGTTCTTCGACGGCTTGGTGGAGGTGCCGGTCCGCTCGATGAATAGAAGAGCCTCACCCGCGACACCACCGAGCGCGGAGATGCAGCGACGCCACTAGGGCGGAAGAGGCGCGGCGTAGCTTGCCGTGGGCAGTTCGGATTCACCGTGGAGGAGGCAGGAGCAGAGGCGGCAAGCCTTGCCGATCGGGATGAGCTTGCCGGAGAGCTTGCGGTGAGGAGAGCTTGCGAGCCTGAAGCCGAGTCGAGCGAGCCCGCGTGGATGCGAGCGTGCCCGCCATCTTCAAGCAGCTTGCCGCAGCGAGCTCCAGCGCAGCCCCCAGCTCCACCAAGAAGGCGCCCGCAAGGCCGGGACGTAGAGTGGCGGCAGAGGAAGTCAATAGCCGTCGCGCCGTGGGACACGCTCCACCGCGACAAGCATCAAGCCGCTGAGGAGCGCTCACGCCTATGCAGGCAATGGAGCGGGTCCTCGAGACCACCGCTCGCTCTCGCCGCCCCGCCAAGCGGTCAAGGAAACCACTCTCCGCCCGTCGCGCCCGAAGGTGGGCGGACTTTGACCTCTCCGGCCAGCTCCGACGAGGAAGAAGAGGAGTAATATTCTTTGCATTGCTGTAGTTCTTCAATTTTTGCTGTTTTTGTCTTGTATCTGATTTGCTTTACTCTGAACTCATTCCTTTTCAGGACCCTGGCCCAGAGAGCGGCGAAGAGAGCCAAGGCTCTGGTGATTGTCATCGAGGACGAGCCCATCGCGACAGCAGGGGGCGTGCCCGAGACCACCTTGCCGGACCCGGCAACTTCTCCCCAAAGCAGCCCCCAGCGTAAGTATATGGTTTACTTCCCGCTGTTTGGCACGCATGGGTGCTCTTTCTTTTGTTGACATCTGACTGTTGGTTTGTGTAGGAGCAGAGCAGCCTCACCAGGAGCAAACGAAGCCGCCCGAGATGCTATCTGCCGACTACACCGCCAAGGAGGATTCTGCAAGGAGCGTTCTCCGGCAAGGGAGAAGTCTCCGGCAAGGGAAAGTTCTCCGGCAAGGGACGGTTCCAGCGACCCCCCGGTGGTGGAGCCCATGACTGCAGATCCCAGTACATGTAACCCTTCTTGCTTGAAAACCTCCCTTGTGTTCTTCTTCTTCTGATCTTCTTTTTGGATATTTGCTTGACTTTTTCTCCCTTTTCCCGGCCGTCAGATCCATCTTCCACGGAGCCGATGGAGATCGAGGCCACTGGCAAGGAGAACACGCGCGGCAACACCGACGACGCCGCTGCCACCGAAGAGGGAGCTGGCGCTGATGAGCCCGCCGGCGAAAGGGCCGCCAAGGTTGCACCGCAGGAGCTGGCGAGGGGTCCGGCGATCGCACTGACGGCCCCGAGGCCGCAGGAGCGCAAGGCGCTACGCCGACCGCCGATCCCTCCGCTGGCTGTGCAGTTGCCAGTTCGGCGAGCTTCCGGCCGCGCGCCTTTTTGAAGGCCGCGATGGTGTCTTCATCAAGCTCCCTCGGGCGCTAAGCCTGTGGCGCCAATCGAAGGAGAAACTCGATGGAGAGGTGCTCGCCTCGCTGGCTGGACGCTAGTTGACGTGCCAAGCAGTAGCGAAGCGGCAAGTGCGAGGAAGAGCAATGCCGCGGAAGCCGGTGTCACTCTACCGCGTCTGCTAAGCCAAGGTGGAATCCCGGAAGCGCTTGTCGCGCAGCGGAGTGGATATTGAGAAGCATCACGGAGGAGCTCCGAGTCGCAACCAGGAAGCCCTCCGGTCCATTGCAGAGGAGCGGGCGCAACTTGTCGAGGCGCAGAAAGCCTTCCTCCTCGAGAAGGCTGAAGCTGAAGAGCAACAGCGGCTTGCCGCCGAGGAGCTGTTTGCGCGGGAAGGCGAGTTGGCGCAGCGGAAGGTTAACCTCGATAGCCATGAGGAGGAGCTTGCTGCCATGAGGAAACATTGGCGGGCTCTCAAGGAAGCAAAGGATGCTGCCGCCTCGCCGAGGCCGCCAAGAAGGAGCTAGAGATGAAGGTGACGCAGCAGAGGCCGATCTCAAGGCGAGGAGCGAAGAGCTTGCCGCGCCAACAGGAGCGAGAAGGACGCCACGCCCATGGCGAGCTGCAGTGGTCGCCTGCCGAGAAGGGCAAGGAGCTTAGCCGCCAAGGACTCCAACGCAGATCTTGAGTTGAAGTCTGGCTACTTTGACCAAGACACTGGACGACGCCAAGGAGCAAGAGGTGGCCTTGAAGGAGGAGATCAAGGCCACGAAGGCCACGACGAGGGCCGAAACCCAAAACACTTTAGGGAGACTGTGGAACTCGGACAGAGGGTCTCGTGAATATCTCCGCATCATCGACGGGAGGTGGCAATGGGATGGAGGACTTGGGCATTCCTCCGATGAGAACCTCCACTTTAGCGCCAAGCTCACTTTGTTCTTCAAGGCATGGAAGGCCCTCCAAAGAACTCCGGAAAGGATCCCAAAGCAGCTGGCCGACGAAGTCGCGCACGATCGGGCGCGAGAGTTCTGCAAAGGTGTTGGTGAAGGTGGCCTTCAAAACCCAGGCCTCAACCTCACCAATGTCCTCAAGAAGCTGCCAAGGATCTTTGATCTGAAGCGCCAAGGCCCTTGTCACACCCATTGTGGACAAGGTGAACGAGGTCAAGAGGGTTGATGGCGGTCACGTAGATTAGGCCGCCCTTTTTCTCCTTTCCTTGTCGTTGCTAGTCATGTGACGAGAACAATCTATTAGAGCTGCGACAAGCTATCTTGTAATATAACTTTATCTTGGGTATCGATTGCTATGTTATTCCCTTTACTTGATTCCTTCCTTTGTATGTTTTTGCCCTACACTTTTAGGGAACTTGTCGGCGCGGGCACCTTTGCCATGAGCACTCGTATGAACATCAAGAGCTCACCTGTCTGGCGGTGCCGCTACCGACAAGAAACCTTGTCGCAACTAGTCGCAGCACACTTAAGTTGTTGAGTGGACTCGAAACAAAGTAAGGGCGCAACTAGCTACGAGTTGGTTCCTCCGCGCACAGGTTTTCCATACAAAGTACGGTCGTTCGAGGAAGATAACTTAAATTCTTTAAAACTGATTGCTCAAACTTTGGCAACTTAGCTTTTACGTCGCTTGCTTCCCGGCATATGGAACTTTCTTGAACGACGCCCTGTCCACACCATTATCTTCTCCTTCCCCGCAAACTTGTGGGCAGGGAACCTTCCTTTCTTTGAGAAAAAGAAAGAAGAGAAAATAAAGATATGGAGCCTTACGGCTCGTTATTGCATCGGGGAAGGTGCTGCACAAATGTCGATAACACATGCAAAAAATAGAGAGCATGAATTGACAAGATGTGCCGAGCACATAAGCTTTATTTATGCAGGGTCTACCGCTTTTGTACAAAGGATTACATGCAACAGCGGCAAGACTTGTAAAAGGTGGTTGCTTGAACAGGTTTCGCAACCGCGCTTTATGGGTAAAACTTACGAAGATGCTCAATGTTCCAGAGTTGCTCACCGAAAGCCATCTTCGGTCTCAAAGCATGACGGCGCCAAAGCCTAGGGACTCGCTTTCACAGTGTAAGGCCTTCCCACTTCAAGGCCAACTTGTTGGAATTCTTGGCGACTGAACACGCCAAGAACAAGGTCGCCTTCCTCGAGACTTGGCATTAACTTTGCGGCTATGGTAGCGGGCGCAAAGCTTGCCGGTATCGAGCAGCTCGCATCGAAGACTCAAGACGGTCTTCCTCAAGGAGCAAGCTTTCTTGTCGCAGCTGCTCTTGCTCAAGCTCATCATAAGCGAGCACTCGAGGCTACCCGTGATAACGAAGTTCCGTGGGGAGAACTGCTTCGCTCCATAGACTAGAGCGAAGGTGTCCGCCGTGGCTCAATTTGGCGTCCGCCCCGATCGACCAAAGAACCACCGGGCAGCTCAATCTCAGCTTCTTTCCGCACTTGTGCAGCCTGTCCAAAGTCCTGGTCTTGAGCCCGCCGCAGACTTCAAGATTTGCCCTCCGCTGACCGCTGCTTGATGAGCAATGAGCGGCAGATCTTGGCGCCAAGATCTTGGAGGTACTCGCATGAAGGTGCGGCTCAGGAATTGCGCGTCATTGCCGGGTGATGATCCTATTAGGGATTCCAAACGGCAAACAATCGACCAAGAACTTGACAGCCGACCGTGCTGTCACCTTCCTCATCGCTTCCACTTCCGCCACTTTGTGAACTTGTCGATTGCAACGCATAAGTACTCAAAGCCCCGACAGCTCGAAAGGGGCCGAGGATGTCGAGCCCCTGCAATCTAAAATGGCCGTGATAAAGGATCGCCCGGAGAGCTTGAGCTGGCGGTGTATTCGCTGGAATGGAACTGCACGCTTCACACTTGGTTACTTGTGCAGCAGCATCCTCGAGGGCTGTCGCCAAAAGAAACTTTGCCGAATGCTTTTGCCAAGAAGTGCTCTTGCGCTAATGTGGTGACCACATATGCTCGCATGTATCTCCGCCAACAGCTTTTATCCGCTCTTCCGTGAATACACTTCAATTTCACACCGTTGAGTCTTCTTCGCATAAAGGTGTTGTCGCCAAACCGTACATACTTGATTGCTGGCTACTTTTTCCGCTTTCTTCTTGCTCTTCGGAAGTTCTCCGTCTCAAGGAAACGGACAATCCTGTGCCTATGCTGGAGCTTGCGGCTTCGCACAACAAGGACTAAAGGCATATATAGCAGCATCAATGGAACATCCGCTTTACGGCGAACTCATGCTCAGCCGAGCTTGATGTCTCCCAAGCTTGTTGAGCAAAACTTGCCGAGCGCTCCGCTTCAACGGAACAAACCCTAGGGCTTGCCGAGCAGATCGCCTCAAGACTCTTTGTTGATCTTGGGGACCTTTCTTGGCGGCGGCCTCGGGAGCTCGCCGAAAATAGTCACCAGAAATCAACTTCTCTTTTCTTGTTCGTCCAGCTTGATGTTGTTACGGACGGTTGAGTCAGCTTTTGAGCACGAAAATCCTCTGGTTCCACAGTAACTATAAGGCAGGCACTTTGACAGCCATCGGCGATGTTGTTCTCGAGCTCTCTAACATGTTCCATCAGAGAGCCGCCAAAGTGCTCTTCTAACTTTCTCACTTCATCAACGAGGCTTCCATCAACGGACTCGATAATTTGTCGACTTATGACGACAAGTCGCGAGTCACCCCGATAATGAGCTTTTGATCCCAAGGTCGCTATGATCCTCGAGACCGCAAGCAAACCTTCATACTCATAGTATTGTTTGTTGCTTGTCCCTGGGAAAGTGCATCTCGACTACATACTTGAGGTGCTCTCCGGTGGCGCGATAAGTAGCACGCCCAAGACCGGGCGCCTTTGCAGCGAGAAGGCACCATCAAAGTACATCAGCCACACTTTGCTTGCTTCCTTGACGGGATGCTCATCTCGAATTTCTTCATCCGATGTTGGCGCCCACTCGCTATGAATTCCGCCAATGCCTCGCTCGATAGTTGAAGTGCTCTCAAACTTGAGGCCAAAGCTTGATAGCCCAAAGGCCCACTGACAATCCCGCCTCGCTGCTTCGGATTCTCGCAGATCCTCTTCAACGGAAAACGAGTGACAATCAGGATCTCATGTGCTTGAAGTAATGGCGAGTTTTCGAGGCCATGAGAAGGCCGGAGCAATTTCGCACACCAGAAAGTACCTTGACCTAGCCCCTCAGAAGGGAACTGACAGTAAACTGGCGCTGCACCATTTTCTTCAGATCTCCTCATGTGCCTCGCGCAGCATCCATCCTTTTGTCGGGACCAGAGCTTGCCGGTGAAGCCTCGCTTGTCGCCGGATGCACCGCCGTGGTCGCTGCTCATCATCCGCCTCCCTCCACTACTAACGCAGCACTAACCACTTGATTGGTTGCGCTATATACAGCAGCAATTTCTCTTGTGGCTTAGGTGCGACAAGTATTGGAGTGGAGGACAGTATCTCTTCAAGTCTGCAGCAGCAGCCTCCGCTCCGAGTCCATTTCATTGACCTGCCTGTTTCAAGATTTTGAAAAACGGGTATGCCAGCCAATGCATTCTTAGAGATAAACCGCCGAGAGCAGCCACGCGAACCGCAAGCCTTTGTACATCCTTGACGCGCTTTGGTGCTTCAATCAGCCAATGGCCTTGATCTTGCTCTGGATTGGCTTCAATTCCCCACGAGATGACGAAGAACCCGAGAAGCTTGCCGGAAGGGACTCCAAACACACTTCTCGGGTTGCTTTGAGGTTGATTCGCAGATTTGTAAAGGTTTCGCACTAAATCTTGAATCAGAGTTGCCTTTGTCCTTGTTTCTGACCACTATGTCATCCATGTAGGCTCTCCACATTTCGCAGGCATTTGTGGCTCAAAAGCGTGATGGACTACCCATGCAAATGTTGAACCAAAGATTCTTCAAACCGAAAGCATTCGCGACAAAACAAAGACGTGCTACACGGAGTGATGAATGTGGTCTTCTCCTCATCCTCTTCTCGCCATGAAGATCCTGATGATATCCTCAATATGCGCAAGAAATGAAAGCAAGTCACATCCGCCCGGAGTCAACAATCTGCCAATCGCGCTGCAAGGGAAATGGGTCTTTGGGACAAGCTTTATTAACATCGGTAAAGTCGATACAAAGCCTCCATTTCGCATTTCTTTACGCGACTACTACTGGATTGGCCAACCACGAGGATGGAGCACCTTCCGATAAGGCCCGCGCTTCCAACTTTGATTTCTTCTGCGATGAATTCTTGGCGCCCACTTGTTTCCTCGATTTTCGCTGACGGGCCGCAAGATGAGGACAGACGCAAGATGTCTGCCGACATTTCGGGAACACTGGATGTCGACGGTTGCCACGCAAATACGCCGATTCGGGCCAGAGGAAAGCAACGAGCGCCTGCTTCCTATTTAGGGTCGAGAGTGGCACCGATGGTGAAGGTACCACCCTAAGCCATCCTCCTTGGCGGACACCTTCTTGGTCGCAAGTGAGCTGCCTTTGTCTTCTTACACTTGCCGGTGGAGCTCGATGGTGCGGCCCTCGACGGTAGCGCAGCACTCCGAGGAGGTGCGCTTGCCGGAGGGCATCGAACTCTTGCCGACTTGGTCTTCTTCTTCCCCGGAGCTTCAGCCGCAAGTGACTTGGCGTCGCAAGCTGTCACTGCTTCCCTGTAGATCTTGTCGGGCGCAGATAAGAGCATCCTTCTTGTCGCCAGGACGAGATGACACTTATCGGGCCCGCATCTTCAGCATGTTGTATGCATAGTGAGAGGCTGCCATGAATTTATGAAAAGTGCCGACGCCGAGTATCCCATTGTAAGGCAATGGAAAGTCAAGAACGCCAAAAGTGACCTTCAGTCCTGAAGTTCAACTCGCCGCCAAATGTTAATGCGAACGTGATCTTTTCCTTGGCTTGCTCCTTCCCGGGTTGATTCCTTGAATGTGCCGGGTCTCTTCGAGCTCATTGTCAGGATCTAGAGTTTCGAGTACCGCTGGAGGAGATCAGGTTCAAGCCGGGCCTGTTCACAACTAGCATCTTAGTGACCTTGAGGTTGCGATAGTTGGTGAAACCAACATCGGCAAGCACCCACCGCAGCTTATGCGATCAGGGTGGTCCTCAATATCAAAGATGATAGGTGTGCCGACCATTTCGTAGGCTTCATGGACTCGATGGGTGGTTCTCGCAAGCATTGACTTCCCGCACCCATCGCTTGAGCTGGGCAAGCAGAAGTATGCAGAGAAGCACCGCTGCCAACGCACAGGACCTCTCGTGGCTTTTCGAACTCCTGCCATCGGTCTCATCATCATTCATATCTTCATCGCCGCCTTCATCTTCATCCTTGTTCGCGCCACGAGGAGGTCTCGCTCTTGCCATCGCTTGGCCTTGCCGCTGCGCGCCCTCCTCGCCGGACGCTTTTTGCCGGATCCTCTAGTACCTTCTTGGGCCTTTCTCCTTGTCGCTGTCAGTCAGATTATTGCCTTTTGCTGTTGGACCTTCTTGCAGCTCGAGATCATGGCCCTTGTGCGCGTGTGAATTGGCAAGATCGCTTGTCGGAGTCAGCCCTCGCTTGTCGGCGTCAGCCACAGCCTTCGCCGGGCTTCCTTGGCGCCACCTCCATTGCCGGACTGCTCAATGACTAGCACATCTTTTGCCTTTTCTTCTTCCCCTGCCGTTCGCCGCCGTTTTCTTGCCAGGCAGCATCCTCGCCGCCGATCCTCCCGCCTCCTCAGATTCTTCTTCGGGAGTCTCCTCCTTCCTCAAACAACAACGGCACACTTGTTCGCCAGTATGATAGCTCACCGACGCCTCGATCTTGCACATCGCCATCTCTCTCTCGTGATCTCGCGGGTTTCAAGACGCTCGATGGAACGCTACCGATGACCGCGGCAGGGTGGACATCCGGGATGTTGCGCTACATGGTGAATCTCCAATGTACTTGCACAGGGCTCTCCTTCCTTCTCTGGCGAAGCAGATGAAGGTCGCCTTTGGCCATGAGGTTTGTGGTCACCGAAAGGCGCCGACAAACTGGATGGCTGGTAGATCTGCCCAGAGGATATGGAGTTGTCCGCAAGTGCATGAGCCAGACCCAACATTGGGCTTGAGCACCGCCGGAAGTAGTTGGCAAGGATGTTGTCTTCGCGCTCTCTCGCGTCTTGCACCACGATGGTGTAGATGCCGAGAACTCCGACGGATGCAACCTGCCGTCATTTTCTCGTACGCCTGGCTTGAAATTTTCGGCGGGGCCACCGACTTGCCGCAACTCACGAAAGTGAACGCAGGCAACCCATCGCCGCAA